>CM060965.1:88160947-88760947 GCA_030765045.1 Tenodera sinensis
TACCTCTCGATTATTTTCAGTGGAGATGTATGAAGAGTATGATGTGTGACACTCCTGTAACGTCAGTGGAGGACCTTATGGTTCGAGTCCAAGGAGCGATCGAAAATCTTCAAAGATAACCACATGTATTGGCTTACGAGCAGTAGGCTCACCATCACCGATAGAGTCTCTGCAATTACGTAGGAAGTACAGAGTTCAAAGCCCATTTGTAATGTAGACAGCTCGATGTTGGGTTTATTGATGAAATGTGAACGTACACGCTTCTCACATTTTGGTGCACCACAGCGTCCAAACCATGCATTTCCGGACAGGAGTTCCTATTTGAAAGCCAATCAGTTTGCACAGGATACTAAGCGTTGTCGGTGTTTTTGGGACACCCTGTATAAACTCATTTGTTTTATAGCAGACACAAAATTTAATGACGGGTGGCAGGAAGAGTTGATCAACATATAAATCGGAGGCTTCCCAGGTGATATCATTTGCGCCATCTGATCATGAAGTGTTCAGCTATCAGCTTCCATTGAATTTTGAGTTTGCCATAGTACATTGTTCATACTGCGTACAATCTCAGGCGTTGGACATTGATGATGTATGAAATGAAACAATAATTGGGAGGCAAACGTCACGGGCCTAAGTTTAGAATACCTCTTCGGCATTTGCCAATTGTAAAGAGTGAGGAAAACCTTGTAAAAACATTAGGAAAAACGGTTCTAGAGATGTGAACCTCAACTTCCCCTCCACGTGTAGCACTTTAAGACCATCTTTAATTATTCTACAGATTCCTGATATTGGGTCTATTACACACTAAACTTTAGTTAATAGCTAATATCTATATTATTTGAATAGTTCGCAATAGCGCGCTCTGCTGTAATACGCCAACAGAATTTTGGAAATATTGTCGGCAAAACCGCAAGAAACTTTTCAATCAGGAGAAAGCCTAATTTGGAATTGTTATTAGATAACCCTAGATAACAGCATGTCCTACATGCAGATTTCTTCAGTGAACCATATAAATCTGATTGTTGTACTCACATGACTTTCTCTACCTATTCTTCAACAAACTATTCTTACAGTACTTCATTCTTCTGTCTACTACATGTAAAATGAGATAGATATTTGCAGAAATGGTTTGATGATACCCTTCGTTATAGGCACCATAGGAACATCAGAATACGAAGTCAAATCTGAACTAATCGTTAATGATGTCATTGGTATGCCATACTCTTTGCATGTCAAGACATAAAAAAGGAATAATGACGTCCTGTTTGAGAAAGGTATAAATATTTGTAAATTAAGTTAATAACAATCAACATCCCGGAAATAGTTGTCTCCACAATGAATGTCAACTTTGATTTGACATTGTGTGCTTTAACAATATATACATTGTTTTCAATTGTGGTATCTCTTACGGTTTACGAGTTATGCAAAACTCATTCGATTAAAAGAACTTCAGACGCTATTTCCAAAAAATTCAAAATATACTTTCATTTGTAGCGAAAATATCTTAAACGTGTATTTTAATCAAAGTCGTTGGAGTCGTTGAGAAAATCGACATTTTTTTACGTAAAGGGTAGCCTGAGATGGGGGTATTTTCCTGCAATGATAATCGGAATGATTCTGAGTCTTTCTATTTCCCATTATGTAATTGTTGTAGTAACATCAATAAACCATACCTATAACCTTTTATTTCACCTCTACGTAAAATCTCGTTTTGCTAATAGTAAACTATAGCATTACTAAGCTGCTAATAGGTAGTCCAGTAGTCTGAATAGAATAAAAAGTGAATGCACCTCCGAGTTCCTGTGAAATTTTATTACATCACGGAACGGTTGAAGGATTCCCAGGATAATTCCATCTATAACAATCCATGTCACGCCAAGTAATTAGTTTCAGAATGAAAAATTGCTGTTATTATTGAAGATATTAAAGCCTTTCCTCGTAATTCTTGTGTAGATTGGACGTCTATTTTTAAGACGTAATGTGTACCTAAAATTGAGCGGAAGTGGCTGATACGATCATCCCTTCTGAAGTATCGGCGAGCCAGTAAATGATGAAGCGATATGAGGAAGCGCTGTTTCATTTCGAACAGTGATCCTCAACACACCTTTGTATCTCTTTAGAATACATTTTAAAGCAGTGAGCCAGTAAAACCTCTGTGAAAATAAAGAATAAATGCTTATTTCCTCGTCGTTTATGGAAAACTCTGCATTATGCAAGATCAAGAAAGCACAGCAAAGAAGTAATGTGAGTTAAGTGAAGTTTCTAATGGCGTGTTGCTACTCATTAACTCAAGGTTGCATACCTGGTTTTTCTAAGACAATTTACATAAATACTAGTTTTAAAAAGTGTTTATTTAACTGTTGAAGTTAACAATGTGGAATTATCAACTTCATCTGAAATAGCGAGAACAGAACACTGTAGCAAAAGTTATGGGAGTAATCGAATGAAAACACATTTTGCTTTTTGACAGCTTGTGATTTTAAAGTCTGCTAGTGCACTCAAATTTTTTTTAACTCACTGCCATTTCAAAGGTCATGGGGATACCTTCGTCCATAAATGACAAAAACCCCTGAGACTGCTGATTTTTAATGATCGTAAAGTATATCTATTTGGACTAAGAGGCAAAAACAGTTGCCGATTATAGCAAGACTGATATTAATGGATTTGCATTACTTCACGTGAAAAGATAAATCTTGAAATTATCTACAGCAACGATTTGATAAACTTTTCTTGCATGACCAATGATACTCCTTATCCACTATACCCATTATACTACTCTTGTAACGATTGTACCTTAATATGGATAAATATATTTTGTTTAGATACTATTTCAGATTAACTACTTTATGCTTAGTTATATATTATATTTCTCCATATTCACATACAAGGTGCGAAACGATTCGATTATTAAATTTTTTTCTTTGCCATGAGCATCAGAGAGAGGGCGAAGACAAAATTGTAGACGACCAAATACTTATACATAACGAAAACCTATACTTCAGCCCAGAAATGTTGACATAAATTGTACTACTACGCCCTTCAAGTTCGAAGACATAGTGTTGATTTGGTCCACTGGTACAGTTCCATTTATTGCCTTACTCCAGCTAGATGCTATGATTTCTGTTGTAAAAGGCGATTTGAATGCTTGGATCCAAACTCGAAATTTGAGCAATGAACAGACATTAACCTCTGCCAAATTTAGACAAATCTCCTAGCAAAATGTTTCAAATGATAAGTAAGTTTACAGCGATTATTCCCTTGGTCGAGTGCTGTGTTGAAGCGGCACCATTTTTTCCCCCTTCTTCTTCTTCTTCCCGCTGCGGAGAAAGTTTTGAAAATAAGCGCACGAAACACCTCCAAATGATCCGCACTGAACGCAAGATCAAATAAGTTGGTACGTAGAAATCACTCCCAAAGGTTAGACGAAGACGCAACAGCCATGGTACGCGCCACAAAATTCTGTACAATGACCTGAGCATATCGCGTAGTTTGTCACGAATCCTTATATAAGACCAACATGACGTTCTGTGGTAACCTGTAAGCAGTGTTGTCAGTGATTCTGTTATGATCATAACAGAACACAAAATATGAGTATTCTTTACAAACCGCAACTGAAGCAAAATCGTCATTATTGCAAAGACGGAAAAAATACTGCAGCAAGACTGATCAAACGGCAAGATAATGCTTAAACAGTTTTTGACTCATTAGAAATTCTTTGCATGGAAATCATACCAGACAGAGTAATTAAAATAGGACTCGTTACAAGAAGATCCTACCGCATATCGCGAATTGGTTGTTGCTACACGACAACGCCCTTGCACATCGCTCCGTGCTTGTGCAAGAGGGACTGGTCACTGTTCTGCCACATCCTCCGTACTCACATGATCTCGAATACCCTATTTATTCTTCTTTCCCCGCTTGAAAAAAAGGTATGAAAGTAAATTTCATCCGGCCGAGGATATAATGGCTACCACGGAAAAAAGACACACACACACACATACACACACACACACACACACACACACACACACACACAATTTCCTACCGATTTTTGAACAGTACTTCCGACACCAAGATTGTCAGACGTGCATACCGGACAATGGTAACTATTTTGACAAACAATATGGGTCACAGTAATAAAATGTATTGCGCGGCAAATGCTATTTGCTCCAGGCAAACAAAGCAAATATTATGTATGACTTCCTTTTATACTAAACCATACAATACACAATTACAGGGAATTGAAGGTACGAATGTTATTGTTCATGTATGCATCTACAAATATGGAATATTTTAATCGAAATCGTAAGCAACTTTTTTGAGAGGTTAAAGAGTGACAAAATTGTCCTATATAAATAGTAGATTAGAGTGGAAGAAATTTCGTGTTGCAACATGTTGCGCTCATCCAAATATTCGTTCTTTGAGGCCAGCAAATAGAAACATACTCACAGCTATTTCTTTAAACGTGTTTTCTTTTCATTGTGGGAACTTCAGAACGTGATTTCTGACACGACATGACCTTTTTAGTAAAGTGCAATGCTTCCTTTTATCGTTTAAGTTGGTGGTAAATGAAATAATGTGCGATTTAGATGATATAAAGAGTGTAGCAGTGGTTGTGATTCATGAATTCACTAAAATAATCTCTACTTAATTTAAAATCGATGTCTAACTTATTAATGCAGGTACATTTGGGCACAGATTAGCCATATTGTGAATATACCTACTTCAGTAATATCCGAAAAAAAGAAACAATGCTATATAATATGCCAATATAATAGCGGTTGGTGATAACATTGCTAGCTGTAGCCTAAGTTAGAAGGGTATAAAATCCTTGCAGTTTTTAATTCATTTAAGTAATTGCATAACAATTACAAGACCGCCTCCGTAGCGCAATGGTAGCGCGTCTGCCTCTGGCATGGAGTACCCGGTTTCGATCCCCGGTGTGGGAGTTTTCCACCACTGGGAGGTCTGGCACGAGGTGCACCCAGCCTCGTTAGGAACCAATTGAGGAGCTATCTGATAAAGAAGTAGTGGGCCCTGCTCGCGAAGACTGGATGACCGAACGGTAGGGCCCGGGGCGCTGACCACCTCCCACCATCTAGTACTCACCCTATTCATGATGCCTGTAGTGGGCAGAGGTGGGTGACATAGCAGTCGGGCGGTAGGCCTTGGCCCGGTAAGGGCTGTTGCGCCGGATTTAGTTAGTTTAATTTGCATAACAAGAGCAAGATAACATTGCACAAGGAAAATAAAGCACAGATTAAGAGGACAAAGACAATGAGTACTATGGTTTGTCACCAGATTTATTTGGTAAACGTTAACCCTAGGGAAGGAGAACTATTGGACTACCCCACGTGAATTGTCGGTCTTTTTAATCTTTGTCAAGGAGGGGAAGAAGCATAAAAATCTGATGTGTTGCACTCACATGACTTTCTCTACTCTTGTACTAACCATTCTTACAAACTCTTATTCCTACATCTTCTTTGTGTTACTTAAGATAAACATTTTTACAACTTATCTTATTGCTTATTTCCTTGTAGGTGCAAGGGGAATGTTAGAATACAGTAGGCTTTGTGCGATAGTCAAATTTTTTAAAGCTTTGAGATTCCGTTGTCTTTGCACACTTTAACATATAAAACATTTCACGAAAGAACTAAATTTTGCGAAACTCACACACATAACAAGGAATATCTCCGAAATGGTTCACCCTACAAGAAAATTTATTCAGACATAAATTGTGTATTTTAGCAAGATCTACATTTTTTGTACAGTATGATTTGGTGTATCTCTAACGGTTTACCAGTTATGAAAAAGTCGTCCAGATTATATACGACCACAGGGGCTGTAGCCAGAAAATTCAAGACAAACATTTCATTTGTCATAAAAATATCTCAAACATATGACATTTTAATCAAAATCGTTAGAGCCATTTTCAAGAAAATAAAAATTTTCGAAAAATTTTCCATGTAAAGGGTAGTTTAGGGTGGGGCTATTTTCTCCAAAATCTTCGTGTCGCATCCTTGAAAGACATTAAACTTAAATACCAACTTTGGTTTTTAACCGACTTTTCGTTTTTGAGTTATGCTGTCCACAGACTGACACACAGACTGACACACAGACTGACAGACTGACACACAGACTGACACACAGAGACACACACGGACCTTTTTCTAAAAATGCTTTTTTTTTTTTGGATTCAGGGGGCCTCAACACATGTATTTCCGGTGAAATCTCGACATCGAATTTTTTGGGTGGAATACAATACTTCACCTACTTACCAGTAGAGAAAGTAAAAAGTATTAACACTAATTCACCAATATATAAGAAGAATATGACCGTTTTCTAGCTTAATTATTTTGTTAAAAGTACTAAATGTAGGTCTAGTGAAATATCTAAATATATTATAATAATTTCCTGTCAAATTGCGGTATCTGAAGACCTATATAAGGAGCAACATGGGAGCAGATAGACTGAATGGACTAGTGCTAATGTATATACATAAAAATGTGGAAATTAGAACTCAGGAAGTACTGGATAAAATGTGTAAAGAGCCTCGTCAGCTCCTTCTTTGAATGCAATTGCATAACTCTGTAAGACAATTATCTGATATATATTTGTGCATACGATGACGTTTCCAGATTTTCTAATCGTAGCACCTCAATGGATGCCTCCCCGAAAACAAATCCTGTGTCCGCCCCTGCATCAACCCTTGAATTGAAGCGCTTATTCGCTGTAATAAAAAGGTATTTCATTATCCAAAAATATTTTAAGAAATGGAGAATAAACAAGTTAATGATCTTAACACAAGGTAGTAATTACTTGAGGGTACCGAGGTTCGCTTCTTCATCCCCTCATGCAATGGCTGTTCGCGGTTTCCCCCAGACTCAAATAAACTCATTATACATTCAAATCATACTTCTCCATCTATTGTGTTCCTGAGGAAAAACAAAAATGTTATACAGCTTCATCCCTCTTATTGTTTTTTTCATGATTTGTTTTCTCCGCTGATTTATTTAGCATACAATTGAAAAAAAAAAGTGTTTTAGAGGCGAGTGATGTTGACGATTTGCCATCCTTTTCTCCTTATCAACAAGGGCTTCTGCCACAAGCCGTAGCGATGATGTAGAATATTTGTTTTAGAACGTTTAAACCAAACATCCTACCCCCTTTCATTCTCCTCCACGTACCTCTTTTCCTCTCTCATCTATACGGCAGAAAATAAATAAAATAAAAAGTGACTTGATGCATACGAAATTACAATACGGTAGGTAGCTAGGTAGAGCGGGTTGAGGTAAGAGTAAGTTTCTATTCTGGTACAATATGTGATTTCAGACTTTACCTGTGTACACAGGAAACCTGGCCGCAGCAGCTCAATATAGAGGTTAGTTGTAGGACGAGAGAGAGTCCCTCCCCCCACCCCTCCTACTCGGTATACCTTTTCATTTAGATGTGGACCTAATAACATTTCTCATTTGTATTAACGTTGAAGGCCGGACCGGCACAAGCAAGGCAGTCCGGTGTCCAGCGATGCATATTTGAAAATACGGCCATGCCGTGGCTACCTAACTCTCCCTTCGTCCCCCTCTCTTACACTCTTCCCCCAAGTCTCTAACACAATACTGAATATTTCACCCTCTTTTGGAGGCAAAACAGGTGTATGTCAGTTTTGAAAATACCCCAGGGGGCACTGGATCTTCCCCTTCCTGCGCCCCCAAATCCTCTGTGGGAGTCGCATATTGCTCCTGCTGTCCCCACATGATGCATTTGAAGGCCACAATGGCGCCAGCGTTTCATTCGCAAGCTCGAGTAAACAAATAATGTCATTTCTCCCCTACGGATGTAACCCGCTTTAAGATTCCATTTGTTTTTGAACGCTGTTGCTTCCACAGCGTAACCGCTTGTCACCCGCGCGATAGCCGATGTTTCACAATGCGTGCGATCAGTAACAGCTTTCATGCATACCTACACAATTTGTATTTGAAATAACCTATAAAATATTACAAATAAAGCTGAATTTGAACTACACTGCAAATACACAAAGGCTAGACTGTCCCACTATAGCACATGCGAATTCAAATTCTATACACCGTCAAGGCGATTGGGATACTTCAATTTCTTTGAAATACGAGATTAGTTTTTAAGGACACTAACAATTATTAACAGGACCAAAATGTGTTTTTGTAACTTTTCCTCATTGGAGAGAGTAATTTGTTTATCTTGGATGGAAGTATTATGTTTTACTTTCGTCTAAATTATTTCTGAATATGAGTTATGGCAGACAACATTTAATGGCAGCTGATAGCTGACCACTATTTCTTTCCTGTTGTGCAAATAAACTTTGTGGACGCAAATTACATTTATATTACCGCCTTTATAGCGTGATTTCACAGCATGTTTACCTATACAACACCGCAAAGCGTGGCAAGCATCTGATTGGATGTTTGGTTGACAAGTTCCTTCTCCCAACCGCCATTAAGTTTCGTGTCAGCCATAGCTATGAATACATAAATTATATTATGCTTTACTTATCTTTTACATTTCTACGTTATGGTATAATACTTTAATGAGATATTAATCACTCAGAATGAAAATTTCCTTATACGCATAATATACACCAAGCATTCAGTTTTGCTGATGTTATACATGAATTTAAATGAAATTTTGTCCGATAAAAATCCTGTATTTTCCTTTCCTATTCTTAAAATAAATCAATATTTTCCCCTTCAAGATGAGGGAGTGCACGCCTGCCTCACATTTACAAAGTCTCAAGTTCTAATCTCAATTAGCAAGCGGGATGGCCTAGATCAGGCTTGGGGAAGAAGAGCGACAGGAATGAATGGAGTATTTACTCTCTCCACTTATCCCATCACTAAATGCAGGCTACCTTTTTTCCGGTTGTTTGTTTACGGATACGCACGCCCTTACAAACAAGGTAAGTTTCAAGGCGTGCAGCAGCGAAACCGAATAGAAACATGATGGATTGATTTTGTGATTACATGATTATGATTACGTTAACTACATTTTCTTTTGGCATAGCAAACACAAAGTTTTATGTTTACTAGGAACACATAGGCTTTGAACTATCTTATTATGTGAAATAATTCCACCACTGACAAAATTTGAGGGACTGACTAATTCTCTAAGGCAGATAGATAATAGCGGAGGTCGTGGCCTGGTAGCCAACCGTATGTAGCAGAGTGGACGGGGTTAAAACTACTATGTGGGGGAAATGGCACATTGTATCGGTACTCCCCAACTGTGGCCTAAGTGGTAGCATAGTAGCCCTCATTAGGGAAGTCGTGAGATTTTCGGGGGTTTATTCAGGTCACTAGGCGAATGCCTGGAGAGTTCATTATTTCTTGCTTTTTCCCATCTGCCCTTACAAAATAGGGGTGGCCCTGTCAGTTCACCTTTTCCATTTCTCCTTGTTTCTCATCATTTTCCTCATTTCCCCTACCATCTTATTCCTATGTCTCCCAATCTTTTCCATTGTATCTTATCACATTATTCGGGGTCTTCCTTTCCCTCTCCAGATTCATTACATTCCCCGAATTTCTTCTCCCTTGGTTCTTTCAGGCTTAGACTCGTGTCGTCAGATGTCTCGGGAGATGCATGGCAGGGAATTTGTGCTCTGTGAACCTTCGTCTCCCAGGAGTGCGGTGTCAAGCTTCAAACCCCGCGGAAGGTGTGTCCGGCTCCTTCGGGGGCAACCGTCGGTTGTACTAGATGTCACCAGGAAAATTAAATCTGTAAATGATGGGACCCTGCCCTCTGTTTTGTCGTGGCTCCTGAATCGGTCACTTCTGTCTCCTCTCGCCTTACTCCTTCTCCAGGGGGGTCCCCACAAGTACAAAAGGTCGCATGTTCCGTGGTGCAGAGGTCCCCGCCCGTCCACATCACCTTACCTCATCTCGGTCAGGGTGAGCTACCCGGGTATATTTTTTCTGGGAATTTTCCCTTATCCTGAGAACTAGCAAGGTCAACTAGTTTAAACTCTAAAGATCTCGGCTGGTTTGAGCACCATTTTAGTCATTTAATTCATTCGTCTGCCAATAAGGCCTGCCAGGTAGACTCAAATTTTAAATAAATAATCAAATTGCACAATGTGTATAGTATGTCTGAATGAATAAATAATCCAGTTTCCTTTAGCAACGGGGGTGGGGAGGGGGGGAAGGGGGAGGTAGTTGATGTCTGTTGAAGATGATATGTAAGCTCATCTTAGCTTTAAGATGATGCAGTTTACATATTATTTGCTTAGCCATACCTTTTTTACGCCGGTTTTCAAGCGTTTTTCAAGTTTGCCCGAGAAAACTCAGATTTTCTTCATTTCAAGTGTTAGGGCAACTCAGAGAATAATTTATTTGGTCTACAGCAGAGAACTTGTTTATTGGATCAAGAACTGCTTGTGCATGTTTATGTGCCATAATTTCATCAAGTCAGTCCCGGGTTTTTTCAACAAACTTGTTCTAGGTTTTTTGAAATTAAATAATCGTGTGTTTATTTTCTACTATCAGCTGGTATCAATATAATGTATTTATCTATTTACCTTGTAGTTAAGAAAATCATAAATCTTAATAGCAAGGAAATAATACTAGCAGGGAAATGAAAAGTTAAAGTTAAAGAGTGCGAAAAAGTGTTACACTATAGCAGGATTAAATAGAGTAATATTTCAATAAGACAACCGAATCTACGATTATAGGTATCGTTAAACCTTCTTCAGAGGCAATATTTCCAACATGACCATACATATAATAAAACAATCAACATTACTACTGAAAAAGGTGTAGAAATCATGGGAAGAAATGAGCACAGTTGCGAATATTAGAGATACACGCAAATTTAAAGCTTCTCATTCGCCTATGAAATACAATTCTTCACTCGGTGACTTGCCAAATTCTAAGAATTCCTTTTGCCTTGTTAATTTTTAGAGCTTGTCTACGTGCATTTCTGAACTTTCTGATTTCCAGATGAGCTTATTGCCGTAGTTGCACTGACTTAGCTAATTACCTGTTTCTCAACTCAAATTTCCTACCTAATTACTTATTCTTCCCTGACAAAATTTTAACTCTCGCTTCTTACACAATACATTGATTTTAATACATGGAAATTGTTTATTGTAATTATTTATCTTCTTTATCTGATTACCCTCTTATGTACGACTTACACCCCCTAGGACATATAAGCCAGTGCCTAAGGTCAGACGCCTGTCGAGGAGCAGCTGAACATATGGGGCGGACATAGTGAAGACCTAGAAGCGGGTGGTCAGTCAAGCACCTGGTATGAGAGTGAGGAAGAGGACGTAATGAAATGCAGGCGAGGTGGATGAATGGAAAGGTGTTTGTGGAGCAACTGGTGGAATGAGTGGCGGGGGAAACCGAAGAACCCGGAGAAAACCCGCCCAGACGCCGCTTCGTCCACCACGTTTATCACATGAGGGTCCCTGGGATCGAATCCGGGCCGCCTAGGTGGTAGGCGAACGGTCTAACCGTTCGGCCACGGCGCAGGCCCTTATCTTCATAAAATCATTAATCTTATCAGTCAATAATTTCGGTATCACATGATAGGGGACATACTGCTTGTTGCTGAAAATTACTCTTGGTAATGTGGACGACACAATAACTACTTTCAATGACTAATTACTCTAACACTACCCTTAACAAAACATACCTACATTATACAAGAAATAAAACTACGTGTAGGTACATGACATCTCTGAAAAACGTTTCCCTAACCATTTCGCTAAAATCGTGTGGCTATGACTTGCATACTATTTTGAATCGGTGCTGTAGTCAGTGTTGCAACAGTTAGCCGAAATAGTTCAATCTTAGTTGTCTTCCTTTAAGCACTCTATTTGATTAGAGGAGTCAAATATACCTAATTTAAAGTTACTCTTGATGTCTTACATATTTTGTGCCGTGTACGTCAACGTAGGTAGGACAACCTTTCCTAGCCATTAGAGTATAACAATTCGAATTTATTACGTACTCAAGACAATCCTGAACGCAAGAAACACTTTGTATTGCTGAACTAAGTTTCTGCTTTGATCGCCTTTCTGTGTATTCCTTTCTACTATTTGTCTACCATTTTTAATCGTTAGTACTTCTAGAAAGCTCTTCAGCTGCTGCGATGCATCTTTCAGAGATTCTGAGCAGCCGTAACACCTTTGATGCATCTAGAAGCACGACAAGTTTTCTAGCCTAGAGAAATATTCTGACTGACTTGGTCTCCCGGTCTCCTATATTACAGATACATGAAATACATTGATAGAGTTATATGTCACCGTAACACCTCCAGAAACCAGATCTAGCTACTCGTAGAATAATGTTAGCTCTGATCACCTTCATTTGTAAACAAATGTGTTTATTCACATTTTTGTAAGAGTAGCATATAAATTAATTTTAAACGACAAGGATTTTTGAAATAATATAGGAGATTTTCAAAATATCCGTTTTAATTGTTTTACCGTACCCAATTTTTCCAGCTTCAGCTCTGTTGTTGTAGTGTTTAACGTCCGCTTTTACTACTATGGCACCACAGGCGGTGACACTGATGATACATGGAATGAAGATGGAGCACCGGTGGAATGAGATGGCGGGGGAAACCGGAGCACCCGGAGAAAACCCGCCCTGACGCCGCTTCGTCCACCACGAATACCACATGCGGGTCCCTGGGATCGAACCCGGGCCGCCTAGGTGGTAGGCGAGCGCGCTAACCGCTCGGCCACGGCGCCGCCAGCTTCAGCTCTATAATACACTTATATAATATAATACACTTAATACATAAATTAAAATAAATAATGATAATAATAAATATAATTAAAATTCACTCTTTCAATAGCTTATAGTTATGAATTTGATTTCACTGCTTAAATTCAAGGTTCTGTGTTTATTCCTCTAAATACATCTTAATGACGATCTATGCGTCACTTTTGAGGCCGTCTCCAATGAATCTACTGCAAGCAGTGTATGATATCTTTATCTCAGGCTGCGCGTTGGCGGCTGTGAGGATAAACAACAACAGTTAAGTTTACTAATAAATTTAATGGAAGCCTATTTGACCAATTTGAGGTGAGCTGCTGACTGTTGAGGCTGACGAAGTAAACTGTTTTTCAATTTTATCACCCAAAGTGGTATAGCTGTTTAATTGTATCTGCTAACTTCAGAAGGATTCCGACTTTCCATTTTAAAAATAACTGTTATTGCAATAATCTGAACTGCCTGTTGCCGTAGTCGCAGGAACGTTAAGCTGAAGTTGCTAGTAAATCTACATAACTCGAGCGCGGTCTTTGGCCGCTACGACCTTCCGATAATTGACCACAGTAAACACTTCTCTAAGACTTTAAAAACACAAAGTAAAAGGGGATTTCAGAAGTACGCTTTATTTTATTAAATTAAGTCCTGCCTAGGAAGTATCACTACTCACCATCATTTCCATAAATATTGCCAATTCTTAAACTGTTAATTACCTTCCACATGGACTTATATTAATTGCGATTCCTTAACATGAAACTTGCGAATGAACTCATGGCAAAAGTTTACGTTGCCTAGCTAATGATCGTAACTCATGCTTATGACATTTTGCAATGATCTTAGCATATTAAAATTACTTATCGCAATTATTCACCTATCATCCTGCCCTTCATTTTATAAAATTATAAATCTTACCCACCAATAATTGCGGTATCGGTCTCTAGAAAATAATATGGACTGCCTTATATACATGTTACCACCTGTATAAAACAATCTACCTACACAATGTCTTAGTAAATAAAAAAGGCACAAATAAGCACACTAGCTCATAAGAGTCGCGAAATGACAATTAAATACCTACATCGTCCTTTATTTATAACCATTCATTCAGTTTTTAGAATGAAATCTAATATGCAGTAATATTCCAATAAAATTTCCTTGCGCAGACTAGTACTGATAAAGTAAAGAAAACTTTGCTGCGTGACGTAAGCCGTACCGATATATCAATAACCCAGCTTGAACTAAGAATAGTTTAAAAGCCTATGTGAACAATTTCACAGTATCTCCGTAAACAAAACGAAGACAATAACTGAAAAGTGTTTAAAGTATAAGCCAAGTATTCACTGTGACCTACGCTCGCTCGTGGTTGCTGCATTTACATTCTAAGCTTTGTAGAAAACTTATTTAGTGTAATTTTACTAATGCTTTTTGTGTCAAAAGTATACCATTAATTTAAATATAAGTATTGTACAGTTCATAGCTAATTGAAGAATGGTCAATGATAACACAGTCAAATAAAAGAAGTAAAAATACAGCTCAAGAAAGATAGAACAGCGCTGAATGTAGGAGTTTTCCTCTACTCAGTCTTCTTCAGAATCTAGAAATATGGATATGAGTGCCAATGTGTGTGTGTGTGTGTGTGTGTGTGTTATAATGCATAAAATCCAAAGAAACCTTAATGACACCTGTGTACATTGTTAAAGGCAATATGTTCCAGAGGTAAAAAGACTGCTAACATGGAATCAAAGGAAAAGAAAAAGAAAAGCTAGAAGATGTCTATCAATAAACTGAAGGACCTTCTGCATATTCCATCCTAGATGGCACAAGGTTATATTAAAGTCTCAAAACATATCTGAAACTTCAAAAGAATGATTCTTAAAGTGATACAGTTGTACAATCAGTACTTTTTTCAGGATATCTGATACGTAAGCAACACAATTTCAAAATATATTTCTCATCACCTAATACCTATTAACTAGGGCTCTCTTCCTGCTACTAGAACTAGAGTTTGTGCTCTCATAAATAGGTATTTCTTCCAGAAGTTCTTATTCCGATTGAAAACAGATCTTATTAAAATATCCTTCATTGGTCTCACATATTTATAAATCTAGATATGCGTAAAGTTTTACCCTAGCATTACCAAGGGGAGGGGGTACTTTATGCTCACCTTGTTAAAGAAATGCAGTTAATAGTTATTGTCAATCGCTGTTTCTGCTACTGAATTGCGTAATTGTTTGAGTCTTCTTTGTTGGTCTTTTTGAGAAACAATGAAATGTCAGGGTGGTCGTAAAGTACTGTCCCGTAGGTATAATGTGATTCATGTAAAAAAGGAATAGTTAAACAATGTTAAATATTACCTTTATAAACATGACAATATAATACCCAATTTTAAAATAATTTTTTTTAATTGCTCATTTTGTTATCAGGTGTGGTCGCCTCCATTGGTAATATAAGTTCTGTAATAAGGATTGGCATAATATCTAATGTAATTCATGTAAAAAAGTAAAAAAGTAAAAAAAGGAATATACTAAATACAATGTAATCCGGGCTTGTGGGCCGTGGTCTACTGGGCTCCTTCTTCTTCCTTGCTGCCACTGAAGATGTCTGCCGCAGTCACAGACGAAACGTCTGGGTAGAAGAAGGAACCCAGTAGTCCATGGGCCGCAAGTCCGGATTACACTGTATCTAGTATTAACACCGGCCATAAGAGCCGGTGATGATGAAAAAAGGAATAGTTTGAACAGTGTTACATATCACCTTTATAAACTTGTCAAGATATAATACGTAATTTTAAAATAAATTTGTTTTAAAATTTGCTCAGACATAATATTTCTAGTGGTGATCACGAAATACCTGCCCCCCCCTGGTAATCTAAGTTTTGGAATAAGGCTTGGTAGTACTAGGGTTAAACAAATATGGTTCATTGCTCATAGTTAATCTTTATTTTGAATCTCAAACTTAATTGCTACAGCATCGATTGAAATCATTGGATACACTTTTTTAAACTTAGCATTGTAAACAATGCGAAATAAATTGTGAAATAATTTGACATCCATAATTGGCATAAGTGAAGTGTCTTCATATGTTCTTAAATGAGAGGTTAGCTTCTCTCCCTATATTTCATTTTTCTTTAGCTGGTATATTGAATCGATAAGCAAGACAGCCAATTGCACGCATGCTCTTCCTGGGAGAGAAGTGAGCAGGTGTTATGGCTGTGATGTAGCCTATTGTCAGCACAGCGTGGTAATTACAAACTCAAGTCTTAATTATTCTATATTTAATAATATATCGACATTTTTGCACTTTAGTTATTTAGAGAAAACAAAACGCTGTCATCTTTTCTTCATAAGCTATGGCAGCTTGGAATACCATTACAATAGGAAATACGTCATTGCTGTTATTGGTACACACGCCATTTGCTCGATATTGCAAACAGTAATCACAGTCTATAATGTTACGATTGCATTGAACTGTCTCAGTAGGACTTAAATCCGTTATGTTCGCAGGAAATATTTATCCTTTCTACTTGTAGACACATGGTCGTATATGTTTGTCTCATCTCTTCCCCCAGTCTAGCTCTGAGAAACGTTTGTTTAATCTCTTGCTGAATTGTTTGAACGGTGGACGGTACAGCTGTATTATGCACAGGTAAAAAGCAAAGCTCTTTCCGCAGAGCCTTAAGTCAAATAAGATTAATACACGGCATGTTTATGCTGCTCAATATACACACTGCGCACATACGTTATTGTGGAAAATATTACGTTTGAAAAAATAAAATATCCCCAACGATAAATAAAACAAGCTAATGCTGTTTAGAAAGATGCAATGCTACTCTAAAACTCTTTTTGTGCGTTCATTTGTATCGTGGTGACTAAAAGTTGATAATGATAAAAAAATAAATATTGTCATATATATGAAGATGAAAACGTTTCATGCAAAGACATCTACGTTAAGCCGCGATTATATCTTTTCGGCTTATATTCCGGAACAAAGCTATCTGAGGCAAGTGAGCATAGCTTATAAAAATATACAGATTATTTCTGTACGCTTTTCTGCTTTTAAGCTAGGTAAATCTCGTATTATTGGCAATACGTAATCACAAAGTTATACACAAATAACGCAGTAAAGTTGATAGATGTTCATACCGTGTAGTTTAGAGTAATGAAAGATGCTAAATCTTCCACGAGAATCTCTATATTGTATCAAAATTACAATTTAACAAGTCCCACTTTTGACACCAAAGTGACAAAATTACAGTGGTCCAGTCTAATTATTTTTTCTTGCTTCATTTTCTTCTAACTGAATGCACAAAAATACAGTCCTCTTTCTCTGATGTTAGCACAGTCTACAGTCTTTCATGATATTACAATACACAGCTATTGTCCTCTCGTAACCTTGAATCCTCCTTTCTTTCTTCACTTTCTCTGTCTCTCACACAGCTAATCTGACGATACAATCACTCAGCACCCATTAACTTCCTCGCTATCTTCCTTTCAACACCACCATACTTATGTAGCTTACCTCCTTATATAGCGAGGATGACGTAACATGGATCTTTCTCGAAGTTCTACAAATACGCCGGCCGTTGAGCACCCCGGATCTCGAAAACCCCTCCGTGTTGCCACTTTGATTATTGTCATGTGTTCACAAACAGTCTCGGGAGGCACCCGGATCTTGAAGGCCTTTAATACACGCACCGCAGGTGAGGTTAGGCAGCCCAGCCCCGACCGACCTATGTTGTGCGCCAGGACCGCGTTACAATATTTTCTCCTACAGTTTTATATAAAAATATCGGATGTTCTGCTTCCACATGAGTTTATCTACTAGCTCTTCTGTAAATTAGTCATACAAAAGCTGAGTCTTATATCTACTTCTAACTAATGGAGTCAAATCTTCTTACACATATACATATTTCAATGTAGATGTAAGCACAATACAGTAAATTAAGGCGATAGTCAAATCTTTTATACGTGAACCGCTGTGTGATGGCTTTGAAGAACTACGAGAAAACAAATAAGAAAGAAAGAAAACGAATAGTAATTTGCAGTTGAGACAAAATGAGTATTCCAAAATTCAAACCAACAACAAAGAATATCTAGGAGACGCTTAAAGTCACAAAAATATATGTAATATAAACGGTGTTTATGACTCTCCTGCGGTTTACCTCTTATACAAAATTCGTTCAGAATGAAGAGAACTTCTCAGCCCTTTCCTAGAAAATTCGTGATACACATTTTATTCGCCATGCAAATATCTGAAACATATGGCATTGTAATTAAAATCTTTAGAGCCATTTTTGAGACAAAGCTAATGAATTATTTTTCGTTTTAGTGAGTAGTCTGACGTGGGCGACTTCTGTTGCAAACTTTCGTGTCACATCCTTGGAAGACTTCTTTTTCTTCTATCTCTATTTATACCCCTCGTGTGGTGGTCTTGCAGCCCTAGAACCTACAGGTCGTCAGTGTTTGGGATCAGACGCCTGTCGAGGAACTGAAACACAGGACTTCGAAACAGAGAAGTTATCCAAGCTGGGTGATCAGCCAGAGTATGGGAGTGAAGATAGAGGTTATATAAAATTATGGTGAAATAGATGAAAGGGAAACTTCTTATGGAGCAGATGCTGGTAAAAATGACGGGGGAAACCGGAGAACCCTAAGAAAATCCGCCCAGACGCCACTTTGTCCAGAAAAAAAATTCTGCATACGATCCACCAGTATCAGATCCCAAGTTGGTGAGAGGTGAGCGGTCTAACACTCGGTCACGGTGCCTAGAAAACGCTGAACTTAAACACTTTTCGTTGTTTATGCTACTTAGAGAAACACTAACTGAAATTTTTCTTAACATGCTTTTCTGAATTCAGGGAGCTACGATATACGTGTTTCGATGAAACTTCAATATCAAAATTGTGGTAGAATGCGTTGCCTCTTCTACCTACTAGGTACGTGATAGATAAGTAAAATATACAGGATGTCCCAAAATCAGACTGACAAACTTTGGGAGCTGATAGATAAGATTCTTTTAAACAATTTTTGTTAAGGAAAGTTTTTTTGCTGCGGTGCTTCGTTTAAGCGCTAGACGAGTTAAAGTAATAGATTACTTCCACCCAGTTTAAGTATTTACAACAAAATCAACAATGCAAATTAGTATTGCATTTGTCATAAGACACAATCTTAATCTAAGAAACAAACACAGAACACATAAACACCTCATTGTTTACAGTTAATCATAGCTTTACTATTCAAAGTAAATGTGGAACGCACTCCCATTAAAATTAACACAAAGAATGCATTGACATGCCCTATTCTGCCGTACTCTCACAAAGCCACCAGACATTTCTCTGGTTTAAAAGTTTGTCGGCCTAATTTTGAATGGATGGTAGATTGAAAGGACTTTCTCTACATACGTTACAGATACACATGCACAGAAACTTTATTTTCTAGCCAGGTTAATTGACCATGCGTTTGTGTTCAGATCTGATTTAAAATTAAGCAATAAGGGCTTCTGGTTTACAACTTCTGTCATGAGCGCTGACAGTAAACAGTGCCGAGTGCAGTGCAGTGTGATTTGTGGTGCAGCAGTGACATTTCAGATGTGATACGATCCGACTGAGCAGTTGCATTTGTTCTGAATGTGTTCAATATTTTTTAAAAATGTTAGCGCTACGCTAAACGCTTAAGAGAAAAATAAAGTGTGATTAGCAGAAACTGGTGTTGTCATTTATTACAATACTGTGACTAATGACAAGACCAGTTACTTTTAATGTCACTTTATTTCTCTTCTACAACTGAATCACAAAAGTAGTTCTGTTTTTTTATTGTTAACACAAAATACAATTCGTCGTGACCTTACAACTCCAGCTGTGTTGTCCGATCGTAACCTTGGCAAACACTTCATTTCTCTAACAAACAGGTGGCTTCGACGATACACTCTCCAAATGCATTCTCAATATTGCACTCTGAGAAACTACTCTTATTCTGGCTCGCTCACTCTCTTGTATAGCAGAGACGAAGTGCTGACGAGTTCTTTGGAAAAATACAACTTTTCTCGACACTTCTGGTAATAAGCTCATGAATAGTGTCTTGAATTGTCTGGAAACGCTTTGTTCTACCACGCTCATTGTTGCCTTATTTAGACGTCGAATGAAGTGGTGTGAGATAACTAACACCGAGCTTTCTTTGAGGCGCACGGTCCCCTAGGGGTGTGAGGTAGCTTGGCCTTGAGTGTCTGACGAGCGCCCGGGGGCCGGCGCCACATCAGACCACACACACAAACTTAAATGCATACTTCCAGCCGCTGTGGACGTTATGGAACATTGAATTGAACAGTTCAATGTATATAATATTCGTCAGAGAAAAATTCCTAACCTCCCAGCCGGAAATTGAATCCGCGATCCCTCGCACAGTAGGTAGGTGTTCTACTGATGAAGCTACAAGGAGATTCATTTTGTTTAAATTTATTTTATTTGCATTACACGATTAAACCTATTACCGCTTCTTTAATAAAACAAATTCTTAAAACATCTTGAAATGGCATATTTAAGCTTTGGAACCTTTTGATTTACAGTGAAGGTACTCGTATGTTTTACCATTTTGTGGACGCACACTTCTTGGTTGTTTAACATAACCCTAGAGGAAGGGAGGGCCAAAAGAATGCTGGGCAGACCATTCTGAAGAAACTGTGAATGCTGGAACATTCTTTAATTCATGTTAGAAAAAAGCAGAAAAATGAATTGTATTAAATAATTGTTGAGACTATTTTCAATGCAAGGAAAGTTATCTTCTTTGTTGCATTCTAATCGGTTTCCCAAGGCCACTAAAACTGGCATTACAAATATTCACCAATGAATTACAGTTAGGAAGTCATTCGAGGGACTTCCGTTCCGATGCGTGCAGTCATTTTTTTCCTTTCTGTCTGACAAGCTGACCATCTGTGTCCCTGGTTTGGAACCGATGTTATCATCCTCATTTGCTCGCTCGGTCGAGAAGATATGGCCGTTTTTGTTACCTCGTAAGCTATTGGCATTCACACATATGTTCTCTTTGGCTAATATCAGGTATCAGTTACATCCATCGCCTGGCATTTGTTCCAAGAGGGGCGTCATTGGCTTGATGAGTTTGAAATTTCAGACTTCTGATGACGTTAACCGTTAATACGTTAATGAGCGAGGAAATATAGCGTAGGTATATAGCACTGTTTTCACATATACTTAACTACAGAGCCAAATCGAATCACTTAAACCCCTTTGTTAGCACTTTTAATCTAGCCCTTATTGGAGCTCCACTACTATCTATTTCTCCAACCCTCGCCTCTCTCTCTCTCTCTAGGTAAGAACTGAATACTTCTACGACCAAAGGAGATGAATCCGCGGTAAGGTGCGCATTCGAGAAGCCCCGGATTTAATTTTGTCAGGCCCGCTACACTGACGTTCTTTCATGGATTGGTCAGGTTGGTTGGTAAGCGCTTGGGGGTTCCCCTGCAACTGCCGATCTTCCGTCCATCATTTGCTTTCGTCCAGATACTTCGGGAGCTTAGTACGAAGCGTCGGTGGTTGATTACCCCTTGGCGTTTGGCAGACTGCTAGAGGCTGTGATCGTCCATTCCCGGGACCCCCAAATTACCGGAGGCTAAGCCCGGTCAGAGTCACGTTAGAATTTTAGGGACCCCGTCCTTGCTAGCACATATCATATATTATCGGTTTGAATTCTTTAACTATTTGTCGCTTTTAGGTGTTGTTGCTATGGAGTTGTTATTTTCAATGACATGGAAAAGGTATGAAATTTCTAGGCCAGCGTGTAGCTTTTAAACACGTTTCTGATTCGGTTTGCTCTATCCTCCTATACCTTAAAAAAATTGATTAATTAAAATAATTCTGAAAAATTTTATATCGAATAACTTGAATTATATAAAAACAAGCTTTCCTAAAAATATGTTTGTGGAAGTTATACAAGAATAAACAATAACAGGTAGATAAATTTATGATTATTATGTGAAAACATAAGATCTTTTTTATCTACTTCATGTTAGGTAGGCAGTATATAATGTGAAAATCAGGTAAACAATGTCTAATTTTAACAAGAGCTATTATTTTGCTAGCTTGCAAATCCAGAGTAATGGATTTCTTGGATTTCTTTTTTCTCTTTACCCAGATTATTTCCCGTTCTCGCTATAACCTGGAAGCGTGAGTGAGAATAGCTATGTACGAAAAACAAATCTAAAAGCTCACAACAATAAACGAGAGAACATCGCTGTCAATGAGCAATAAGTTGTTCCAGAGGCAAAGCCGCCTATAGATATTAAAGGCTGCATGCAATTGGGAAAGAAAACCTGTGACATACTCACGTGACTTTTTTCTACTCTTGTACTGTTCTTACAAACTCTTATTCCGCTATATTTATGTCAGTCAAGATAAACATTTGCAAACATTATCTTATTGCTTATTTTCTTGTAGATGCAAGGGAAATATGGGAATGCAGTAGGCTTTGAGCGATAGGTAGTCAAATCTTTTAAAGCTCTGAAATTCAGTTCTTTTTGCATGGCCAAGAGAAAAAAAGTGAATATCGACCTTTCATTTGAGAAAAGTTTAAGTGCTGCAAAACTCATACAAACAAGGATTATCTCTGAAATGCTTCAGTTCACAAAAAATGCATTTGGACATAACTAATGTTTTAACGAGAACTACATTTTTTGTATAGCAAGATTCAGTCTATCTCTTAGTGTTTACCAGTTATGTAAAAGTCATCAGGAGTAAACAAAATTACATGGGCTATAACCAGAAAATTGAACATATATATTTGATTTACCATAAAATATTTTAAACATATGGCATTTTAATCAAAATCTTTAGAAGCATTTTTCTGAAAATAAAAATGTTCGAAAAATATTTCATGTAAAGGGTAGTTTAGGGTAGAGGAATTTTCTTCAAAATTGTTATGCCGCATCCTTGAAGAATATTAAACTTAAATGCCAAATTTGGTTTTTAACCGACTTTTCGTTTTTGAGTTATTCAGTTCACACCACACACACACACACACACACACACACACACACACACACACACACACACACACACACACACACACACACACACACACACACACAGGAAACACACGCGCGCGCTCCTTTTTTTTTTTTTTTTTTTTTTTAAATTCTGTGGGTCTCAATATCCGTGTATATTTCCAGTGAAATCTCGATGTCACAATTTTGGGTTGATTACAATACTTCTACTTACTATACGTAGCAGACAAAGCAAAAAGGTTTTTGTACGATATTATTAGCAACATCTGCAAGTTGCAAAGTGAAACCACTTAAATAAACACTGTTGAATGCCTGAAAAAGTTTCGGAGTAGAAAACGAAACACGTAACTGCGTGGGCGTGAACAAACCTTACCATATCCGCGTAACTCCTTGCCATTATTTATAGCTGCTGGTACTTAAGTTCATCTTGACGTGACAGGCTCCTTTCGATGCAGAAATAGCTTTCATATGCGGAAGCAGTGGCTTCTACCAGCTATTTTTAAATCCACGCCTAGGTGTTTTACCAAAACACACAACCGCTACCTAGGGCGTAATGACTCAGCATCCTTTGATGACCACAAATCGCAGTCAAACTTTCCCAGCTGGTGCGCTTATAAGCTCTGTTGTTACCCTGTTCCTACAATTATTTAAGTATTACCTTTTCTTCTTATTTATTTTTTGTGGCTTTAACTGTGTGGTCTTATCGCGATGGATATGTTAGGAGATACATCATGGCTTGGTGTGTGGCGGACAGTTAGCCTTCTGACTCATCTCTGTACCATACTATTGCTTTGTCACGCGTCCTATCTGTACCTCTGGTTCCATACGTGACGGGCAACTTCTACATTTGTCCACAGGAATCGTAGGTAAGCAACTGTATCCGTACTGGAATGGTTTTGTGAGGTTGTGATAGAAATTTTTTGTGAGGGCATTATGAGTAAAAATATAACTTTGTGCTAATAATAAGTATTGTTCTTGGTTTACGTCCTTCTGGTTTATTTCGTTTCGTTTCTTAAGGTGCCTCCAGTCTACCTGTCTTCATTATCTGTGAACAATTAGCAGAGCATTCCCTATTGCCTTCTAATTCGTTGACTGTTTATTTTATATTTAAATTGGAACTTTGCACCGTGGTACTGAATATCCAATCCTCGGCTTGTGAGCTAAACAACGAAAATAAAACCAGTCAGATCGATCGGCTCATTGGTTGTGAACTCAGGACCTTCCTGTAATGCTAACAACACCAGAAGGAAAACATTTCTACAGCGTTGCCTTTAATAAAAAAAACAATTGTAGCATTATTATGATATGGGGTCCACATTTAATAAATTAGCAACCTGTATAAAAACACAATGAAATCCTTTTGGGATATAAAAGAACATAAGTTAACCATATCTCTGTACACCATGGTTGAATTTTTAACTACTTAGAAGTTATTTCTAATGAAACTTAAAGAAATTTATATGTAGGCAACGTCAAATAAATTGCGTCAAATGTGTTAGAAAATGTGGTATTATCGTCTCTGTTAGATTTTGTAGTACATTAGAGGGAGCTGTAACGTGCATGCACTGCTGTAATAGAGTCCCTCACAACAAACAAAGGTTGGTGGAAAGTTATGCATTTGTTTTTTAAAATAAGCTGAATAGCTAGATTCCAAGATACACTAAAATAGCATGACATGAGTTAAAACCAAACTTTGTGATCGCGAATGATAAAACCGGTCGTTAAACTAATGAACTTACTAAAATCACATGTGTGTTTTGTACCCGGAAGAAAAGCAGGTTCTTCTCGTGCCCACTTAATGAACTTTATGGAGAGATCGCAGCAGACTGTAAACAAAGAAAAAAGAGGTGAAGGGAAGTTCATTGTTGATGAGAACGAATAAACTGATCGGAGTCGTTTGGTCGGTCCTTGATGTCTTGTTGATGAGTTTCTTTCGCCATCATTATAAGTACCGTCATCATCCTCTTACGTCATCAGCAGGTCCTCGATGGCCATCAGTTTGAGTTCAAAGCCTTGAATTTATATAATGGGAGACCTATTTTTTTGTTATAACAGCTATCATCAGCAGAGAAATGAACTAAATTGCGAAACACATCCTAATGTGTTTTCTAAAATACCTTCTCAACAGCGAAGGGAAAGTAATTGCATTTCAAGCCGACATTCATTACGTTAGTTAAAATAATACTTTGCATTTATTGTTAGGGCACAAAGTGATATACATTTTATTGTTTATGCAAATACTGTACCAGTACTATATCATGCTTATTAATGGCATGCCTTTATGCAACACCAGAGGGTATTATTAACGAATAATCAATATGAAATCGTTTGATAACAGACGCCATGGAAAAACACAGGTGAATGAAAAAAAAGTTCGGAGAAAAAGAGCATAACAAATAGTAGATAATATTAAAATAGGTTTTATAACCATCTATGCTAATATTATTAAGCTTATACAGAGTGTATCTAAAATGGAGCCCACCTGTAGGAACGTATTCCTTGCATCAACTAAAACTAAAAAATTAAACCCTTAGCGCAACAGCCCAGGAAAGGCAAAGGCTTGTCGTTCAGTTGCTGCGTTCCCCACCTCTGCCCACAACAAGCGTCATTGGTGGGGTGCAGTACTGGAGGGTGGGACGTGGTCAGCTCGCCGCCCCTCCCCCCCAGCCCTCTCGGCCAGTTATGCGACCTTCGCGACCTAGAGTTGCTACTTCTCCATCAAGTAGCTCCTCAATTGGTCCCCGTGGGACCTAAGAGGCTGAGTGCACCCCGTACCAGACCTCCCAGCGGGGGAAAAGTCCCCATGCTGGTACCAGGGATCAAAGTCGGATCTTCCGCGCCAGAGACAAGTGCGCTTCCTTACATCAGCACGCTACAAAATGTTCTAATGAATCTTTCGTTAAGGAGTTATGAAAGGGTTTCCTTGTTGTGGCCCTTGATTATGCATTTCTCCTCTAACTTCATTTATAACCACTTTCATCTTTACAGGTGATCATGTCATTTATTTTGTTTTGACTCCAATCTTTTGCTCCGCTTTGTTCATTACCAGTAATTTGTGTTGTTTTGTTTGATTATCTTTTGCTCTGTCTTGTGCTATTCAGTGAGCCTCTATGGCCTAGGAATAGGGAATATGATAGAAGTACGTCAAATTTATGTAAATGGCACCATGGAGATGTTTGCTTTTACACGACTCCTTCAAGGCCTGTGATAGATGTATTTGACAAGAGAATTTTAGAACACGAGAGGAAGACCATGGGAGGTACTAAACCACGCACTTGAGAAATGAGGTCTTCGCAATGTATACGAAGCCCCATCAACTACTGAAAGAAGAACTGTGATATGGGAAGGTATTAGTCACATGACCATCTGGAAAATTCTGCGTGGAAACCTATGCTTGTACTAAGTTCAACGGATTACATGCACCAGACTTTCAGCCAAGAAGAACTTTCTGTCAACACATACTACAAAAGTATGCTGTAATCATACATTGCTAGCATTTTCCTAATTGCTGATGAGAATATTTTTACGATACATGTGGTAGTAACTTCAGTTATCATAAAACCACATAAAACTCTAATGAATACAAACATCAATAGAAATTCAGCTCTAACTTGGAACCAGTCATGATCATCTTAGTGAATCCAATTTCTTCCAGTGTCTTACTGGAGAAAAGAACTTGCTAGTACGTACTATTTCTGGGCTAATCCCTGCACAACGGAGTTAAAATTTGGTGTATACACGGCTATGAACAAACGTTATTGAATGCAGCAAATTTAATTGAAGTTGAAAAAAGATCAGGTTAGTTTATTTCCATAATCTCTTAAAAGTTTTATGAGTTTAGGCCCAAAGTTTGCATGATGATTCTGTGCATAAAAGCCTGAAAGTAATTTTATTTGTCAATTCACATTTGGTTGAAGTAAAAAATTATGGGTGTTTTTCCAGCAGTAGTATTTTCTGATAAGGCAACACTCGCAAAGAAACCTTAATCAGATAATTCACCCTAACCAGGATTCAAACTCCGGACATCTTTAATGTAAGACAGACACGCTATCCTCACTTTAGCAGGTGGGCAAGAGCACTTTAAAGGTTAGTTTAAATTATATGTTAGATTATTTAGTTAAATGTCCATAATAGCACATTCTACCAATAGTTCTGTACCATTTTTGCCATTAAACGAAAGCTTCTAAAATGTAACTCTCTGCTTGTATTTCCAATCTTATTTTCGAAGGTTGTTTTTATTTCTCGTGTGTATTTAGGGATGTTTTCTTTAGTTATGGAAAACATCTTAAAAAGCAGGAGAAGACGGATCAATACTGCACCGAATCTGGAATCGTTAACATACTTTCTTACGATACAGGTGCGTCACAACAGAGTAAAACATACAGAAGTGTTGACTGACATGGTCCTCAAAAAATTCCTAATTCCTAATAAGTGAAAACTTGCGATCGAAGATCATTTTAACTGCTCTCTCCAAAGTCACTGCTAACCGGAATGTTTAATGAAATATTGTTTGTAAGGATATAAATTTGCTGACTATTGCATACGGGAAATACCTACATAAACTGCTTATTTATTTTTTGTCCATGTTTCTCTTCTGAGAAACAAATGGCAGGTCGAGTGTATTTAAGAGACACCTTTCTTTTACGTGACCTCCTTTATTATTCTTCTCCAGCACTTAACAATAGCAGAGCCAATAAATTGTCATCACCTGCAGCGTCTGTTGTCCAGGTGGCGTTTTATTGTGTAAACCAAATGCATATACCTTACACGTGATTGTCATAATAAACAGTTAAGTCTCTCAAGATATCTTTATACTTTCTGCACTATGTGTAGTAAGTGGAGAAAACAGTATATTCCACCCCCCCCCCAATTCTGTATCGAGAGTTCATTTAAAATGCATGTTTTGAGGTCCCTGAATCCAAAACGCATTTTAGTTTGTGTGTGTGTGTGTGTGTGTGTGTGTGTGTGTGTGTGTGTGTGTGTGTGTGTGTGTGTATGTGTGTATCCGTGAACAGCATAACACCAACAGGAAAAGTCGGCTAAATACCAACTCAACTTGGTATCTTCCAAGAACGTTATACGAGATTTTAAAGTACATCACCCCATCCCATCCCAAACTATTATTTACATGGACATATCGAAAACGACAGGAAAGATTTTGCTTAAAATATCATATGTTTAAGGTATTATGAATTTTGCATAACTCGTAAACTGTAAGAGAGAGAGAGAGAGAGGGAGAGAGAGAGAGGGAGAGAGAGAGAGAGGGAGAGAGAGAGAGAGAGAATTTTACTGCACACAAAATTTAGATCTTGCTAAAACACAATTTATGTCGATACTTTTTTTTGGGGGGGTGTGAACCATTTCAGTGATATTACTTGTTATATGTTTGAATTTTCCAAGAAGTTGTTATTCATTTTTATCTCTTAGCCATGCAATGAGGACGGAATTTCAAAGCCATACATACCCAACAGCTCTTAAAAGATTTGAGAATCGCTCCCATATCCCCATAACCTCGTTGTACCTGCAAGAAATTCACCAATAGGATAATTTCTGAAATGTTTATCTCGATTAACATGAAGAGGATAGAGGAGTAGGTGTTTGTAAGAATAATGTGTAGAAGAATAGAGAAAAGTCGTGTGTTTAACACATCAGATTTTTAGTTTCCTCTGCTTAGTACATGGGGATTCCAGAGTTTCATACAGACATATCATAAACTAATAAAAACAAGTTTTAGCAGTTTGAAACCACTTGCCTCTTATTTAACATTAGTTCTCTTAAGAAAATGGTAGTTTAAAATCCAGAATCCAAGTACAAACCTCAGTAATTAATGGCTTGGCTGGGGAGCTCGTCTCACGGAATATTTTAAGTTATTCTTAGGTACTTATACCCAACGGATGGCTCCGCGGTAGCGTGCGAGGCTCGCATTCATGAGGGCCCGGGTTTATTCCCGTTGTGCTGACCAGTCTGACTTTGAGTTTCTTCGTGGTTTCCCAGATCGATAGGTAGATGCTGGGGTGGTAAAGGTAAGGGAGGCCGCCCACATTAGCTACCGAGGCATAGCAATGTTCATAGGCAAGTACACCCTTTGTCCACTATTGCCACCTCTATGAGGGAAGGATGACGGGAGAGACCCGAAGGGCGACCAGGTCCAAATAACGCGGACATAACATTTCGATAAACAGAAAAACTAAAATTTCTTAAGCATGCTTTGCAGAAGCTATACAAAAATAAAAATGACAGAAAAAATAGTAAAATTATGTGAATGATTACATAAAATTTTTACTACAAAAAGAATTATTTGAAATGAAGTAACTTCGCGAAAATCTGCGCCGCGCGTGATTCATACAGACACACATGTACACATACACGCGGGCACGTGTGCGAACTAGTTATAAAGTTTCTTTTGGTTCTTCATCTTTAACATACGAGTAAAATGTTAGTTTTGCATACGGTGTGAATCATGTTAATCGCAAAGCGGCAACAGTTTTTTTTAGTCTCAATTTTGCACAGAATGAAAAAAGTTGTAAATCTATCTCCCCGTTTCCCTAGCAGAATTCGAAAGTGTTAGCTTGGTTTAATGAAAATGCAATGAATTGTAACAATAACGCAGTTCATTATTAAGTTCTTTATTCGCCTTACACACATCTTACTCCTTGTATATCATTCGAGGTTCATTTTACCGGTTTCCTTGACAGAATTTGAATGCAGTGCCCTTGGTTTAATGAAGACAAGCACAAGCGCAATGAACTGTAACAATAATACAATCCATTATTATGTTCTTTACGTGAATTTATTCATCTTACACACATCCTAACCCTTGTATATCATTCTAGGTTCATTTTCCTTGACTTTAATTCCGGAATCGGTGAATAACGTCATCATTTCACCCGATACGAAGCCAAGAAACATGGTTCAGTATCGTGTATCCGGCTGTGCTCAGATGGATGGATGGCGACCTTTTGGTCACTTCTGCAAGGCACGGTACGTGACTAAAATTCATCTAAGATAGGCAAATGTATCCTTGTTTGCATTCTTCCGGAATGGTACGCCTGTCAGGACAAGTGGGCGATATTTCATAAGTAGTGACTTCCAGAATCTTTTAGCTTTCTTTCTTCTGTTATTAATGGGTCTGGGTAAAACAAGATTTTGTTTTAGAATCGGTGAAATGAGATTTGCCTATCAGTTTTCATATGATGTAGTTGCAATAATTAATATTATAGTGTAGTACTGTGGTGTTGTGGTCTTTATTAATCAAAGTTCAATTCTCTACTGCGATAACAGTGCATCTACAGGTGTATCTCTCACCCTAATTTTCGAGATGTAGACAACACTACTGACCATAGAGTTTAGACACCTTCACTTCTTGTAGCTATCTAAATTAGAGGAAGTATTCGATATTGAGAGTGGGAATACTGTGTAAACAAAAGTAAGAAAAGTATACCTACATTTGAACGTGTGTGTGCATGATATATATATATATGCACAAATCAAAGACATGCCAAACTTCATACCAAAATCAGATGTTTTGAAGGACGCAAACCGACGACATTTAACAAATTTCTTCCACGCGAACAACTATTTAGATGAAAAATTATTGGTGCTTTACTTTCTCAAAAATACCTCTAAGTTCATGATTAAAATACAGTGAGCTTAGGATACTTACATGAGAAATAAAACATTCTAAATTTCCTATGAATACTAATCGGTCAAGCACTTTCATTATTGTATAATAAAATAGATACATATACAATAACATTCAACAACATTATCATACTTTTGTCAATTGTGCAAAACGTGAAGGAGAAAGTCTACTGACTGTCAACATCAGATATTTTATTGTTATTATTTTGTGTTATTTTATCATAAGCTGTGACGCCCAGTTATTTAATGTGCATAAGATATATGGCATCTAAACTCGAACAACCACATTCTAAATATTCTCTAGTTTTTATGCTTAGCTATATCCCCTTCCCTTGGGTTACTTTTGAAGAGGTGAAAAAAATAATTATTTAAACGTATGGCTAAATATTCTGCAATATAATCTATGAGCTAATGTGAACTATTAAAAATAATTGCAACAACAGTGCTGATAAGAAACTTTGTGTTTTCTTGCTATGTAATTTTAGCTCAAAAATTCCTCCACAGTAACTTAATTTCAATAATCAGTGGTTTGTAGTATGTCTATTTATAAAAACCGTTCATTTTTATAACAGCTAAGACAGTCTTCGTATAAGAGCTAAATTTTCGAACTTCTGAACGCTTTAATTATTCTGTTTTTCCAAAATAGTGTGTTTCGATCCACTTCATGCTGACATGGTGGAAATTAAATTTCCTGCATTAAGTGTTATTAACTATTGTTATTATCGCAAAAGTATTACTTCTATCATTTCTAACCTCGTAATACACTTGTGTTAAGTGCATTGGACAATCTCGCAAGCACATACTCGTTCTCCAATGATGCACTTACCGCACTTACACATAATTTTATTTAAGATAATTTTGTTATCAGATAATAACGTATGTAATAATTTAATTTTGCAGATGACCACGCCTATGCTGTTTACACACACACACACACACACACACACACACACACACACACACACACACACACACACACACACACACACACACACACCGTATGTGCTACTTTTTTCTATAAGTACCTTTTTTACTTTCTCTACTGGTAAGTAGGGGAAGTATTGTATTCCACCCAAAAATTCGATGTCAAGATTTCACCAGAAATATATGTTTTGAGACTCCCTGAATCCAAAAAAAGCATTTTTAGAAAAAGGCCCTGTGTGTGTGTCTGTGTGTCAGTCTGTGTGTCAGTCTGTGTGTCAATCTGTCAGTCTGTGTGTCAGTCTGTCAGTCTGTGGATAGCATAACTCAAAAACTAAAAATCGGTTAAAAACCAAAGTTGGTATTTAAGTTTAATGTCTTACAAGGATGCGACACGAAGATTTTGAAGAAAATAGCCCAGCCCTAAACTACCCTTTACATGGAAAATTTTTCGAAAATTTGGATTTTCTTGAAAATGGCTCTAACGATTTTGATTAAAATGTCATATGTTTGAGATATTTTTATGACAAATGAAATGTATATCTTGAGTTTTCTGGCTATAGCCCCTGTAGTCGTATTTACTCTGGACGACTTTTGCATAACTGGTAAACCGTTAGAGATAGTCCAAATCATACTTCACAAAAAATGTATATCTTGTTAAAATACACAATTTATGTCCGAATAAATTTTCTTGTAGGGTGAACCATTTCGGAGATATACCTTGTTATGTGTATGAGTTTCGGAAAACAGAATTTTCGTGAAATGGGTCATCGTTGTTCATTTTTTATATGTTAAGTGTGCAAAGACAACAGAATCTCAAAGCTTTAAATGATTTGACTATCGCACAAAGCCTACTGTATTCTAACATTCTCCTTGCACCTACAAGGAAATTAGCAATAATTTGTACAAATGTTTATCTCAGCTAACACGAAGAAGATATAGGAATAAGAGTTTGTAAGAATGGTTAGTACAAGAGTAGAGAAAGTCATGTGAGTGCAATACAAAAGATTTTTTTCAGAGTCTTAAGACAGTATTTTCGGTGAAACCTGACATCGAAATTTTGGGTGGAATGCTATACATTATCTACTATAGGTACATGGCAGAGAAGGCAAAAGCTACTCTCCGTATCTTCAATGCTTACTGGTAACTAATGTTTAAATACACAAGTGTTTATTGCCCCTTTTGCTAATATCAGAAAGCAGCATAACAAATGCATTAAATTGTAGGTATTTTAATTATTGTTTATGAGTACCCCCTCCCCGCCTTTAGCTGCAATGGTCACATCGGCTACCTCTGGAACATTTTGCCTGTAGGCAATGGGTTTATTCGTCTACAGCAGTCTTCGGGATTTACGGTATGCATCAGTTTCAACCCACATACACACGCTCATTCATACTTCCAGACTCTGGGAAAGTTAAACCCGTGGCACTACAGTCCATATTGGACCAGGGCCTGCCAACCCGACTGCCGGCCTCACGCACATACGCAAGGTAAGGGTGGGCGATCACTCAACCGATACGGGGAGGAGATGTGGTCAGCATCTCGACACCCCCAACCGAAAAGTTGGCTTTCATGACCAGAGCCTCAATTTCCTCGTGATGCTGAGTGGGCGCTGGTCCTATACCCGGGACTTAAAATCCGCACCCACAAAGTGGGATCGAACAGCTGCATTCCATGCCAGGGAACCAAGGCATGACGCACTAGCCCACTACGCCACGGCGCAGGACAGAAACTCTGGGAAAGACAGGCAGAAGTATTAAGAATACACTTTTAGGAATGATAATTGACACCAATATAACCATAGCACAATTGGTAGAGCGCTTGCCTCTGGCGCGGAGAATCCGAGTTCAAATCCCGGTACCAGCATGGGAATTTTTCCTCTGCTGGGAGGTCTGGCATGGGATGCACTCAGCCTCGTTAGGTCCCAGGAGGGGAGCGGGCAATTGAGGACTTTAAAACAATACTAATGTACTCAAGTTATTTATGCAGGTATCGAATATTCGCTAACGCAAACATTTGTGAGAAAAATTCGATTTTAGCAAATACGCACTAAAAATTCCCTTCTTTTTGCCCGTATTTAAGTGGATATGTACTCCTCCTGCAACACATTTCTAATAAAGGAAAATCCACTCCTACAACGATATGTAAGACAGTCAACAATATTTGTAATAATCTAGAAATACCCTCAATAATTGTTATTTCTCTGAACTTTTAAACCCAAGTACTACGACAGCATGCGTATTTGTGACCACAATTTAGACACCATATAGGACGCTATACTGTAGTTTCATATTTACACTGGTATTTCCCTTGCATCCGTTAGATATAAATATTTATTTTCAGCGTCTGTTCTTTATTTAAACTAGCAGGGTCGCTTATTCTCACATTCTCACAAATCACCAGTGTTTAAGACTCAACACAAAACGTTTGCGGCCAACCTCAGCAGTTTACCGTCCAATCAATCACCTTGACATAATTGTGCCAGGTATCGGGTTTATTCCCGCTCCCACAATCGGCTCAAGAGTAAATAGATGTGGAGCACTCATCCAACCCTTTGTGGATATCAATGGTAATAATAACAGCAGCAGTATTAACAATAACAACATCACTACCTGATCCTGCACAAAGGTCCCGAATGTATAACCTACCTGCATCAAGAACGGAAGGGTATCGCATCGAGAACTGGGGTGACGATTTACGGTGGCCTTTCCTTTCATACATTCCAGAGATTTGAAGATGAATATTCGGACCAAGGGGAGAGATATTTGCGTAATAATAACAAAAACCATGCCAAGATTGGAGACATTTGAAATTGTAAAATTAATCTTCGAATTTATTCTCTCCCTTTCTCTCTCTCTCTCTCTCTCTCTCTCTTTCTCTCTCTCTCTCTCTCTCTCTCTCTCTCTCTCTACCACTACTACTATTACTTATGTACGTTACTAAAAAGAAATGTCACACTCCCCCCAAGACTTCGATATCAAGATTTCACCGGAAATAAATGTTTTAGAGCCCTGAATCTAAAATTTCGTTTTTGGAAAAAGGTCTGTGTGTGCCTATCTGCCCATTCGTCTATTTGTGTGTATGTGTGTGTGTGTGTGTGTGTGTGTGTGTGTGTGTGTGTAAACAGCACAAATCAATGAACAGCATAAGTCAAATATGAAAAGTCGGTTAAATACAAAGCCCGGTATTTAAATTCAGTATTTTATAAAGATTTTCAAGAAAATTTGCCCCGTCCTAGACTACCCATTACATAAAACATTTTTTGAAGCTTTTGATTTTATCAAAAATGGCTAACGATTTTGATTAAAATACCATACATTTAAAACATTTTTATAACAAGTGAAATGTATATCTTGGATTTTCTGTGGAATGCTCTCAGAAGTCCTGTTCATTCTAAATGAGTTATTGGTTAATGGTAAACCCCAAGAAAGTAACAAACTCTCGGTACCAAACACCTTTTTTGTGGATTCAACCGTTTCTGAGGTATTCCTTGTTATTTGTCTGAGTCTTCCAATGCTTACTCATATTTTCTGCAAATGGGAGGTCTGTATTCATTCTTTAATCTCTTGGTCATTCAAAGAGAATAGAATTTCAAAGCCCTCACATAGAGAGCAGCTGTTGAAAGATTTGACTATGTATTTGTATTCCCATATTCCCCTTGCACCTATACGAGTAAAAACATTAGCGATAAGTTAATTTCTGGAAATGTTTATCGCGATTGACATGAAAGTCTTACCTACAGTGTCGTACAAAGAAATGAATAAATGAAACGTTTATCTGGAAACTTAGCTAGAATAAATGCGTTTTTGGAAGACTAATTATATAAGAGTGAATAGAGAAAGTGGCTGTAACACATCTGATTCTAAGATTTTCTCTGCTTACTGAGTATATTACTTTCCAGTAAAAATAATTCGCTGGAAATGCACAGAATTTTAAGCACCAAATTTTAAAAATATTTCTTTATAAAATACTATATATGTTGTCTCTCTCAACCCCGCTTTTCTATCGGATTGTTGGAAAAGCAGGATTTAAAAAACGAAAAGTTGGGTACCAACTTTCATACTTAACCCCGATAATTAATTACATAAACGAGCTGGATAGCTCAGGCGGCAATGAGTGTAATCCGAATTCAAGAGATCCTGGGTTTGATTTCCATGGCAGACCTTCCTGACCCACGGGTTTTTTTCGCGAGTTTCCTCGGATCACTAGGCGAAATGTTGAAAGATTCGTTACATCCCCAGAATTTCATCTCCCTCCATTTCATTTCACCCCTCGTCCGCGTTGACCCGCGTCGACAGGTGTCTCGGGCATTGCCTGGCAGGGAAAAAGGATGCTCTCTGTCAATCTCCGTTTCCCATCGCAGGTGACGTGGCCTTCAGGTTTCAAGCCTACCAGATCATCTGCCCATCTCCAGTGGGGGAAATTGCCGGTTGTGTTAGATGCCACGAGGAGCTTCAATCTGGATGTGTTAGGGACCCTGCCCTCTGCTGCCGTCCTCATCTCCACTCACTTCACCCCTGCCTTGTTGGGTACAAGTACAAAAGGCTATATGGCCAAAATGTCGAGGCCTCCATCCGTAGTATAATTACCTTATCTTAAGCCAGGACTGTTAAGAAATCCTTCCATCCAAATCCAAACATTACTTCTTCGATACCTTCTAACTACCCAAAAAATTTACGACCTTCATTAAAACTTCAGTATTTTGAGTATTAAATCCCTAGCGCTTGCCGTCCGGTCGCTACGTCCCCACCTCTGCCCACTACAGGCTTCATGAGTGCGGTGGATTATTGAAGGGTGGGACGTGGTCAGCGCCCCGAGCCTTCCCGACTAGTTATGTGGCCTGCACCACCTGGGGTCGCTACTTCATCAAGTAGCTCCTCAATCGGCCCCTGCGGGACCTAACGAGGCTGAGTGAACCCCGGATCAGACCTCCCAGCGGGGGGAAAATCCCCATGCTGGTATCAAGGATCAAACTCGGGTCCTCCGCGCCAGCGGCAGGCGCGCTACCACTGCATTACGGAGGCAGTAATTTGGAGTATTAGTACGACGAACTAAATACTCTTCTTTAATTTTCAATAAAGAGCCTGCGAAATCGTCTTCATTTGCTAATTTTTCTAGAATTTGAAAATTTGTTTAATTTAGTACCTAGCTTTTATTTTACATGTTTTATATAGCAGTTTTGCTAAGGAAGTATGTATTTGTGTTAAACACTAAAAACAGCTCCAAACCAGCGATAGTTCTCAATAGGTCCAGTAAGCTCAGGGTAGTTGAAACCATTCAATCGATCATTATGGTGTATTCTCTTTTCACAACATAGACGCCACTCAGGAGGTAGATGATGCAGAATATTAGCATATTGGCAATGAAATGAGTGGATTTATTGTAGGAGCATTAGGATCACTATGTAGATTGTCATGAACGAATTAACCTGACAATTGCTTGGGTCTGCAGATCCTAGTGCTTTTATAATATACATTATAATAAAGCAAAATCCAAAGGGGAAAAAGTACAAGGAGAAATACCGCTTCAAGAAAACACCAATTTACGAAAATGTATCATTTTAAATATAAACAACGCGCAAAACTACGGTAAACTACGTGTTGCTTACTGTTATTATTTATTTTATTAAAGAAAAAATTTAAGAGAGATAAACACAGTACATTAACAACAAAATACAAAATAAACCTCCAACATCCTATCGGCTTACATTTACTCCCTTACCTACTATCTTCCTTCTCAGACCTAAGCTATCCCGCCTTAATTTATAACTTTACATATCCGCTCCACGACTTCTTTGCCTACCGGTAGCGTCCAACATGCCCTCAACCGTCCATTTCAGGTGATAAAGGATTATGGTAAATATGTTTCCCTCCATTCCCCTATGCCCTTACTGCTTGCCAAGATATGCACCCCCAAATCTTCCTCCTTACAAATGGAACTTGATTCTGGTACCATTTTATCAATCATTTTTATCATCTGTCGTGCTTCAAGTCCAAACCATGCGAGTTATTAGGTTGCCATTAAAAATACCAGGTGTTTTAAAAGTGTCTGATACTGCAAGAGAAGTTGAGATTGGTGAAAACTAGAATAAATCTTCGTATAAATATGTGTCCGGAAACAAATACCTGTTGAGATATGAGCCATTTTACTTGTGTTGATTATTTACACTAGAGAATGGACTTCCTCGAACAAGCGCATTCTAGGGAACAGACACAAATGGTTAGCGCAGCAATTGTTGGGTAAACATCCATACACATCAAACAGAAGTTGTGATGATTCTTGCCATTCTGTTTGGTAACATCTGGAGGTTATGTCGATACTACTACAGGAGATGCTCCATGTGGTTACCATGCATTATTACACATGCTTCAACTCTTATCAAAGAATCCTGAATTCTTCCGATCATACCTGGCTGGTCTCGGATTAGGGTACATGCATTGGTCACACGCTCTTGTAATGTATGCACATTGTTGATGGATTTGGCATACACCAATGCCTTTAAATATCCCCATAGCCAAACATCCAATAGTTAAAGGTTCAGCAAATGTGGAGGCCATGCTAGTGGACCTCTTTGACCAGTCCATCCGTTGGATGAAGTCCATTGATACTCAACACAAATAAAATGACTCATATCTCAACAGATATTTTTTTCCGGACATATGTTTATAGGAACATGTATTCTAGGTTTGCCCAATCCCAGCTCCTGTTGCAATATCAGATACATTTTAAACACTCTGTATACCAAGATGCATCCACGATTAATATTAATGCCTGATTCTGTTCTTTGAATTCCGTCAATTTAAATGTTAGAGATGAAGCTCCATATAACACATCCATGAGTTCGTCAAAAAAGAGATTTAAGCTATTTTCAAATGAGGTGGTAGAGGTGGTGATTCTTTGATAAGAACAATCATAAAATTATATATTTGGGAAAATGTAGTGCTCATTAAAATAAGAAACCTATGTCATTTAACTATTTTCAATATCTTAAGCTGCGCACTTCGAGATGTTAAATGGACGTTCTTTGTTTCTCAGAATATTGAGGCTATCATTCAAAGACCTGCTTTCTGAATGTTTAGTACTGCCGTGTAAACACATTAAATAGAAAATAGGTATTATGGCATCATTTTATTTCCACCGAAAGAGGGTGTCTATAATGACGCAAGATCTAAAAGCTCTTAATAGCTTAGTTTTTTATTTATATTAATTTGTACAAAATCAAATTAATTAGAAAATAGCTGTTAGGTTTTGTTATTTGCAAATCTTAAATATGAGGAATGTGTAAAGATGGTCCTAATTTGTAGTTATTGTTGGGCTAACAAACTTATAAATTCAGTTATTTTGCAGTGGCGGTGGAAGACAATGTAGTTCCAAAACCCTAAAAAGGAGAGAGATTGGGGAAAGGGATAGTGAGCGATTGGGAGAAAGAAAGGGACAGGTAGAGTAATACAATTAACAGAATAATGCAAGCGTATCACCGTATTTTAATATGAAATGTACTGTATCGTTATATTCCAAAGAATCTACATTAGTCAAATACATTTCAACTAATTTTCTGTACAATGCAGAACTATAAAGGAGTCAAATACTTCTTCACTACATGGAGAGGTGATTGCCTGTTCCGGCTCCACAGTTTCATAATTTCTCTGTCTATCGCTCTTTACTCCTTCCTATCTCTTTTTCCAATCGCACTATAATTTAATACTCTTTATGGGCGCCTGTCTCCAATATTCTACATATTCCTATGCCGGAACCATTTTATTCATCTTGAAAACCTGCAACTCCTTTTTACTTCTTCACTAGCTGAAATGCTCGAAATTTGGCCCTTTTTTCACTAAATCCTTTTAGAAGTTTATACAAAAAACATTACTGCCATTAATTACCTGGAGTTGCTCGTAGTTTGATGGTTTATCCCTACAACATTTAGCCTAAGGTGATGCATGACCAATAGCCTCACTTTCTTTGCAAGCATTTTAAAAATGTCACACAAGACACTTAAAGACTTAATTAAAACTGCGGGCATTGCAAGGTCAAAATTTGTATATAATAAAACTGGCGACAAATTACTTTGCAAAAGCGCTGTTAACAACCACAAATACCACGGTCTGTAATAATGATTTATCATTAATGCAGATGAATGATTTCCACGTTTTCGCATACGAAGCCAATATAACCTTGTTTATTCTCAATAACCAACATACACAAAACTTCTTAGAAAACATTTGAAAGTCAAAATAAAGGAAAGATCATATTTTGACCATGTTGTTACTGCATGTTCGATGTCAGAGAGGAGATCAACGAATATTACCTGAATTCGCTGTTTCCGTTATTTTGTGAGGCCGTGAGATATAGATGGTCTTGCGAGCTTTTGAGGCGTTACATAAAATAAATAATTAACTGCCTGAAATGGAGTAGAGTTCCGAAATCTAACCTGGACATTAATTTTTTGCTTTGTGTCAAAGGTCATCTGTGCCATTTTTGGTGGCAAATGTCGGCACCAAACTTTTTAATGGAATACAATGCTTCTTCTAATTACTTCGTTTGTAGCAGAGAAAGTAAAAAACAATAAGACAACCTCCTCGATGTGCTGTTAACATTTCCTGACGGATCATTTCTTACTCCACTACTTCATAGAAAACAGTCGGACAGATAAATAATAAGTCCCAAAATAGCTGCAGCCATCAAGAGAATCCAGGTTTGCACCGTTCGTATTATAGCAGCAGAAAACACACACATGCATACACGCACATACACACACACACACACATGCACACACACAGAGATGGATATGCAGCGTCAAGAAAGAAAGGCGGAAGCCCCAAGTCTCCCAGAGGACACAAAAGGGTGCCTGGTATAACTTGTGAATCGCACTGTGTAACGCGATTTCACTAATGTGATGCAATGGGATCACTTCCCTTTTTCTCACTTCCATCCCCTTCCTACATGAGAAGATATTCACTGAAAGGGTTTCGGGTGACGACCTGCATGTCGCCTCGGGGCACGCAGAAACCTTGGGCACCAAGTAGGTACACATTTGATTAGGTCCCAGCGATCTTTACATATGCATTTGCTTGTCACACCGTTCCATTCAAACGTGTCTTCTACTTGAAAGCCTTCTTTTATCAACGGTGCCGTGACGGACATCTTTGTCACAAGACTCTCTAGAAATTTTATAGTCTCGTATTTAAGGATTAGTTCAAACTGTAGCAGTTTAAGATGAAGTGTGAGACATACTGAATTGGAATCCTCTTGACTTCCTTAGCAGGCCAGTGTAGCTTAAAAACCACGTGTTCGTATGTTGCTTCTTCTATTTTACAGAATTACGACAGAATTCATAACAAGAAACACATGTTTTAAGGTGTATTTAATAAAAATAATAAATAAATAATATTTTATTGTATACCGCTGTATTCCATAGAATAGTCGCGATATGACTTAATTGTTAAAGCGACTCTAAATAAATTAAAAAAAAAAAAAAAAAAAAATAAATAAATAGATAAATAATCATCTGATGTCGATTGTTCGACGAGGTGCGTGAGCGCTCGCGTGGTCTTGATGAAAAACATTCCGACAGTGCTTGCCTTGTTTTCCTTATTTCACCGAAAGTTTCCGGCAAACAAATTATTATATAATACTTAGAATTGACTTTATTATGTTTCTCTAAAGGCACTGTTGATCAGTTTTTCTGGAGAGAAAAAAAGAGAACCAGTTATTTCGAAGTGCTTCGAGCCACACAACTTCTGTTGGATTTGGTTCATTTTGAAATAGCCATACAATCGACCACTGTTAACGTCCCGGCTCATGTGCATAGATCTACAATTCAGCATCTTTTACAATCTTATATACGTCTTTTGAAGCACCGTCGTTGTATTTCTTGAGCATTTGTATGCACCAATCGACACAAGAATCTTTTTGAGCTTGCGTCAAAACTATGAACTATGTTCATGCAATATTTTAAATATGCTGGTGGAACTAATTCCTAGGATTGCCTCTACCCCACAGTATGTCGCATGACGATCTTGCTTTATCAGTTTTTGCACATCATTTTTTCAGGCACAAGAACTGATGTTGAACGACCTTCACGAATTTCGTTCCTGAGGAAAAGGCGGCCACGATTGAAGTCGTTATATCAGCGTTTCAGAATGTCAAAGAATGGAGCTTCATCGTGAAATGCCGAAGTAAGTGGATCGATGCATTCTTGTCTTGATAATCCACGTCCAAAGTCGTAATAAATCATCACATGAACATTTTCACGAGTTAATTCCATTTTTTCGCTGAGACACAATTTTCAAGCCACTGTAAACAATATAAATAACGCTCTTATGATAATCTGAAGTAGATTACGGTAAAAAATGTCGAAATTTCCAGTGGAACGGCCAGATGGTACCAACAACAATGTTACCAAGGATCAAATTATAAATAGTAGTACTCGTATTACAAAAGCTTGTTCTTCTATCTACTTAATTGTGTTATTAAATATTTCCTTGTACTTACAAGGGAAATAAAGTACGTAGATTCAAGGAATTTAGGAACGGGTCGCTATTTAATGATTTTTAAATTCCGTTCACTATGCATGACTACGAGACAAATCGGAGAGCAGTTTTGCAGCTGAAAAATTATAAAGTATTTGACAATTCGACTAATAATTAAGAATATCTTGTAAATGGTTACTTATATCACAAAAATTTGCATTTGACATAAGTGCTGTGGTTTAACGAGTATTAAATCTGTAATATCACTTTGCTTATCTCTTATAGTTTACAAGTTATAAAAATTATCTCAGAGTGAAGAGAATTTCTTAGGCTACTCCCAGAAAATTCATATTGTAGAAATTTCAATTGTCATACAACTATCTTAATCAATGCAACCTTAATCAAAATCATAAGTCATTGTTGATAAAATTACAAACAAATAATATTTGCTCGTGCAAAGGTAGCTTGGGCTCTTTGAAAATCTTATCGCATCCTTGGAAGGCGCTTAGATTCTTAAATTTTATTTACGCTGTTTACAAACACACACACACACACACACACACACACACACACACACACACACACACACAAGCACACACATACACACACACTCAAACCACTCTCAAACACACACATTCGCCCAAACGCAATCCTTTTTCTTAAGAGTCCTTTATTGTGTTCATAGAATCTCAAAACATGTAGTTCTAGTAAAATCTCGACATCGAAATTATAATACTTCCTCTACTTATTGAAGATATACAGAAGGGAAAGTAAAAAGACTCACGTATCAATGACAGTCTTTGCTTTAGTTTGTCTAAACACATTTTTTGGGGGGAGCAAATTCCAAAATATAAATTCAGCAGAGAAACAAACACCTTTTAGGCACGCAAGGCGAAGACTTTCGAGTAACTGTCTCCAATCCACATATTCCTTTATACATTATGTGGTTATTTTCTATTTTCTCATGTACTTCCCTTACAGTTTTGGTTAAAACAGATTTTTTTTATTTTTTTTTATTTATTATTAAATTTGACCTTATATAAAGTTTTGCCATGTGACACAGAATAGCTTTCATGTGTTTGAAACGAATACATAAAAAGGTTAATAAAAAAAACAACAACAAAAAACAAAGTTTTTGTTAGTATATGGCACAGTTAAATGATTATTTTATATTTTAGTACTTTCAAATTTAAATGTTATGGTTTCCATACAAATGATTTCGGCATATTGCCACAGAGTATTTTATTGTCGTTAGGACAATGTCGTCCTGTAGCTGTTTAGGGAGCCTATATTGTTGTCTCCATTGCACAAATGATTTTGGTATTGTGCCCCTTGCTCCGAAGAATAGGCCTGTGATCACGATGTTGCTGATATTATATGAGGCACTGAAGAATGGAATTGTGGGCTCATATATTTTCTTCTTTTCACGATCCACTTCTGCTGGCTGGTCTAAGGATGTGTCAAACCTCACTGTGGGATCTAAGATCTCAGCTGTCCCATTCTTCTTCTAGGAATAAGATACATACTGATTTTCTGTATACACCTTATGCTTCATTCTCATCTGATATTATAATTCCGCAAGGGCCGTCCTCCCTAAGTTTTTTCTTTTTTGTTCTAGATCTTCCTCACTGTGCATTACTGGCAAATTCCGAAGAGGTATCCTAAACTTAGGTCTGGAACTTTTCTTTCAAAATTGCTTTCCCATATATCATTTCATTACATGTATCATTAGTATCCACCATGCGTATTAAAACGGACGTTAAACACTGCTAAACATGATCATTTGAACGATTAAGCTATACCAAAATTATGAAGGACTGACATCATCAAACAAATTAAACACCATATCACGTTTCAGCATTTTGTCGTCAAGAAGTAATGAAGATAGCAGTTGCCAACAAAAACGCAAACCCTTTAACAACAGTACATTTATAGAAAACATGCACGAAATCTTATTGGTAGTCAGTGGGCGTTCATTTGCTGTGTGTATTAGTTTATTGTTCAAGATGCTATTCGTTTTTAAATGTGAAAATAGAACAAAAGGATTCTTATGTGTGAGAAAAATGCCTTAGCACTATGATCATAACTTTAAATCCTTAAATTCAACATGGGCATTGTATCATTGAAAAATCCATGCAATTGATCATATTTAACAATCGTGACAAATGCACACAGAGTGTCTGATGTTAATACTAATATAGTTTTCTTTCCACTCACGTACGCGGAGCAGTCGAACGAATGGTAATTCCAACAGCCAGGGTAACCCTTTAACAGGACCGTTAAGACGTCTGGAGAATGAAGGATAAAGTAAACATGGTGTTATAGCCGGAGGGATAAAAATTATTATAATGCCTTTGGAAAGTATACTTCATCTAGATTATACACAGCTTTATGTCCTTTACGTCTAATATCTTTAAAGCTTGAACTGGTAGAAATATCGCGTGAAAAAAAGAATTCCTTTCTTGCTACGAAAAAAAGATGTTTACGTTTTAAGTGCTACGTCTTTGTTAGATGTAGTCAAATAAAGTGAAATGTATCATCTGGGCACTAATATTCGCTAGTTTGTCTGGAACTGTGCTTCAATTACAGATACCCCGAAATATTTTTACTTTATCTACTGGTAAATAGAAGTATTGTATTCCACCCAAAAATTCGATGTCAGATTTCACCGGAAATATATGTTTTGAGACCCGCTGAATCAAAAAAAAAAAAAAAAAAAAAAAAAAATTTGGAAAAAGGTCCGTGTGTTTGGTTGTGTGTGTATGTGTATGTGTGTGTCTGTGTGTCAGTCTGTGGACAGCATAATTCAAACAGACAAGAAGATCTTGAAGAAAATAGCCCCATCCTAAACTACCCTTTACATGGAACATTTTTTGAAAATTTTGATATTCCTAAAAATGGCTCTAACGATTTTGATTAAAATGTTATATGTTGAGATATTTTTATGGCAAATGAAATGTATATCTTGAATTTTCTGGCTATAGCCCCTGTAGTCGTATTTACTCTGGATGACTTTTGCATAACTGGTAAACCGTTAGAGATAGACCATATCATACCATACAAAAAATGTAGATCTTGCTAAAACATGCAATTTATGTCTATATAAATTTTAAACTTTCGTGAAATGGAACATCGTTGTTCATTTCTTTATATGTTAAGTGTGCAAAGATAATGGAATCTCAGAGCTTAAAAAGATTTCACTATCGCTCAAAGCCTACTGTATTCTAATATTCCCGTTGCACATACAAGGAAATAAGCAATAAGATAATTTGTACAAATGTTTATCTCAACTAACACGAAGAAGATATAGGAATAAGAGTTTGTAAGAATAATTAGTACAAGAGTAGAGAAAGTCATGTGAGTACAATACATCAGATTTTTCTGATGGTGACACAGATCACATTATAAAGCTGGCTCTGAAAGGATTGCGAATTAGGTTATATGTACAAGATGCAATAATAGCAGCTTTTTCAAGGTTTATTTTTTTCCGCCATGTGCTCAAGTGCAGAAGGAAATAAAATTTACAGGTTCAAACGCTTATTCTGGCGGCATACCTAAGGTTCAGCCCGGAAAAACATAAAATACGTATATTTTGAAATTGGCTAATGATACAAAAACGACGTTCACATAAATTGTGGAACGGGTTTTGACGGTGTTTGGTTGTTACGCCTTTGCTCCTCTTTTGCGAGATGATTTTAAATGTTTTCGCATCAAGTGCGAAACTGATTTGTGATTTTATGTTTTTCTTTGGTACTGCTCCTTGCCTCGGTGTAGCTGAAATCCTAGCATGAAGATTCCTTTCCACTTTCAGAGCGATGGTCTTGGCGAGGCAAGTGGAAGATACACTTTGGAATAATACCATCAAATTTACCAACAAGTTAAAATCTTTTATTGTACGATACTTTCCATGTGAGAATAACAGTGATAGCAATTTATCTTTTGAAGCTTCACTAAATGTTTTTTGTAGAATCTCTCAACATCACTTTTCACGATCGTCTTGTATGAATAACGTTAACATTCCAACGTCGTTTATAAAGTTCTTCTCTCACTGGATTTTTCAGTTTGTTTAAATACATTTTGTAAATTCCTTTCCTTGTCCTGCTTTACATTTTATTACTGAATTTTTCGAATGTTTTAGTCATAATCATTTCCTTTGTTAATCCATACATAATTAAATAATATAATAACTTTATTTCATTTTGAACAAATTCATAACATTTCGTATACAACTTGCCTGAGAGTTTATAAACATATCTGTCTCAGTTGTATATTTCAACAATCTGTATGACATTTTCCTCTGCTTAAATTGTTTATCATTTAACAAAAAGTCTGTAAGAATAAGGATAATTCCTCTAATAATTCATAGAACATTTAACATATTTGTTTTATTTCTCGTGTAAATATCTCAGACGTAGATATGACGTAGATATGAGAGATTAGAGGTAACTTGAACCAAAAAAAGGTTCCGAAAAGGTCTCGCTCTCTTTCCCTCTCCCTCTCTCTCTCTCTCTCTCTCTCTCTCTCTCTCTCTCTCTCTCTCTCTCTCTCTGTGTGTATTCTCAAAATGAATTTTTATACTTAAAATTAATAATCTTCAAAGATACAGATTTTCAAGGTCATGGAGATTATCACAAAATCTGGACCCTGAAATTTGCATATCCTCTACATGAAAACATTGTGACGCCGGGCTCGGCGCACAGGAATAGATGCTATTTCACACCATATGCCGTATCGGTGAATGGGCAAAGACGTTCAAGACCAGGCTACCTTACAGGACTGCTGTGTGTACGTGTCTATTAACAATTAACAATCCAGATGGCAAAGACAAAAGGGCTGTCGAGAACATTCACGAGACTTCTAGCTGACTCATTTCCGGTGTGTGTGTGTGTGTGTGTGTGTGTGTGTGTGTGTGTGTGTGTGTGTGTGTGTTTGCGTTTGTGTAAAACCGAGAAAGATCCCTGGGCCTGAGAAGAACTGTTGGCAATGAGTTTCAGAGTTCAGTTACGGACATGCGTTGGTCATGGGTCAGTGAGAGTGAGACAGCTTTACATGTCTGTGTCGTCGTGAGAAGATTGAGCGAGCGTCGCGAGTGACTGTAACGTCGTAATTAGGATATGGGAGACAGAGGAAGAGAAGAAAGACACTAAAAGGACCGCGCGAGGTTATGAGAAGTAAAAAATTGTGAGTTTTGATAGCCCGAAAGTTTGTAAACTGTGTGAATGACGAGAGGTAGTAAAATTTTAGAAGAGAATAAAGTAACACAATAGTAACCGGACTGGATCTTGCCGTTTTGCTTCAATGTGTTTATTATCATTTTCGCAAAAGAATCGCTCTAATGGTTTTTATTAAGATACCATATGATTGACATAATTAGGTGTATGAAGAATTATGTCTTATCTTACATCTGTTATCTTCTGTAAATAATGTGAGGCCCTCTCCCTATTTTTTCACCCATATAATTTTGCATAACGGGAAATTGTAAAAACTGAACAGAAACTTACTGCTCGAAAAAGGCAAATATAGTTAAAATATGGATACAATTTATTCCAAAGTTATCCTTTGCTTTTAAGTTTTCCAATATGCATACACTAATACATCATTATACCCAGGAATTAATGTCATATATTAACTCAATAGACTTAGATGGATTGTGAATGTATAATATGTATAATGTTTAACAATTCATGCAGTATTACTATATTTTGTAATGGAACATGCAGTAAATAAAGAGTGTGAAAAAAGCGAAATGGTGTTAAATGAGCCCGAGGTCCACAGAGCTTAAACTTACCCGACTTTCGTGTTCTCAGGATAAGGGGAAATCTCGGAAAAAAACTCACCCGAGATACGAACTCGCGACCTCTATAAAGTGAATCAGACACACTAGCACCACGCCACCTAGGCGGGCTAACAAAACCGTTAAAAATATTTATAAGAAAATCAAAAGTTAAAGGTAGTTTGGGGTGGGGGGATTTGTTGGAAATCTTAGTAGCCTTGGAAGAGGAGGAACTTAAATACTATGTTTGGATCAATCCACGTCAAATAGAACACCCGAAAAACACGACTTTTTCGTAGGAGGTTCAAAAATTTTTTATGAATGATAGGCATCAAATAAGGAGACTCGTATTTTTTTATTTCTGTATTTCTATATTACTTGCTTAGTTATGGCTATTAGAAATTAAGCAATTTCTGCGCGCACCTTAATATAAAATCACTTGTTACTCTAAGGCCATATGGAGTTGAGAGTTGGGGTTTGGCGCACTGGAAAGGTTAAATATAACATTTTTAACAACTTTCGATCAATCATTATTACACATAAATTTTGGACTGTTTTTTATGGTATATTTTGTAAAACCAAAAATAGAATTTAAATCGATGTGTTAAAAATCTAAAAAAAAAAAAAAAAAAATACACACGTATTCCCTGACATTTTATCTATAAAATAAGATGTTGAAAACTATGGAGCTTGCATTAGTGCATTTGCTACAATTTTTTTTTCTGGAGGCCTGCAAGCGCACACGGACGAGTAACAAGTCAGGTGACTGCAGACAGCATGCAAATTGCCGCGTCAGCTATGCTACTCACATGACTTCTTACTAAGGCAGTACAGTCCATACAGAAAAATGTCTCCACAATGTACCTTCTTCCTGATACTCCTGTGGCATCTGATACGTGTTTTTGAACTTTTGAATTTTTTTGAAAAAATCTTCTGATGTAAGTAGTTCTTTGCTTTTGGCTTCTTCCTTTATGTACGTCCATACATTTGAAACAATTTCTCTACTCTGACTGTGTAATGTTTTGGTCCCTAATTTAGAACGTACAGGTGGCATAATTGATTTACACTATGATCAATGTCTCACAAATTCACTATATTCACTCTTTATCGCAAAGATAGGTCTTCAACTGCACACTGCACTAAAAAACACCTTTGAATTAGCAAGACTGTCTCGGATCATGCAGACATCACTACCTTCCTCCTCCCACCCCATGTTGTGCATGGTTTCATTCACAGAATTATACAATATGAGCTGATGAAACAGACAAAAGCTATGGATTCGCCAACAGGACTTCCAGTCAAGGTCAGGGGCCAAGAACGATGGGTCCAGCTGTGCTTTGAAATTACACTCCTTCATTCCTTTGTCAAAAGCTGAAGTCTTAGTGAAATAATTTTCTTTCGAGGAAAGAGGTAAAGCTGTGTGTTGTATGGAAACATTAGTTTAAAATGCATATTTTAAAAACATTTTGAAGATGCTAATAGTGTACATATAATAGTGTCAGCTAGAAGTGTTCTCCTTACTGTACATACTTTGTAACGTTCATGGCAGTGGACAGTTGCCGTAATGGAAGGTAGCTATTGTGCGAGGTTACTGTAGCCGTCACCGCTGCCTGGCGACTCTGCTGCACTAATTTTCAAAGTTAATTACAACTGAACTATTAGAGACTCCATTCTGATTTTTTCTGAGAATATTGAATAAACTTCATTGTATATTTAGTTTTTTTCCAGATTTTTAAATGGTGGAGTTTATGTTATTATCTAACTTTAAAACTTTAATCGTATAAAATATAATATTAATAATTATTAATAAAATTTTCTAATAAATACCTCACGAAATACTGCAATTTATCTTTAATTTGGGTCAAAGATCAAGTAATTTGCTTCATTACGCTCGGAGGTATGATTGATCGAAGAGTGAGGAGCGCGCGATTTTTGGGACATTTCAAAAATTAATATCTGCCAAAATAATTTTTTTATATAAAACGAAGAAACACGGGTCAAATATATTTTGTTCCAAATCACCAAATAAAAATTTCAAGAAAATCTGAGAGATAAAGTTCATTTTTTGCAATATTTTGTTCGATTTGACGTGGAATGACTCGTTTTTGAGTTTTCGAGTTTTGTTCACAAACTATTGCATAATACACACACACACACACACACACACACACACACACACACACACACACACACACACACACACACTCACTCACTCACTCACTCACTCACTCACTCACTCACTCACCCACGTACATGCGGACTTTTTTCTAAACATGAATTTTGAATTATGGGGAACAAGAAATGTGTGAGCGTAGTGAAATCTCGGAATCAAAACATGGTTATGTTAACATTTCCAGTATTTGTTTACGAAGAACAAGCTATTACCGCTTTTATTGCAGGCATGTGTTTATATTACAGCATCAATGTGTGGTAGCACTCAACTTCTCGAATAGCAAATCATTCTGCACATTTATTTCCTTCATGAATAAAAAGCCATAATTCATTTGACAACTTTCACTACCTTTGCTCTTTAATACTCCATGCAATAAAATTGCATTGTCATTCGGAAAGTGCTATATATTCATCCTTCACCCAGCAACCTCGCCTCTTGCAAGCTACTTTGTAACCTTGTGGTATATGGGGTTCATATCCGACATCGGAGGTCACGAGAAGCCCCAAGGGTTCTTATATCCGCTAGTTCAACTTTCTTCAACTCTAAACTATCACACACTTTATTCATGTATTGTCAGCAATTTCCTGAATGAAATAGAACAATAACAAGCAGATATTTTGTATTTATTACATGTAATTTTACTTAATTTAGGAAAGTTAAACATCTACACACATTATTCTACAACGTACAATAAAAATATAAAAATGTTTTGCACTACATCCATATTACTATTCTACTAGACTGACACAAAATTTAAAGGCGGGTGGCAGGAGGAGCTGGACAACTCAAAATACTACCATAGGCTGTGTAAACATCCTGTGAATTCACGCTGTAAAGCTGGTGCTATAAATATAATTTGCAGTCACAAAAATGACTTGTGCAACAGGAAACAGAATAGTAGTGGTCAGGTATCAGCCGCCATTAAATTTTGTGTCTGCCATAAAGTTTCTTACAAAAACATACATTTCCAACACTGAAATAGTTTCAATACACATTTTCTTGCTGATAAATGAGCGAGGTGGCTCCACTGTAATGTGTGAAACTTGCATTGGTGAGTTCCGAATTCGAATCCTGTTCATTTTGTTCATGATTTCCTAGAGTCGGTAGGCGAATGCTGGGGTGGTTCTCCTTTTACCACTGATTTCCTGTGCAGCGTTTCCTTTCATCTGTTTTAGGGATCAAAGACCAGCTGAGGCATATGTGTGCTGTAGAAGGATTGTGGAAAGATTTCTCCCGGCATTTGGTTCGTCTGCTAAGGGCCCCTTATAGGTGTTTCGGGTTCCTGGGACCTCCCGCGTGGCAAGAGGGCTAAAGTGTGAGAATGTGCACTGTGTAAAATCGTTAGGAACCCCGTCCTTACTAGCGCAAACCGTCCTCGGGATTTGGTCTCCTTAGCGTCTTCCTCTCAACACTACTCCCCCTCTCCCCATCCCGGTCACGAAAGAAGCAAAAAGGGCCGTTGCGGCTCAGATTTCTGGAGTATTTGTACTCCTACTACTACGAATTAGATACTGCGCCTTATGGGCACAGGGAAGGTTGAAGAGATTGTGAAGTTTTTAAAACCAGTCGCTCAAATCATGGCTTTGAAAATCTGCTTTCTTTCCAAGCCAGAAACAAATGAATGACGGCAGCAGTCTGGAAAAGGTACAGAAAATTCAAATTAGGACTGAGCCTGTAGTTTACATATGTACTGTGCGCGGGGTCCCGGTTCGATTCCGGGGAGAATGGAATAATTGTATTAACTTACTCCTGCAAAATGATTTCAGTAATAAAGAAGGATTGTTTGTAAAATGTGTGTAGACAAAATTAATGAAATAATGTTATATTAAACCTTATGAAATCTAAATAATCCCTTTATCTGTATCTGAAGTAACATCCTGGTTAGTTGTATACATTAATTTTAAAATATTCATTTGTATAGTTCGACAAGAAAGCCTATCTTCCTCTAAAAGTACTAGTTTCCGGGAACAAAGCTAATTCAAAGGGTTTCCGCTATAAAATACACATTTTTCCCGCATTTCCGTTTTATTGCCGATATGATAAAAACGCTGTTCATCCTTAATCGGCAACCACACAAGCGATTGACATCCGGATATGTGAGTCTTCCGCAAAGATAGACAAATTAGCAATTAATTAATACATCCTTATCATTTTGGTATGAAAACTAGTCAGGCCAAAGGTTTAATTTAATAGGAACTAAACTTTACTAAACTAATTTGTTAGAAACAACACACACCACTCAGCGCGGGATGTGACTGCTGATTCATTTAGAGCCAAAAATAAATATATCTCCAGTTCCATCAAAAGAGTAGACATAATAAAATTGTCATTGTCAGACAATTAAGCCAAATTAAGCAGGTTGATAAAGAAAAACCTACACTATGAGCTTTACATTCCTTATTTAAGAGACAAATATCAAATTTCAAATCGGGAAGTAATTGGTCTACTTTTTGGTGCTCGTGGAGTATTACTAAGCTTACTGCTGATTTGTTCTGACCCTTTGAATTGCAACTGTTTCAGAAGACATTGGTTTATAAATTACCCGTGATTCTTTTTACATTCTGCACAATCATTGTATACTGCACTAAATTAAATAAAATGGTTAGCTGCCATATTTCCAAACCTTATAGCAGTTTTGTACATGTTTACAATTTGTCAAATATATTTAATTATACATTTTTAATCTTTGTTATTCATGTTTAAAATTGTCATTTCCTATTGATTTACTAGCAGGATCTCTTTTAACAATCCTAAAATAGGACAGCTATTCAACTATTGAATTTTCTCTCTGTTATTTTCTTTAATGTCATAATGGTATTTATAAAATAATATTATACTTATGATATATAATTATTATTAAATGAATATAGGTTTAATAACTCTTACAGAAGCAAAAGTAAATACGCACGCCATTTTGTATGTGCATAGTTATTGCATAGTCGCCTTCCTTTGGCTCTGCCTTTTTTTTTTCTTTTTTTTTTTTCTTTTTTTTAGTGTTTAACGCCCACTTTTACTATATACGGAAGCACCGGTGGAATGAGATGGTGGGGGAAACTGGAGAACCCGGAGGAAACCAGCCTCAGCGCCGCTTCGTCCACTATAAATCCCACATGCGGTTGCCTAGTATCGAACCCGGGTCGCTTTGGTGAGAAGCGAATTTGGCTCTGCTGGAGTAATACGTTGATGAATGGGTATGCTCTCACAACGCTCTTCCTGTGCCATGTAGTTTGTGTGTCTGTGTTTTTTTTTTTTTTTTTTTTTTTTTTTCCCCTATGGATGGAATTTTGTTGTATTCCAATCATCCATTTCGTCTGCATTTCATATTATCCTCTTCCTCACTATCATACCTGGTGCTTGGTTGACCACCTGCTTCCAGGTCTTCACTTTGTCTGGTCCAGAGGTCCCTTTGCTCCCCGACAGGCGTCTCACTGGCTTGTAAGTCCTAGGGGGTGTAAGTCCTACATAAGGGGAGGGAATCAGGGAAAGTACTGTCAAATACTCCAATCAGTATGAGAATATATTGGAGGACTGGGATAAGCCAAGAAAATATGACAGATTGCCCATAGCACTTAGACTCAAAATGTCTGATTTTGAGGCAAGGACTTTTTCGTCTTAGCCAACTCCCTTAATTGATTGACATTATTTTTGTTTATCATCATCATCATCATCATCATCATCACCATCATCATCATCATCATTATTATTATTATTATTATTATTATTATTATTATTATTATTATTATTATTATTATTATTATTATTATTATTATTATTATTATTATTATTATTATTATTATTATTATTATTATTATTATTATTATTATTATTATTAACAACATCATCATTATCGTTAGCAACATTGTCGTCATCGTTATTGTCCCCTACCCGCTAAGATATGAAGCCTAAGCACTCTGATTCCTGAGAAACGTTCGCCAATTGCGAGATTTGCAGCGTCATGCCGAAGGCACCGTTTCCTTTGAGAACAACCAGGGCAAGGTTTTGAGCCCACCGCAAAAGGGCGAGTTGGGATAGACGAATTCGACATGTAAATGTATTCTCAGCACTTCGGTTGCGTGAACATCGACTGTAACTACTTTCTGAGTGCTAGTCACAAGGAAGCTCTACGCACCGTGCCAAAAACATTTGCCACACGATGCACAGTGGTTGACGTGAATTTATCTAAACACAATAATAAAAACAACTTTTTTCAGGTGCAACTTTGCGTATTACAACTAATGTCAATTAACCATGTTCAAACATCTATTGCACCAACTAGTTTATTATATATGTTACTATTCCTTTGATTCTTGCACCATTTTGAAATCCCCACCACGGGAACTTTGGAACCAATCAAAGCCAAACATTTTGAATTTGAATTCCAGAGACAACAGTCAAATGTGCATAAAGTGAAGAATGGGGAGGCCCACCAAGTAATAATTCGTATAATAGCACGCGTGAATGATGCTAGGTTGCATTTAACTGCCCTAAGGTAAAGAATGGGAAGGTCCCACATAAAATAATTGGTGAAACAACATATGTGACGGGGTTACATTTAACAACAGTTGCATGAATTTTCCTCTCTATTCTAAAACATACTCTAAAATAATTGAAATAAATGAATATATATGCTAGATATAGCTAATAACTAGGTAACATATGTATGCTACCAAATCAATTATTGTATAACATAGTTTTGATAACATTATCAATGAGTATAACCAGTATTGCAGTCTATCTATAGAAATTCAATTCACCTTGAAGGGAAAACGAAGAAAATAAAGACTGAACAATAGTAGTTGCTATATAATGATCCAATATTCTGAAAACACAACTGCATTATTATATTATATCATACTATATTCGCATTGTACATATTTAATACATTCAAAGAAGTTAACACATCCATTATTATTATTATTATTATTATTATTATTATTATTATTATTATTATTATTATTATTATTATTATTATTATTATTATTATTATTATTATTATTATTATTATTATTATTATTATTATTATTATTATTATTATTATTATTATTATTATTATTATTATTATTATTATTATTATTATTATTATTATCATCATCATCATCATCATCATCATTATCATCATCATCATCATCATTATTATTATTATTATTATTATTATTATTATTATTATTATTATTATTATCATCATCATTATCATCATCATCATCATTATTATTATTATTATTATTATTATTATTATTATTATTATTATTATTATTATTATTATTATTATTATTATTAACTGTAAACAATTTGTTATTCGTATGTTTTCAGTAAAATATTGTCGCGTTGGCATGGAAGAACAAACGCCGTGCGACGGGGAAGTCCGGAAAAGCAGGGTAACTCAAGAGCTTAGTCTCAGCAAACTGGACGCGTTCATTGGTTTCTTTATTCTGTGGTAATTGTCAAGCAGTTTTATTAGTAAAATGAAATAGTTTTGTGTTAAGTTTTGAGAAGCACTGTTTGGTGTAAGAAATTGATTACACTTGGTTATTCGTGTTACTATTTGTTATTTGAGGCCAGTGTTATTACCGTTGTAAGGAAAAGGAAACAGAATAAGGTAACGAATTGTGTAAGATATTTCTTACAATATAGTGTTTCTTGTGTATACTTTATTGCACAGGAATTAACAGACTTAAACTAGGATTTTATTGTCAGCATACTCCCGAAAATGTATGTCCGGATTTTATGGGAGCTTCCTTATCGGTTAACATGCAAAGGTGCTGCAAAAATTCCGCCCTGAGCTCTAATTTCATTAGAATGACATATTGTATAAGGCAATGGTAAACGTGCCTAGTCCCGATCGAGATAGCTCTATGAGAGGCTGATATTCGGGATGTCCCGGCCACTTGGGTTTTTCCGTTATATCCCCGGGTTAGTAGGCAAATACTGGGGAGGTTTTCCAGAACTCAAATCTGCTGTCCATCGTTCTTGTTCTCATCGATGCCTTTAATCTGTTTCAGGGTTGAAGGAACAGCAATGGCGATTGGTATGCTGCGGCTGTCCGTGGATTTTGTGCTTTAGAAAGTTTTCTACTTGCTGCTTGTAGGGCCTGCTGAGACATCTCTCCAGGGCTTATTTCGCCGCCACAGAAATCACCGTGGGTTAAAGGAGTTAGACGCCACAATGTTCTCCATCTATAGAATCGCTACTAGTGTATTAGTGTACATCGTCGTCCCGATCCGGTTGCCTTTCAGGTCTTCCCCTCATCCCTCCCTCCCAGAAGCCAGTTGCGGCTTACTTGCGGTACCTTACAGCAGTTTTTGGAGGTTATCATATCTGCCCCTAGCGAGATGGTTCCACGGTAACGTGTGAGGATAGAATTCGGCAGGTATGGATTCGATTCCGTCAAACACCTACCCTTCCTTGGGTTTTTTGGGTTTTCCCTGATCCATAGGAGAATCTTGGAGTAGTAACTCATATACCACGATGTTCGTTCCACAATTTCCCTCTAATTCCGTAACTTTCTCATATTTCAGATACAGTGGTTTCCAGGCATATGGCGGTGTCAGACGGATGGTGCGGATGCATAAGGAAAAATTATTCCTCATGCACACTAGAGGTCTGCTTGGTTGAGGGTCTTCCTCGCCCTCTCTGGGCATCTCCAGTAGTGGAGGAGGTGTCCGAACCAGGAACTTTAGGGACTTCCGTGCGTCTCTGTAGCCTGCTGCCTATAGTCTTCTGTGGTTCCCTTACTTCATGCCTTCCTTCTGATAGCTGCAAGTCGCAGTAAGTGAGGTATGCCTTCTCGTTGTATATCATATATCCGAAGCCATTGGTTTCCACTCATGGCCTAGCCTAAGGAGATCGGAGCTATCTTTGGACAGAGTACCCATCATCACAACAATATGAAAGCACGCGTTTTTGTATACATTCGAGTGAGATATCTAAATCAGGGGTTTTCCAAGATTGTCTTTTATCTTTATAACGCATGTGTTAGTTAACCTTCAGCTCAATGGACATCGGTCTACTTTGAGAATAATTTCACACATTTCATTTGCTTCTCTCAAACCTGAGTTCTTAAAAGGTATGTTGCATACACAAAAATGTCGGAATCTAACAGCTATCATGCACTTAGTAAGTTTTTTCTGTGTAAACTACGGTTTTGTACATTATTTTGAAATGAAGAAAATAAGCAAGTAAGGACATGCATAGGTTCAAAATATATTTGAAATATTGTTTTAAAGGGGTTTAGTTTTTATAATAAACGAGTGGCAAACTATTAAGTAAAATAAAAATAGCAACCTGTATAAATACATAAAGTACACTATTACCATCCCTTTAAAATTCAACATATTGCTTGCACTTGAAAAGCTGAATTGAAGTTGACTGAAATATTTAATTCTATGGAGGATCTCCAAGCCACGACATTGCAGATTGTCTTTGAGATATGCATTAAATATTTAAGGTCATCTTGCAGTTTTAACGGGTTAATTGTCTCAAATGAGAAAGCTTAATGAGCACATAGGCACCTCGCTATGGTAACTCAAGCGATGAGAGCATTGGCACATGGAACCGGATTTGCGTGGTTTGAGTACCGGCGATACCATTTCATTTTTCAAGGCTGATTCAACTTTCAAACTTAGTCCCTAATAACTTAGCTAATATGGAAGAGCAATTACTAGATAGTAACCACATCTCTTTTTATTGGGGAATTTTTTAGTGATATAAACGAAAATACTTTTACTAAGATAACTTTTCATTAGTATGCTACATTGTTATTACTATTATTGTTCTATTGTGCTAAACTCAGCATAAACTATCCTAACATAAACACTTAATTTACTACTAAATGTAAGTATGGCTGTTCTGAGATATATTTTACAATTTCTTTTTCTGTGTCAGCTGATTCTAAGTATCGAATATCGGTAACAAAACAAATAACCTTGTTATACTTGCGTGTCGATGTTGGCATTTCTTATAGACCATTGCGACATTCTACACAAGGTTTCTGGAATTTTTCGAAGTCACACGGTGTTTGTAAGGAAATTGTTTTAAAATTATTTATTGTTATTATATAAAATTCATGATATAAGTGACAGCAGTATGTTTATTAAAACAATGTCCATTTTCAGGATGTATAATTTTGAAATCAATTCTAAAGAACGTGCTTACTGACAAAACACTGTCACTTTTTCCGGGTAACATTCTTGAGTGAGACAACTTCCGCCTATTTTGTAGAAGCTAAGCTAAGACATTGAATCTAGGCTAATGCACATTTAAGACATGATCGTAGAAAAGGCCCAGTATTTAGAAAGATATTATATCTCTAGTGTTGGACTAGTGAGGGAGATGGCTACGCGGTAACGTGTGAAGCGTCTTAGGGAGGTGCCGGGTTTGATTCCCGGCTAGGGTTACCAGATTATGCTATGTAAATGTAGAACACAATGGTAAGACACGTAGGACATTTGATAAAAATATAGGACATTATCGATCAATGTAAAAATTGTTGTAATTCAAATAATATACTTAACAGGGATATACTTATATTTTCTTAAAATCATGAAACATACAATGTTAAATGTGATCTAAGGTCAGTTGTACTTTTCTATAGAACTAATATTGTGCAAAACATTTAGCTTGTTTGAAATATAATTAAAACATTCCAGAAAACTGAAGTTTTAGTTTTTATAATTATACTTCATTAAAACAATATCTTTGACTAAATCACTAGATAACCTGTTACTTTAATCCCTTCACTGTGCTCTTATTGAAAATACCCTTTCAACATTAGCGTTATGTGCTTTCTTCCTGCCTTGAAACACCTATACCAGGAGTGTCCAACCTTTTTTTGGAAAAGGGTCACTGTCGTTAAGGTGATTGGTTTGTGGGCCACATGATTTGCGGTTTTTACTGTATAATTGTAAGATAAACCAACTAATTTAAAAGTAGCTAATAGATATATTGAGATATTATTATTAAAATATTAATCATATATTAGTTAAGTTATTTTAAATAATAATTATGGCTTCCAAGTAGAGCGGCAAGAAAAGAGAAGTTTCAGACGAAGGTAGATCATTTCAAATAAAGTGTATTTCTAGTGAATATCGAATTTTTGGATGGAGTACATACTTTTCGATCTACTGGTAAAGATCACAGAGTTGCATGTATTCTTCAAACCTCTCGCTAACACTAATGTGAGTGAATAACTGAAAACTGGAAATTAACTTGAAATGTCTACAGAATGTAAAGATAATAAAATATGACATACACTCTTGTTTGAAAATAGTAAAATTACCGCGCGGTCAACAATGCACAGGGACTTCAAAGCGACGTGCGGTAGCTAGGATCATAAATAAAAATCTGTGCTGGGTATTTCTTAAAACGGAGCATGATTCCTCCATATTTTGAGTAAGAAGATGACTGATGAACACGCGTGTTGGAAACGGAAAAAGTCCTGCCCTTTCAAGCTTATCTTATTCCTAATAGAATTATGTATTTATAAATAACATTATAACTTACAAATATCACTGCGGGCCGCATACGATGAGACCCATGGCCGCGGTTTGGATACACCTGACCTATACCATAACAAAAATGTAATTTGCTATAACAAAATTTGCATTTTCGTTTCGAAATTTCGACTTCTAACAACAGCACTGTGAGTTAAGTGTCAGCTTTCCACTTCCTTGTTCCTCCATAACCAAAATGCAAATGGAAGAGTGTGAGTAAAGCATCACTTTTGCTTTGCCCCCACAGAACACCAACCTTTTGCCTCGGAATACAATGCTGCGTTGCCAATCTCTCGTTCAATGTTACTAATGGATGAGTATGTTCTTTGACTAGCCACTGTAGCAATGTTGCCATAGCGAATTGCAGTTGCGGCTAGCAACCAATTACTAATTTATATTTATATTTGTTATATTTGTCTCTCATTTGTTTCAGGGTTGCAGGACCAGGCATCGCCAATTGGTGTGTTGCGGTGGGGCGGTGGAATGATTTCTACCTGCCACTTGACTTACTGGCTGGGGCCCTTTTGTGGGAGTGGATCGCTTTATTTCGGGACCCCCAGGTTGAAGATGGCTACGGCAGGACCGCGGGCGTCAAGATTATTGTCACATTGGAACCGCTAGGCACCTCAACCTTGTTAGTGCACATAATTGTACATATTTGGTTGCCCTTCGGGTGTCCCCTTCCTCCTATAACATTGGAAAACCAAACGGTTATACGTGTGGTGCTGTCTTGTAGTGACATGACGCCTCTCCGATCTAACTAACCTTAATCTGATCATGAGATAGAATCTACAACTGCATTGCGTTGCCTTTCAGTTAATGAAACAAACGTATGGAATGTTCAAGCGGCCAACAAAATGACTCAAAAGGAAACACCGATGAAGATTGGCCTTTCAAATTTTATCCAGCGGCCAACCTGAGTGAATTGTTTTAATGATTCCCCTCAGTTACCTTGGTAAACTAAAAGATTGATCTATTGATTAAAATAAATAAAAATAAAACAGATAATACAGGAAGGGAGCTAGGCTGCTTAGATAATTTGTTTGTCATATACAACCAGGGAGTAATAGCCATCGAACAATTACCCAAACATGACTTAGAAGTTAACGGGAGACGTTAAAACAAAAATTAAAAATAAACAATGGAAATAACTAAATAAAGAAAGAAAATGAAGGAAAATAATATACAATTACAGTTCATCAAATGTTACCTGGTAATAGTAATCGTAGAGCATTGTAACTAAAATTGAAATGCTGTAAACCAGAAAACATATCACCAAAGCTTAATTTATTAGAAACAGGATCCCGCTGTAGCCGAGCGGTTCGCCTATCACAAGGCGGCCCTGGTTCGATCCCAGGGAGCCGCCTGTGGTATTCCCGGTGGACGAAGCGGCGTCTGAGCAGTTTTTATTTCCATTCATCCATTTCCCCTGCATTTCATTATCATCCTCTTCCTCACTCTCATACCTGGTGCAGGGCTGACCACCCGTTTCCCGGTATTTGCTCTCTCCGGTCCATAGGTTCGTCTGCTCCCCAACTGGCATCTCACCTAGGCACAGGCTTGTAAGTCCTGGAGGGTGTCAGTCCTCCATACAGGGAAGATAATCAGATAAATAATATGAAGAAGAAATAGGATCCAATTTCGCTTTTGCCTCTCTGATCACGTTCACACACGTTCATTTAACAATAATAGCCGTTACTTTCAAGTAAAAGCAATTCGATAGTTTTAGTTTGATAAATTTTAATTTTTCTGAAGAAAAAGTTATAATCAAGAGTTTTCATTATAGCTATTCAAGAATTCCTGGCCAAACTATGCAGGAATTTTTTAGACCTCTAGAAATGGCGATGAATTCTTGAGTTCTTGTCCTATCCCCTAAGTCGTCACACTTTGGATTATCTCTTAGGGTTAAGTGCAGATTACCCCTTGAATACATTGTACGTTATAAAACCCCATCTCCTTTTGTAAACGTCAGCTCCTTCCTTAAAGGTGCTGTTATATCGAATCTATACCTATACAAAAGAAACCTCTCTCAACGCGTTCATCTTCTCTCTGTACGAATGTGCTAATCTGGAGAACTGACGAGTATACCATCATCCTGCTTCACAGTGTTACACAGTTTTTTCTCATGTGTACTTTATGGAGCCTCAAAGAAGTGCTAAGTTTAACTACTGGGGTAACTTAAAACATAAAGTGTAGAAGACAAACGCACACACCCTGGAAGATTTAAAACAAAATATCCGCAAGAAAATTGGCAGCATTTCTCAACTTGAGCTACGGCGAGTGATGGATTGTTTCCTTAACCCTTTCAGACCCGAATTATTTTGCTACTTATGCCGTTCTTCCTCTAATTCGAAACCGGTTCAGATTAGGCGGTCTGGGACACCTTCAGCTTGCTGGCTCGGATAGCCATGATCGTTAAGGCAACACAACACGTAGTGCACTGGCCATGCACTCAACGCCTGAGGTCGTCAGTTCGAGTCTCGGCAACCGCAGTCAAATGTGCCTGTGATAAAGGACGGGGAGGGCCCAAGTAAAATAATCGGTGTGATGGCACGCGTGGATGATGACGGGGTATCATTTGACTGCGGTTGCAGTCTACATAAAGTGTAGAAGACAAACGCACACACCCCGGAAGAATTGAAACAAAATATCCGCCAGGAAATTGCCAGCATTTCTCAACTTGAGCTACGGCGAGTGATGGATTGTTTCCTTAAGAGATACCAGAAATGAATGGACAACGACGGTGGCCAGTTTCAGCATTTAATTTCATAAATTTGGTAAGCAAAGCCTTTAAAGGTAGTTTTAAAAATGTTATATGATTTCATCCGCGCCTTTTTATGATGGCTTCAGATGGTAAGGAACGCCAAGGATAGGGAGAGGTGCCCGGTTTTTTTTTTTTTTTTTTTTTTTTGGGGGGGGGGTTACATACTAATAACTTTCTTAAAATACTCTCTTTAGTTATTTTTGTGGTGTCTTAGAAGCCATAATACAAAGAACACATTGTTCCACTTTCCAAATTACAATCATAAAGACACGGTTTATTAATGGGAATCATTTAGAGAAAATCTGTGCAGATTACATAGATTAAAAATTATATTGTTTTAAATGAAACATCTATCAAAAATTGAAAAATTATGTGGACGCGCGCCAACATAATTTATTGAATTATCTCATCGTAACTTCAGAGTAGATAGTAACATAATTTCCCGATGGCCTAAATCAGGCCTGAGCAATTCGCGGAATATTTTAAGCGATCTTCATTATTCTTACTTGTTAAACATGCAGTTAACAGTGCAACGTCGTGAGCTGATTGCGCTCAGAGAGCACCAGGCCCGCCTTAAAGTTTTAATTTAAATACAGAAAACATCAACGTCACGAAAATACCGAGATTTCATTCCTAATGACCGTATTTATTTTGCCACAATAGTCACTGTAATAACTGCATGAGAGCTTTCTTTCAAAGTTTGTCGAAACTGGTCACAGAAATTGGTGTCTAGTGTCCAGTCTTTTTGTTATAAACAATACCGGATAACGGAGACCTTTCATCCTTATGAAATACTATTTCGCCCTGTTTCCAGTTCAAACATAAGTCCACCAGATTCTGATTGCTTGAAACTTCGGGTCCAATGTTTCAATGACTAACCTTAATAAAGCTATGACTCCACACATGTGAGAGTTAAGTGTCAAAGTCGGCCCACAGCCTTGGGGAGCAGTCATTACATTCAAAGCGATAATTTCTGGGATCCCCCTCGCCAATCTATGCTGTTAGCGGAAAAAGGAAATGAGTCTCCGATTTCACTTAACAGTAATCATGAAAGTTATTCATGCGATTTAAATGCTTCTTATTTTCCTTATTGCTTATGTATAGTAGTTAGAGGAACTATTGTATTCCACCCAAAAATTATATACCAAGATTTCACCTAAAACACACGTTTTCAAACTCCCAGAACACGAAAAAGCAAGTTTAGAAAAGCTCTGCATGTGTTTGTGTGTGTCTGTCTGTGTATCTGTCTGTCTGTCTATCGGTCTGTCTGTATCTGTCTGTCTGTCTGTCTGTCTGTCTGTGTGCATCTATCAAAACTGGAAAGTTAGTTTAAAAATAATCTTGGTATTTAAGGTCAACATTTTCCAAGGATGCGACACGAGGATTTTCAAGAAAATATCCCCTTCATAAGAAACTTTTTCGAAAATGTATAATTTCTCAAAAATGGCACTATCGACTTTGATTAAAGCGCCATATATTTAACACATTTTCGTGGAAATTAAGCATATATCTAAATTTTCTGGGAATAGTTCCTGAAGTCCTCTTCATTCTGGATGACTTTTACACAATTAGTAGTACACCATAAGCGGTAGAAGAGAAAAGTAGACCCAGATACTCCTTATTTTTTGTTTACCATATAGTAAATAATCATGGTTATTGGTCTGCATTATAAATTACTTATAGTCTTCTCAAAAGGTAAGTCGTTTTCAACCTCTCTCTCTCTCTCTCTGTCTCTCTCTCTCTCTCTCTCTCTCTCTCTCTCTCTCTCTCTCTCTCTCCCTTGGCCTTGCAAAGATAACGGAAGTTCAGAGAACCCTCTTAAAAGGACTTGACTATCGCTTAAACCTTACTGTATCCCTTATTCTCGTCATTATTTTGTTTAACGGCGCTGTCAATTGCCAGAATTACAACAGTGTCGCCGTCTGCCGAAATTTCGTCCCACAGGAGTTCTTTTACATGCCAGTAAGCCTACTGACATGGGTCTGTTGTTTTTAAGCACACTTAAAAACCATCGGTCTGGGCCGAGTTTGAACCCGCGATCATGGGATCAGTAGGTCAGCGTCTAACCAATTGAGCCACCCAGACCGACCCTTATTCTTGTTGTATCTGCAAGAAAATACGTAATAAGACAATTTCTACAAACGTTTATCTAGATTAACATAAACTAGATAGAAGAATAAGCGTTTGTAAGAATAGTATGTACAAGAGCGAGAGGAGAAAGTCACGTGAGTGCAACACATTGAATAATTTTTAGAAAAATGTGTGTCTGCGTGTGCGTCTGTGTGTGTCAGTGAACAGCATAATTATTCTTCTTCTTTACCTGATTACCCTCCCCTTATGTAGGACTTACAAGCCAGTGCCTAAGGTCAGATGCCTATCCGGGAGTACAGGAATCTATAGACCGGACAGAGTGAAGACTTGGAAGCGGGTGGTTGGCCAAGCAGCAGATATAATAGTGAGGAAGAGAATGATATGAAACGCAAGCGAAATGGAAGATTGGGATGATGATGGAGCAAGTGGTGGAATGAGAGACGGGGGGAACTGGAGAACCCGGAGAAAACCCGTCCAGCCGGCGCTTCATCCACCACGAGTACTACATGCGAGTCCCTGGGATCGAACCCGGGCCGCCAAGGTGGTAAGCGAATGGTCTAACCGCTCGGCCACAGCGCCTCAACAACATAATTCATAACCAAAAATTCGGTTAAACACCAAAACCTCAAGGATGCAACAGGAAGATTTTCAAGAAAATTCTGCCACCTCAAACTACCTTTTACATGGAAAATGTTGCGCTACTTTTTATTTTGTCAAAAACGGTTCTGACCGTTTTGATAAAAATATATACTATGCTTAAGATATTTTCATGATCATTAAAAGGCATATCTATAAAATTTTGTGGGAATATCCTAGGAGGTTCTCTTTGTTCTAAATGAATTTTATGTAACTGATAAACGGCTAAACGGTAGGAGATAACAAATCTTACTTCACAAAAAATGTAGATCTCCTTAAAGTACATGATTTATTTCAAATAAATCTTTTTGTGTCATTAAACCATTTCCGATATATTCTTCATTATTGTTATGCATTTTCAAATACTTGCACTTTTTTAACTAGAGGGTCGTTATTCGCTTTTTAAAAATGTGGTCATCGCATTAGCCTACATTATTTATTCTTCTTATAGCTACAACGAGATGCGTAATCAAAGTTTATCTAGATTAAGAATTAGATAACTGGTCTCGTAGCTCATTCTGTAGAGCACCTGCCCGGTGTACGAGGGGTCCTGTCTGGAATTCCCGGCTGAAGGGTGGGAATTTTTCTCAAACTGGGAATATTCCCTATGCTCCCCAGAGTCTCGCAATATGCATAAAAGTATTATCTGTAATCTACAAAAACCAAAGAAATATCACTATATACCACCATTGCCAATAGGCTCCTGCTATTGAATTAGGGTCCTCTTGACCGCCTGTAGGAATTATCCCTTTTAATATTCTACTAATACCTCTCCTAAATACAAACGTTTTATTAACACCAGGAATGTTCCTTAAAAAGGATTATATTTGCTAACGACATTGCCAATATTAAATCAACGTCGCTGGTGTGCCGGAACTTCGTCCCGCAAGAGCTCTTTCACCTACCAGTACACCTACAGTCATGGGGCTGCCGCTTTTAAGCACACTTAAAAACCAACGCTCTGGGCCGGGTTAGAACTCGTGACTTTGGAATCAATAGGGAGGGCCTAACCAGCTGAAACCGCCAGATCAACAATTAATATCCAAAAGTAAAAAAGGCCACTGATATAACAATTTTAGTTAAAGGCAGAATATAAATGAAATAGTAAAATAGCAGATAGTGTAAGCTTTTTAAAGGGTGGTTTGTATAAGAATGAGTCGAGAAAAATACATGAATTTAACGTAAAGTTTTAACATTAAAATTAAATTAACTAGTACATTAAAATTTAGTGTAAAACTAATGTTTGTAGAATTCTAAAAGCACCTGGTTCTTAAAATTAACTTCACTATTGAGATGGTATTTAATATGGCTATATGCGTCCATATGTTGTAATGATCTGCGGTTTTGACGAATCATTTAGCATTGTAGAGTTTGTTTTATTAACATTCCAAGGTATATTAATGTGAGTTGCACTTAAGGAGAATCCAAAGATCATATCAAACAATGAACAAGTAACACCATTGCCCTGAGCAATTGTTCCAAAAAGGCACAGCCATTGATATGAGTTAAGAGGTCAAAGGTGGCGCATAAATCAATCAACAGAAACAAAAGAACGCTAATAAATAAATACATTTTGCCGTCGAATGGGAGAGTTGGTGTTCTGTGAAAGTTTGCAAACGCAACATTGGTGTTCTCACTAGGGTATCCAGTCTAGGATAAAAGAAACAAACATGGCATAGAAGAAGCCCATCAGCTGTCAAAACTAAGAGAGAAAACGGTGAGCTATAGAAGGAAATTCAGCAAATCGGTTCGCAGTAAGTATTTTGCATAATAGTAAACATAACTATAATGCTAAAAATGTCGTACATCTTTGTGAATTTTCCTGTGGAATTGCTGAGTTATAACTATCGTCTCCCTTTATAAACATCGGTAGATACTGTAAATAGTCACAGACACTACTCAGGTCTAATGATATTCTTAATGATCTTTCCTACAGTACAGTAACTTATTACTGGTTTTAAATACTTCTAATTCTAACTCAAAGTCTGAATGCAGCTTAGTTTGCAATAGTTTTTAGGATAAATAATATTCGAAATAATAACACAAACATAACCATGAGTGCCACTATGAATATAAGAGCCAATAATAAAAATCTTGCTACTGATTCAAATCAGTTACTGAGGTTAGGTTTCGTTATTCATATATTTCTTTCAACTTCAGATGATGCTCAGACGGTGACAAAATCTGTAACCTATTCTGAGAAGGAAACCTACCTAAGATCTCAGTGGGTCAAAATGGTAATTGTATGCAGTTTCTCTTGTTGTCTTCTCCCCAAATCAGGCTCATTTGAATCTTAACAGAAAGAAGAGACTAAATTACACATGCTTCACTTGAATCAAGTGCATTAAAATGTAGCCATTGGACATTCATTTTTCACAGATCGGCTATAGGAATGTTCGGTCGAAAGGAGAAATGTTTTTATGCAGAGGGTGAAGAAAAAAACGTAAGAGCTTTGCAGGTTTTTTTTATTATTATCATTAGAGGGGATGAAAAGGAAAGGGTTGCAATTTTAGGGGGTTGTTTGATAGTCTAAATAGAGAAGAAGGGTGCTGTAATGTATGGGAATTAGTGCGGCGCAAAAGGGATGAAAGAAGAACTAGGTGTTGCGGGAACGGGTCCTCTGCCAATATAACATGCACCCCAACCTAATGGCTAACCCACACAAAGAAGCCACCTTTCTTTCCTCTGAGAGCAGTTGGCGAATCCTCTGATCACCATTCAAACAATCTGAGGATGAAGGATGATTCCGGTCTGGTTGGGGAATTATCTCAACGGGATACAAGAGAATCGATGGAATCCTACTCAAGCACCTAACCGTTTCTTAAGAATAAGAAAATATTTGGATCATCGGTGCAGATGTAAATTCTTTTACCCTGAAAATTTGAGTCTTTCCAAACCTTGACGGCACATTTAAGATTATGTCACCAAGCTGTAACCCAACAACTGCAACTGAAGAGATAGTGATGATGGTTATTTTAATTAAATATTTTGTTTCTTAACGACGCTGTCAAATGTCAGAAGTGAGTGAGTAGGGTTTAAGGGCCCGTCGACAGCTAGGTCATTAGAGCCTCAAATGCCAGGATTATATTAGTGTCGCCGGTATGCCGGAATTTCGTCACGCAGTTCTTTTCCATGCCAGCAAATTTGACATGGGGCTGTCGCTTAAAAACCATCGGTCTGGGCCGGATTTAAACCCGCGACCTTGGAATCAGTAGACCAGCGCCTAATCAACTGAGCCAACACAGTGGTGGTGGTAGTAGTGGTGATGGGGGTGGTGATGGTGGTGGTGGTGATGGTGGTGGTGGTGGTGTTGTGATGGTGGTGGTGACGATCATCATCATCATCATCATCATCATCAATGGACAGGGAAGATTAGGTGCAAGGAAAAACTTTCGCCTGTTTCGTGTAATTTTGACACCTGTGAAATATTCCAAATGCATTCGAAGAAATATTTACTGCGTCTATTGTAGCTGAAAAATATAGTTGGTCCGGAAAACTGAAATAAACAATAACATTTTATGTAGTATTTTGCGGTTTAAATTGAAAAGTAACTTGCGACTTCACACAATCAAAAACCAATCAAAGTTAAGTTTACTTTAGAGCTGGTACGGTTATTTGCTCTTCTTACTTGCCACACGTTGTTGATGCGACGTTTGAGACAGTTATTTACGTTTAATGCAGCTATGAGACTCTAAATACTTTTCATCGAATTTCTCGACGTACCTCAGGGCGTGGTATAGGTCTACGCCTTACAAGGATGATTAAATTTCCTTTTTATATTTTTAATATACTTATTTATTGTTCCTTTACGTCACAAACAATAATACAAATATATTGGATTGGCGTCCTTTGTCTCAAGCCCTGCGGGGTTCACACAACCCGAACACGGACTACGTAATTTTGCGAGTTCGTAATCTTCTTCTATTTTTTGATGCAGTCTTACTAATTATATATTAGTTCTCTGCATTGTTACTCCTGTTAACTTTTAAAACACAATGTTCTTCCAATAAACCCTATATGTCGATAACTTTTCAAATTATTCGCGGACTTTGCGATTTCCACATGACGCCAATCCCGATAACACATGAACAAACTAAAACAATTGAAGATCTATATCATTGCCCACTAGGACAATGATTCACAATTTTAGGGGGCTTTTTCTGCCACCACTATAAACACAAATTTTAACTATTTTAGGAGGCTTCTTCTTCTAAACTATATCGCCTCAGAGCAATTTTAAAAAAATGATAGAATTCCTCAGACAGTTGAAGCAGAGCGGTTTCTCTTTTAACGGTGTGCTTTCTGAAAAGAGGAACTCTGTTAGTAAGTTGGGAAATATAATCGTTCTCGAAAATCCCTTCCTGTAAAAATGTGTCATCCGAAATGACTGATGCCACACAATTGTAATTGAAATAAATTGAGTTTTAAATAGATCTAAATATTTTGTGCAGCATGTTTTCATCTAACGCTTAGCGTTTTACCGCTTATGCTAACTTATACAAAATTCCTTCCTGATAAAGAGAACTTCATAGGCTATTCACAGGAAATTCAAGATTACATTCTGTCATGCAAACATTTCTAATCAAAGCCGTTAAAGCCACTTTGAGAAAATAAAAAATTTCGAAACATTTACCATGTAAGTTTGGGGTTGGGAAATTTTTTCAAGCTTGATATTTGTCAAACATTTCCCTTTTGAATTGATGACACACGCATACACAGGTACGTAGACAGGAAGTTTTCTTGAAAGTTTATTTTCTTTCGATTCAGAGTGCCTTAAAACTTGAATTTTCGGTGGAACACCTAATTCGAATTTTTGGGTGGAATGTAATACCTTCCCTGCTTACTAAGTAAGTGGTAGAGCTAAAAATAAACGTTACAGGAATATGACACAAGGGCCATCTGACTGCACACTTGCCAATGTGTATCAGAGAAAATTGTCATGTGAGTTCCCTGATAATTAATAAACAAATAAAATAAATACTGAAGACAGCTACACATAAACTTGGATAAACACAGCACATTTAGTATCTTTCTTGGTGCAGGTGAACACAGGAATACACGAATTCTTTTGGGCATTTGCCTGAACGGAGATTATTTATTTACAGAATGAAAAATTACAGTATGCCTTTAAGGTTATGTACTGTTTATATCATCTATACATTCAGACACCCATAACATCTAAATTATCTTTTAAGTATAGCGAAAAAAGATGTTAATGGTCTAGGCACTTAGATATAATTATTTAATTTTAACAAAAACTTTTTGGTAACCATAATTGCGTTAATAATTATAATAATGTTACGGCTGTGTACAACAATTTTAGTGCTGAAAGCGTTATTCCCTTTGAAGCTCATGCCAGAATAATATTAATTAAATGTTGTTTTTCGCACTTCTGTAATGCTTATTAACTTAGTCGCTACAGCTTTTGGGTTTGCTTTTGCGTTTGTGCCGTGTATCCCACAGCATAACTGACCAAAGGGAATCTTTGTCCACAAATAGTTAAAGGTCCATAGTCAGTGAGTCGTAAATTAAATGGTTGTTTATTTTGTAACAATAAAACAGGTTTAAAGCCTGAAACAGGTGCGCTTATTCCACTGTTCATAACATTCAATTATTTGATTTACTAAAACTGACTGATGTTCTCATGACAGCCCAATACTACATTTCAACCTTGATTGAAGCGTTAAAGTAAGTTTTCGAAAGGCGACACGCTCTCTCAAAATGAATATGGCGATCCTAAATTGATACTAAAATTGTAAAGAGATAAAATGTGAGTTTGTGCGTCTGCGTATCTGTGTCTGTGCAGGGTATTGTAAAAGGGTAATTACAGAAGCAGCTAAACAAATTCTGAAACGCACTGTTCTTCCCGATGGACATAGGCTGTAAGACATCTATATAATGTATTCCTAAATGACTAAATTTCTAAAACTAATTCACAAAGCCTGTATATTAGAATTCAAACACATAGGAGCCCATAAAATAACGGTTATTTCTTTCTTTGAGACTGCCATAGAGTAGAATAAAGTGTTTGCTTGTTATTTTTAAGTATACCTGAAATATAGGATTATCAACAAGTTTCTCCGCAATTTGTTGGTGTTTGCCGCTCAAGATACCTTGACATTCTGTTTATCTACAGTATCTTTCATGAATTACACATGTGAATCTATCACATGCTAGGGGAATTTTGGTTACACGAGACTGCGGAGTGACTTCTTGATAACCCTATAAATAGTGCATGAAAAAGTAGAACAAAAGCTGTGGATATCTTATTCAAGCAACAGTAGCTAAGAGTATAGAAGACACAGCAAAATAAGACAATCAGATCTGATTTAAAGTACGATATGTGTGCGATGCTCACACAAAAATCTGATGTGTTGCACTCATGAATTTCTCTACTCTCGTATTAACCATTCTTACAAACTCTTATTCCTTTATCTTATTCGTGTTAGTTGATAAACATTTGTACAAGTTATCTTATTGCTCATTTCCTTGTACGCACTTTGAGTGATAATAAAATCTTTTAAAGCTTTTAAATTCCGTTTTCTTTGCACGCATAACATGAGAAAATGAATAGCGATGTTCCATTTGACAGAAGTATAAGTTCTCCAAAACCTATACAAATAACAAAGAATACATCTGAAATGGTTCACTTTACAAAAAAAAAAAAAAGTATTTGGACATAAATTGTGTTTTAGCGAGATCTACATTTTTTTTTTTTTTTTTTTTTTTTTTTTACGTAAGATTTTGTCTATCTCTTACGGTTTACGAGTTATTCAAATGTCACCCAGGGTAAACAGGACTACATAGGCTATATCCAGACAATTCAAAATATACATTTCATTTGTCATCAAAATATCTAAAAGGTATGGCATTTTAATGAAAATCGTTAGTCATTTTCAAGAAAATCAAAATTTTCGAAAAATATTCCATGTAAGGGCAGTTTAAGGTGGAATACAATACTTCCTCTACTTTACGTAGTAGACAAAGTAAATAGTTTAATAAATACTTAGTTACTGAAAGAAAGTTGTGCCGCATTTCCTCTGTATATTGTGAGTGAGTGTGTGAGTGTGTGTGAGTGAGTGAGTGAATGAGTAAGTGAGTGAGTGAGAGTGGGTGAGTGAGTGAGTAAGTAAATAAATAAATAGACTCTTAAAGCTGTAATAAAGGTTATTACAAAAGCAGTAAATGATTTAACACGCCTCAACCTTATACCAAATTGTAAAAGTATAGTTAAAAGTTAAGAAGACTTCACAGTCTATTCATACAAAATTAATAGCCATGCAAATGTCTTAAACATGCATTTTTATAAATACCTTCAGAAAATGATACATGATAAAAGTTGTTCTGCGCAAAGGTAGTCAGTCTATGGTGGGGAATGCTCTTGAAAATCTTCATCTGGCATACTCAAATAGTGTCTAATTCAAAATTTAAATGTACCTAATATTTATCCAACTTTTTGTTTGAATTAGCTATTTTCTCATACACGCACATTCACACTCACTCGCACACACACATACGCTCACTGACACACACGCTTTTTTTTTCTCTTCCCCCCCAAAGATGTATTGTAGACTAACGATAACGAATCTCGAAAAGCACATTTTCGGTGAAATATGTACATCTCATGTTTGAATGCAGTGCAGCACTTCCTCTACTATAAGCAAGTGGTGGAGAAAGTAAAAATACGTTTTGTTTGTTTAATTATGAATTTAATTGTATTTAATTTATTTGCACATTTCAGTTTACATAGCTAGTTCCTTATATACCTAGCTTAAACTATGTACAAAATGCCTGGTTATTCTTTATGTGCTACCAAAGCGGATAGAAGAGAAAGTGTGAGCTCTCCCGCTAGTTCACTGCATGATCCGTGGTCCCGTGGCAACTGACCGAAACTGCGGCGTGGCGATCGCAGTCGCCTTAAAATGCGGCCGAACTGCCTAGTATGTGATTCGGAAGTACAGACAATTTTATACGTATGCGTGGTGTGTTGTGAGTAATTTGATACATAACTTGTGAAATTGCTTCTAATTTTGTGCATAAATGTGTGTGTTCTTCAAAACGTAAGTTTCAAGCAACATCAATAATTGATTAAAAATTCCAACTTGTTTTGTACCCGGGTGTCGTTCAGGATACACAAACTGCTCAGAAGCTAGACATTTTTTTTACTCCTCCTAAAGATAAAAATCTGTTTTACAAATGGGAAAAGTCTATTCCTAGGAAAGACACTAAATTATCTGTTAAATCTAGTATTTGTGACAAACATTTTCCAGAGGACTTTTTAGTGAAAATTGATTCATTCGTTGTGCATGGAAAACTAGTTGAAATCCCTAGAATTAAATGGCGGTTAAAGCCAGGGGCAATTCCCTGTATATTTCCTAATTTACCCAGGTACTTAACTACAGTGCATAAATCCCGAAAATCTCCACAAAACAGAGAAAAAAAATTACTGAAAAAGCAATATTCAACAATCAGTAAATTACCAGATGCAGGATCCAGTCAACCAGTTCTTATTTCAAACCCGCCGTCCCTCAACAATGAGGAATTCACAGAAAACAGTTCTAATTCCTCCAAGATCACAAACACAAGTGTCAATAATGAAATTGCTACACTGAAAAAAAGAATTAGAAACCTCAATAGAAATTTAGTTAGAACTAAAATCCTGCTATCTAAAGAGAGGGCTAAATTAAAAATAGTAGAAAAGAAATTCGCTACTAATTGTTGCGAACACAAACGCAATTTAAATTATTTAAGTAAAAAACAAAAGCTGGTTCTAGATACAATGCTTAAAAAATACATAATTTGCATTATGGCTTAATTTTTCAGCGTAAATTCATGTAAGCCGATATTTCCCACTGTTCTTCGTTAATTATAATACCCATTATTGTAAAATACCATCCTATATTATGTGTCAAGGAAAGATGATGTTTCAAAACAGTATTTCCAATATTCCTGCTTACGATTTTAGGTATTTAAAATGCTAACTGATAATATGAAACCCATTTTCACCATGCATTCGTGAACTAAAGTAAAGCGACCGCGACACCAGTGCCATCTTGCGAGCGAACCATAGTAACTCCCGAAGAGCTCACACGATCTCTTCTATCCGCTATGGTGCTACCTAAGCTTGCATGCCGCCAAAACCTTGAGTTGGCAACAATGTGAATAACATAGGAGCAAAGAAGGAAGTATAAAATATCAGGAGTAAAAGGAAAGAAAAATAGCGCGAGTGAACAGAGTGCGAAAAATAAGAATGCAAGATCAGCCAGAAATCGAATTTGGACCTGTTGTAATGCAACAGGCATTAGAAAGTTAGTCAGTATCAATCTGTGCTACATAAGACAACATCCATGCCCTGCTACTGACAGTTTCTAAGAAGCCACAGTTTATTGCTTTCGAAATGCTCCATTCAACCCAAATAACGAAATCAGTTATTATTCCATATGGCTGATATGCAATTACCGATAGAGGTTTCATAACCAGCCACCAGGTCTCTATTTTCCAGTGCTACAGGTTAAATAACTGTAATTTAAATCATCTTATAAAGCAAGTCCGGCTTATTAGTGGTTTGTGGTCGTTTCTGGAATTGTTATTTACAGCTTTCTGACGAAACCTTCTGATTTCAAATGACAATGGCCCCTCCGAGTTGCGTGACCTTTGCGTTGAGCTTTAAATGCGAACTATTCTGTGAATGTAAAGCCGTAGTGCGTGACGATTATGAAGGCGGAGTAACGCATGCATTACGTATGTGTTTTACTTCGCCGCGCTGTTATTAAATATAATAGGTATTTTATGTTGATTTTCTATAGTCTTCACACACAGCACCGAGAACCTGAAGGAGGCATATGAGCTTACAGAAGTGTTTGTAGGTAATGATAAATTCGATCGATGGCTTAAGTAGAGGTTAATAAATGGGAGATGAGCAACTAAAACAGATGTGTAACATTCACACAAACTTCTCTTCCTATTTCCCGTCACGGGAAATACGTGTTTTGAGGTCCACTGAAGCCAAAAGATTATCTGCATAAAAAGATCCTTTGTGTGTGTGTGTGTGTGTGTGTGTGTGTGCGTGCGCGCGCGCGCGCGCGCGTGTGTGTGTGTGTGTGTGCTTTATGACATCTTTATTAACATGTCCCATTATATTTTGTAATATTGTATGTTAACATTCTGACTCGATCTGACATACTATAATTAATTATAATGAATATAATTTTTCTTTTCAATTATTAGATACTGAGACACCGTCTTGCATATCAAAATTTATGGAATTAATAAAATTGTTGAATGCTTTAATATGTTTCTTTACAAGCGGTTCATTTGTCACTGACCATTTTCCTGTATTTTTCTTATTTCTTGTTTTAGTTATCTATTTTTCCCCCTTGAAGTATCGGGTATTCATAAGTAAGGTGGTTCGCGGTATGAAGTGCTCTTCTGCACTTAAACATCGGATCATCAATTATAAAATCTATGGAGGTATTCTCTAAGTTTTCTTTGTCTGTAAACGTTGTAGTAAACTGTGCTGCAATGGGAAGTTTTAATGTACCCTAATGAACGGAAGAAGTCTACTTATTTTTCTCTTGTCAGAATGATTCCACTGACTTTGTCACTTCTCGTGTGAGGGTATGTGTGTGATTCCCAAGAACGTGGATTCAAACCGGAGGGCGATGGATTTTTTTCGGGTGTAAAAATCCTCACCATGGCTTCCTTCGGAAGTGAAGCAAAGCCGTTGGCCCCGTGTAGTAGATTTTTGTGCGTAAAAGAACTTCAATTCTGATAAAGAGGCCTCTGAGTATAATTAAGTGGTCTTTTACGTTCTATATAGAAGGGGACCCTGAGAACCATAGCAGCTAAAGAGTGTCTATAAATAAAAAACATGTGTGTGTGTGTGTGTGTGTGTGTGTGTGTGTGTGTGTGTGTGTGTGTGTGTGTGTGTGTGTGTGTGTGTGTGTGTGTGTGTGTGTGTGTGTGTGTGTGTGTGTGTGTGTGTGTGTGTGTGTGTGTGTGTGTGTGTGTGTGTGTGTGTGTGTGTGTGTGTGTGTGTGTGTGTGTGTGTGTGTGTGTGTGTGTGTGTGTGTGTGTGTGTGTGTGTGTGTGTGTGTGTGTGTGTGTGTGTGTGTGTGTGTGTGTGTGTGTGTGTGTGTGTGTGTGTGTGTGTGTGTGTGTGTGTGTGTGTGTGTGTGTGTGTGTGTGTGTGTGTGTGTGTGTGTGTGTGTGTGTGTGTGTGTGTGTGTGTGTGTGTGTGTGTGTGTGTGTGTGTGTGTGTGTGTGTGTGTGTGTGTGTGTGTGTGTGTGTGTGTGTGTGTGTGTGTGTGTGTGTGTGTGTGTGTGTGTGTGTGTGTGTGTGTGTGTGTGTGTGTGTGTGTGTGTGTGTGTGTGTGTGTGTGTGTGTGTGTGTGTGTGTGTGTGTGTGTGTGTGTGTGTGTGTGTGTGTGTGTGTGTGTGTGTGTGTGTGTGTGTGTGTGTGTGTGTGTGTGTGTGTGTGTGTGTGTGTGTGTGTGTGTGTGTGTGTGTGTGTGTGTGTGTGTGTGTGTGTGTGTGTGTGTGTGTGTGTGTGTGTGTGTGTGTGTGTGTGTGTGTGTGTGTGTGTGTGTGTGTGTGTGTGTGTGTGTGTGTGTGTGTGTGTGTGTGTGTGTGTGTGTGTGTGTGTGTGTGTGTGTGTGTGTGTGTGTGTGTGTGTGTGTGTGTGTGTGTGTGTGTGTGTGTGTGTGTGTGTGTGTGTGTGTGTGTGTGTGTGTGTGTGTGTGTGTGTGTGTGTGTGTGTGTGTGTGTGTGTGTGTGTGTGTGTGTGTGTGTGTGTGTGTGTGTGTGTGTGTGTGTGTGTGTGTGTGTGTGTGTGTGTGTGTGTGTGTGTGTGTGTGTGTGTGTGTGTGTGTGTGTGTGTGTGTGTGTGTGTGTGTGTGTGTGTGTGTGTGTGTGTGTGTGTGTGTGTGTGTGTGTGTGTGTGTGTGTGTGTGTGTGTGTGTGTGTGTGTGTGTGTGTGTGTGTGTGTGTGTGTGTGTGTGTGTGTGTGTGTGTGTGTGTGTGTGTGTGTGTGTGTGTGTGTGTGTGTGTGTGTGTGTGTGTGTGTGTGTGTGTGTGTGTGTGTGTGTGTGTGTGTGTGTGTGTGTGTGTGTGTGTGTGTGTGTGTGTGTGTGTGTGTGTGTGTGTGTGTGTGTGTGTGTGTGTGTGTGTGTGTGTGTGTGTGTGTGTGTGTGTGTGTGTGTGTGTGTGTGTGTGTGTGTGTGTGTGTGTGTGTGTGTGTGTGTGTGTGTGTGTGTGTGTGTGTGTGTGTGTGTGTGTGTGTGTGTGTGTGTGTGTGTGTGTGTGTGTGTGTGTGTGTGTGTGTGTGTGTGTGTGTGTGTGTGTGTGTGTGTGTGTGTGTGTGTGTGTGTGTGTGTGTGTGTGTGTGTGTGTGTGTGTGTGTGTGTGTGTGTGTGTGTGTGTGTGTGTGTGTGTGTGTGTGTGTGTGTGTGTGTGTGTGTGTGTGTGTGTGTGTGTGTGTGTGTGTGTGTGTGTGTGTGTGTGTGTGTGTGTGTGTGTGTGTGTGTGTGTGTGTGTGTGTGTGTGTGTGTGTGTGTGTGTGTGTGTGTGTGTGTGTGTCAGCATGTGTCTTTCGTGATCAGAATAAATTGCTTGAAATTCTCTTCTGACACAGATCACAATGCACCCTTTTTCTTAGAGATCTATTTCTTGTTTGAAGTTTATCACTGCCTTCGAAAAATATCAAGCCTAGAATAAACCAAATATAAGAAAATTGCATTTTCTTCCATAAGAAATACACACCAGCATAAACAGCAATGTTTACAAGCAAACTAATACACAAAACCTTCCTGTATCATGAAAAGCGTATTTCACATATTTACTCCTCTCTCTCTCTCTCTCTCTCTCTCTCTCTCTCTCTCTCTTCTGCTTTGTTTTGAATCGCTTTATTTATATCTGCTTTCACTTTTGGAAATTAATGCTATGCTCCATTGCCTTTAAGCACATTTAAACACACATTCTTACACCGATGTCCCACGGTTCAACTGTTTGGTCCAAAGGATTGTGTACAACAAAATTGCATCTTGAGACATCAAGAGTTGGATACAATTTTGTTGCATACAATTTATATCCTAAGTTTTGTACCCAACCTTTTTGTATCCAACGCGATTGAGTTGCATCTAATTTTTTCATACAAAAAGTTTGGTTAAAATAGTTGGACCGTAGGACATCGGCTTTACCTTTTGGATTGCACGAAGAGTAAGATACGATTCTTCACATTCCGAAGGAGACGGGTTCGATTCCCTCGAACGGATCACTATTATCTTGGGGGCTCTGCGTGGGCGCTAGGCAAATATTTAGGTGGTTTCTCATCTACCACGAATTCCTTTCCATTACTTCCGTTTCATCCATTTCCTCTCATTTTTCAGTAGTGCTTCTAGATTTTGTGGCGTGATGGCTTATGTGGTAATGTCTCTGGATTCCATCCGGGACATCGTGGGTTCGATTACCACGGCCGACTTTACTGATCGAGTCACTAAGGCAAATGCTGGGAAGGATATTTACCTTACATCCCCTGTTTCACTTTCTTTCATTTCATTCATTTCATTCATTTCATTCTCTGTCTATCCGGTCTTTCCAGGTTGTAAGAGTCAGTGCGGTCGCATGTGGGCTGCGCTACGATGGCAGTTGTACTCTGTAAATACTGTCCTTGGCTGAATGAGGCGCTGTAATCGATCGGCCGCCCTTCCAGATGAACTGATTGATCAGCTGGACCTGATCGGCTAGTGGCAACCTGGAACTACTTCTGGCTGAAAAACTTACCTGCTCCTGTTAGGTGTCGGTCTGGGTGGCTCAGTTGGTTAGGCGTTGGTCTACTGATCCCAAGGTCGCGGGTTCAAACCCGGCCCAGGCCGATGGTGTTTAAGTGTGCTTAAAAACGACAGCTCCATGTCAGTAGATTTACTGGCATGTAAAAGAACTCCTGCGGGACAAAATTCCGGCACACCGGCGACGCTGATGTGATCCTAGCAATTGACAGCGTCGTTAAACAACAAAATAATTTTAATTTAATTTGCTCCTGTTAGGGACCCACCGTAGTTGTGGTTCTGCCTGTGATGCGTTCTGGCCGCCTGTAGGGTACACAATAAGCCATCGACTGACGTGTCGGAACCCCTACAGTGACAGACACATAGACAGCCCCCGTGGACACTAGAGGGCTCTTGCTCGATGGGTCGCCCATCGCCCTCTCTGGGAGTAGTAGCCGCAACGCGTCCATGTGAGTCTAAGCATGCGGGGTACGCCTATATGTATAACCGTAACTCTACACCTAAGATTCCAAAAATGAAAAAATTTAGATTAGAATTAAACCCCGATATTTGAATTTAGAATCCGGCATACTTCTTTACCTCCATATGGTGGAGAGTAGAATAAGATTGCCCAAGAAAGAATGTTTTGTTTCCTATCTCTTCCTTTCTCTTTCACACCGCTAGAGAAGAGAACCAAAAAGTAGAGGGGAAATCCACCACAAATACTTATATCTCTTCTCGTCTCTTTTCTTGAAAGTACAAAGGCACAGTAAACCTTATTTACACAAAGAAGCATGCTTAGGAAGAATGCTACCTATTCTTTCTTCTCATCATCGCCGCCATTACACGATCATTCTCTATTTTTTTTTTTTTTTCTGTTTTTACTATTTATCACGTCTTCATGTGCAACGAAACATGTCGTGACATTCATTTCACGCCTGTCGACTAATTGAAAAGCTGCAGGACTATGCCGTCTGTACAATTTTCTTTCAAGGATTTCTTTGCCATTACGATCACGAGGCTCTAGCAGGATTTTGTTTATCTTTGTTTGAAATATACAGAAAATTGAAAGCTGGCTAGTGGTCTACATTTAAAAATGAATGTTTATATGTTTGGCCTCTATACGCTCTGACCAATCACGTTAAAATTCGGGCTGTACAAATATTTTTCATGGAGAAAGTTTGTATACTATCCATTTTACTATACGATACATTACATTCATGGTTTTCTCTACTCGTTTTTCTTTTACGTAACACATATACACATCCTCGTGCCCTTCGACAAACAACTCATACAATTTTCTATAACTGAAATGTGACTCATTACATTCATAGGTTTCCTCTACCCACGTTTACGTAACCCATTCACATGCCCTTCTCTACTCGCTCTTCAACGTACAACACACACACACACACAAACACACATGGATGTTGGTATTATTCAACATCTGTTGTCCGATCACCGTGAAAATTGGCATATCTAATTGTTTTTTCATGGAGGTTTTTGTGCTATCCATTTTACTTGCAGTGTATTAAATTCACATGGTTTTCTCTACTCATTTTTCTTTTACAAAACACATTTACACTTCTTTCTGTCTCCCTCTTCTGCAAACAATCCTGCGACCTTTATGTGTTTTAAACCGAAATGCAATAGAAATACAATATGTACGTATAAAAATAGATGTATACATATATGTAACAGCTAATCTCCAAAACGCTTGACCGATCACTGCCAACACGGAAGTTGGATAATGACTTTTCTCATGAAAAAATGTAATCCTTGCTTCTTTTACTACACGCTTATTTTAACACACGGAAAGCACATATTTATTGTGATTATTTATCTATAATTTCTTTATAGACTTATTACTCTTACCCTACAATAATTGTTCCACTTTAATAATTGTTTCGCCATTGAAAATCCCAGTCTTTCTGACACCATCTGCTTTCATTTTATAAATGATTAAGAGATTAAAAAGGACTTATGAAGTCCTTCTACTTGAATAAGAACACATATTTATAAAACGGCATGCTTGCGAAGAAGGCCTTGACTTGAGAATGCCATGGGATAGAGAATAATTGTTACTCTATATACCTAATGTGAATGCAAATTAAGTCAAACGCCGCGGATTCATTTCAAGCAATATTGTATATATAGTCACGATTTAGAGATTAAGAAAGGGGAAAAAAGAGAGAGAGAATCGAATCTTTTTATTACGCTATGATACGCACGCAATACTAATACCAAAACATTTCAATATCCTTCATGTAAAAAAGGCTTTGCGTCATTCTCCTTGTATTGTAGTGTAATCTCTTCGTTAATAGGGCTAGCTGATAATTGTACCAACGAGAAAATTGCTAAAATAAAAATCAGGAACCGATATTTTATAATTAACCACAAATATTGTTTCTCTGTATACCCGCAGGCTATTTCCAAAGATGTTAAATTGACGACCTGAGAGTGTGTAATCTACATATTCACCAGCTTCAACTCTATTTCGTTCCGTAGCTTAAGGATCTCTGTATTCTGTGAAAGCTCTGTACCTTTTATGGGATTAAATGAAAAGGTACAAAGGTACAAAGGTTCAACTACTGTAATAACCTAACAAGCTACTTGACGATTCAGATCGATGATCATTCCACAGCCAACTTGCAGAAATTGGAAAGACTATTGTAGGACATCCCGCCGATGTTTCACATCCCTTTGGATGAATAGAAGGCGATTTGATGTTCGTTGTTAGTAGTCTCTGTTTTTAAAATCTAATAAAAGAAAATTTAAAAATAATTTTCTCTGCATGGAACTATTTGAATTGGGATGTATAGGATTCAAACCTATAGTTATTGCAAATGTTTATATATTTTAGTAAGTAGGGCTGTCTGGCGTCAGCGCCTTGGTCCAGCGATTAGACCGTTCGTCTATCACCAAGGCCCCCCGGGTTCGATCCCAGGGACCCACATATGATATTCGTGGTGGACGAAGTGGCTTCTGGGCGGGCTTTCTCCGGATTCTTCGGCTTTCCCCCGACAGTCATTCCACCAACTGCTCCATCATTGCTGGACGAAATGGATGAATGGAAATCCATTTTGTATAAATTTTCTATCATCCTTTTCCTCACTCTCATACCTTGTGCTAGGATGATCATCCGCTTAAAGGTGTTCACTCTGGTCCAAAGGTTTGTCTGGTCCCCGACAGGAATCTGATCCTAGGCACAAGTTTGTAAGTCCTAGGGAGTGTAAATCTTCCATACGGGGAGGGTAATCACATGAAGAGGAAGAAGAAGGAAAAAACGGCTTTATGGCGTAAGGGACACTGGGACTGAATGTTCACCTAAATTTCGCTTAAAAATCAAAACTGATTTTTTTACTTTCTCTACTACTTTTCCACTCAAAAATTCGATGTCGATATTTCAGCGGAAATATGTCTTGAGGCCCTCTGAATCAAAAAAAGAAAAAAGCATTTTTAGAAAAAGATCCGTGTGTGTGTGTGGTGTGTGTGTGTGTGTGTGTGTGTGTGTGTGTGTGTGTGTGTGTGTGTGTGTGTGTGTGTGTGTGTGTGTGTGTGTGTGTGTCAGTCTGTGGACAGCATAACTCAAAAATCAAAAGTCGATTAAAAACCAAAGTTAGTATTTAAGTTTAATGTCCTTTAAGGATGCGACACGAAGATTTTGAATAAAATTGCTCGACCCTAAACTACCCTCTACATGGCCAATTTTTCGAAAATTTTGATTTTCTTGAAAATGGCTCTAACGATTTTGATTAGAATTGTCATATGTTTAAGAAATTCGTAAGACAAATGAAATGTATATTCTGAATTCTGGCTATAGCCTTTGTAGTCATATTTAGTCAGGATGACTTTTGAATAACTCGTAAACCGTAAGAGATAGACAAAATCTTACTCTACATAAAATGTATATATCGCTGAAACACAATTTGTGCCTAAATAAACTTTTTTGTAGAGTGAACCATTTCGGAGATATTCCTTATTTGTGCCAGTTTCGGAAAACCTAAAACTTTCGTGAAATGCAACATCGTTGTTCATGGCCCTAATGACCTAGTTGTCAATGGGCCCTTAATCACCACTCATCACTCGTTCATTTTTTTTATATATTAAGCGGGCAAATAGAACGGAATCTCAAAGCTTTAAAAGGTTTGACTATCGCTCAAAGTCTACTGTATTCTAGTGTTCCCCTTGCACCTACAAGGAAATAAGTAATAAGGTAATTTCTGCAAACGTTCATCTCAACTAGCACGAAGAAGATATAGGAATAAGGGTTTGTAGGAATGGTTAGTATAAGAGTAGAGAAAGTCATGTAAGTGCAAGACATCAGATTTTTGTTTTGTTTTTGTAAACATAGATCGCTAGGATTTTGCACAACTGGAGTACAAACTTTTCTTTTGCGGGGGGGGGGGGGGGCGGGGTGTTCGCCTCCCTAAAGCCCACTGGTAACAGTCTTAAATGCCCTGCGTTAGAGATCTGCACATTTGAATTTAAATTCTTGCTTACACATTTTTCTCTATCCCGATATTTAATATTCAATATGTTCCGCGCGCACTAGATATTAGCCCAATTCAATGCAATTTGATATACGTAGTCAAAAATACTCTGGCTACAAACTAACGCAAATAAATTTAAATTATATTAGAATTTCTTTCTCTGACCATCCTCTTCGACTTAGAGGACCTACAAGTGGGCAGCTGGGTTCAGTTGCCTGCCGAGAAGCACTTTGGATCTCTGAGAGATTTTTACTGATGTGTCTCTAAAAAGGTATATCATATTCTAAAGTAAGGTTTAAAAAGATATATTGAGATAAATGACAATGTGATAACTTCCACTTTTGACGCTGTGACAAATGTCAAAGTACAGTTACTTTTTCTGTCACTTTATTTCTCTTCTAAAACTGAATCACAAAAACACAGTCCTCTAGTTTATCGTTAACACAATAAACAATTAGTTGCGACCTCACAGCTGTTCTGTCCTCTCGTAACCATGATACATACTTCACTGTCTTTCAGTTTTACTTCTCTCTGTCTAACAACAGTTTATTTCGATAATCACATTCACTAAAAACGCTTCATACAACAAACAATTCCGGCGCGACGATTAAAGGACCAAAACTTCCTCTGACGATACATTCTCAAACTCTCAACACTGACTGTACACAACACACATTTGAAAACTAACTGCTAAAACTCAGCAGAATACTCAATTCAAAGAAGAACTGCTCTAACACCGGCTCGCTCACTAGCTTTTATACTTTAGGCCAAATCCCGGTAAAATCACTGGAAAATACACCTGCTCTCCAACTTCTCGGAAACAAGCCAACGGTGAAAGTTTCTCGAACTGGAATCGCTTTGTTCTAGCATACTCATAGTTGTCTTTGTTCTGGCCACACGTTTGTCATCGGGTCGCTTATTTGCAAGTAGTGATGTGAGGTAGCTTGACCTTGAGCGTCACTTTGACAGGTGGCCGGTCTCCGAATATGAATATCCTAGTGTCAAAACTAATGCGTGAGTGACACTTAAAATTTGCAATTGTATTTTGTATATCAATTTCTCTAAAAAAGCGAATAGCTTCAAAACTATTCATGTGATTTAATTCAAATGTTGTAGTTTTCTTATGAATAACGCACTTAAAGCAACAGTTACATTTTGAGTTTAAATGTTCCTCATGTCATATGTTTGATTGATGATTGATTCAGGTTGATTTAGATTCCTGAAGTGCACTTGTATATGTTATACATACCGTAGAAGTGAGCTAAAGGACGTAGATTTGTAAAGTCATTCTGAATTACTTCGTACGTTTAACGATAAAATTATTTCTAAAACCTACACTTCTAAGTTGCCTGTCCATTTATTGCCTAAAGGATGTAATTTGTAAAGTCATTCTGAATTATTTCATAAGTTTAATGACAAAATTATTTCCCAAACCTACACTAAGCTACCTAACCACCACTTTACATTACAACGCTGTCAAAATTTACTGTCAACGCGACGTTGTTTCTCTTAAAATTAAACTTTGCGTGACATTTTCACATTAAATTGTGACTACATTCATTCGAATTAAGGTAGCATTATAGCATTGTTAACGCAATGTTTTCGTGACAGTGAAATAATAAATCACACATGAAGAAGCTAGATGGCTCCAAATATTCCAAATATTTGAAAATGTTTTACTCGACAAAACCGATCTTTATTGATATTGGCAGCACCTTCCACCTGGTGTAGCACGGATTTTTCTCGAAAATCACCTTTTCTCGAACCTCTCACAAATGAACTGGTGGCCAGAAGTCTCGCGAACACTCTGGAAACCCTTTGTTCTGCAGCGCTCATTGTTGGCTCTTTTGATATGCTGCCGCTGCCAACCCTCGTCACACTATTTTATTTAGCATGTGAAAGCCTTAAATAGGCACGTGGATTTTAATCAAAATCTAAAATACAAAGTATCGACAATTTTTCCATGTAAAGGCTAGTTTGTGATGAGGAAATTTTCTTGAAAAGATCATGAATATGAGTACCAATTTTGTCATTTTTCCGGCCTTTCGATTAGTTATGCTGACACAGACACAAATGTTCTAAAAAATTTTTATTACCTACCCTCCAGTGACTTCAAAACATGTATTTCCGATGAAATTCTGACGTCTAATTTGTGACTCGAATGCAAAAGCTCCTCTTGTATATTTAGGGAGCCTCAAAACATGTATTTAGGGTAAAATCTCGACATCGAATTTAAAGGTGGAGGAACACAATATTTCCGTTGCTTTCTAGCAACGTAAAAATCAGTAGTGTGGGTAGTGTCAGACAGGGTTGTTGTAGTGTTTAACGCCCGCTTTTACTACTACGGCACCGCAGGCGGTGACACTGATGATACATGAAGATGGAGCACCGGTGGAATGAGATGGCGGGGGAAACCGGAGTACCCGGAGAAAACCCGCCCTGACGCCGCTTCGTCCACCACGAATACCACATGCGGGTCCCTGGGATCGAACCCGGGCCGCCTAGGTGGTAGGCGAGCGCGCAGTGTCAGACAGATGACTGCATATGGTAACTGCTGTTCTCGGCGCTAGGTGGCATCCGATCGGCCCTTGTCCTCCTTCAAGGGAGGGTGGGCGGGGCCGCTTCATGCGATACCGAAGCGGACTCGCGGTGTGATGGCTGCTTGATGGATGCCTAGCGCCGGGATGAAGACATCTCAGCACTGGTTAGGGACTTCCACGCGTCTCTGGTGGGCCTGTCTAGCTACTAGTCTAATGGCACCCCTTCGGTATCCTCATTTCATCCCTGCCTCCTACTAGGTGGTAGCCACAATAGATCTGTGTAGGTCGACGTGAGCGAGGTGTCCCCCTCTGTACCTGTACCCTTTACCCTTTTATCTTATTCCTAATTTTCTTGTAGGTGCAATGGGAATACAGTAGGCTTTGTGCGATAGTCAAATCCTTTAAAGTTCTAAAATTCGCTGTCTTTGCACAAAGGATAAAAAAGTGAATAGCGATCCTCAATTTGAGAAAAGTTTAAGTATTGTGAAACTTTCACAAATAACAACGAATATCTCCGAAATGGTTTACTCCACAAACAAAAATGCATTTGTGTTTTACCAAGTTTTGTACAGTAAGATTTGGTGTATCTCTCACGGTTTACCAGTTATGCAAAAGTCATTCAGAGTAAACACGACTACATGGGCTATAGCCAAAAAAAAATTCAAAATATGCATTTCATTTGACATAAAAATATCTTAAACATATGGCATTTTAATCCAAATCGCTAGAGCCATTTTTGAGAACATCAAAATTTTCGAAAAATTTTCCACTTAAAGGAGGAGGAGGCATTTTATTAAAAATCTTCCTGTTGCATCCTTGAAAGATATTAAACTTAAATACCAACTTCGGTTTTTAACCGATTTTTCGTTTTTGAGTTGGGCTGTTCAAAGACAGACAACACACACACACACACACACACACACACACACACACACACACACACACACACACACACACACACACACACACACACACACACACACACACGTGAACCTTTTTCTAAGACTGCTGTTTCGGTTTCAGGGGCCTCAAAACATATTTCCGGTGAAATATGATCTTAGCAGTCCATGTGGTAAGTACTGAAGACTAGCCACTCAAAGGAAAGCGCATGTATTCTTTCTCAATACGACCGAAGAAGATGTGCGCTGTGATAACAAACCATGCACACATTTAGAATGTCTCTCTTATGTGCGCTTGTCACAACATATATACGGTTTTATCTCGATGTGTGAAAAGTGTTTCGGGATACCCTTCTGTTGTGAGATTCAATGAGTCGCTTCCCCCGCTACTAATCTGCTATTCCCATCAATTGACGATCGCAGTATCGATATGTCACTCTTCCTTTATTCACCCTTCCATGTTTGCAGCGGTTACAACGATTATGCTTGTAGAGGGACGCGGTTTGAAATGAACGCGCACGTCCCTAAACCTAATTTCAAGGTTAGGTTCCATGAGGACACCATGGAAAGCACTCTAACCATACAGTTTTCCCGTTTTAGAATCATACAACCAACATCATGTCCAGCCAAGTTTTGTTATCAATCACATTAGTAATAATTCTTGCCCTTAATTCCAATTTGTACTATCTCAGCCACGTACATGATGGATAGGGAAGGTGTACTGCATTCCACTCAATGATTTGATACAGGGATAATACGCGTTTTGATGTCCCCTGAAACAAAGTATTTATGTAAAAAGGTCTATGCGTCTGTCTGTCAACAGCGTAACTCAAAAAAGAAAAGTCAGCTAAATATCAAATTTGGTATTTAAATTCATCTTAGAAGGATGTGACAAGAAGATTTTCAAGAAAATGCCCCCCACCCCACCCAGATTTTATTTTATTTTATAAAACTGAATCTAACTTTGATTAAAACATCATATATTTAAGATATTTGCAAGACAAAATACATATTCTGGATTTTCTGGGAATAACCTCTGCAATCCTTTTAAATCTGAATGAGTTTTAAGTGGTAAACCAAAGAGATAAATAAAATCCAAAAATGTGGATCTTATTAAAGAACACAATTTATATGAATTATTTTTTGTGGCTATGCCTTTTCCCAAGATATTCTTTGTTATTGGTTTGAATTTTTAAATACTTCAATTGTTTAACTGGTTCTTTGCTGATCATGGCCATGTTAAAAGCATGGAATTTCAAATACTCGTACACTGTATGGCGAGTCGCTTTTTAAAAATCTGAGCATCACTTTCTGCATTCTTCTTGTAGCTACACTAAAATATGAAAATGTTTAATCAATGATTGACAAGAAGTGAATGAAAAAATAAGCTTTTGCAAGAATATTTGGTAGGAGAGTGAGTAGAGAAGGTGGAGTAGATGCAACAAATCTTTTTTTTAATAACTTTTACTATTTCAAAATAATTTTCTGGAAAGTTTTAATTTCTGTACAAGGAAATGTTGGGAAAAATGCCCCCCAGGACTTTTGGGAATGTATCTAGGCAACTAATGCACATTCTCCACGGAAGTTTACTGAGCTGCGTTGCTTTAGCCTGACTCAAGCTATTTGTGACTCAGGAGTAATTTTAACTGCTGCCAGCGCCGCTGACCTGTCTCATTTGAATAGGGAGCGACCATCTTCCGTTGTTTTGACGCTACTCCCATCGAGTGATATCGATGTATCACCGTTCAGAGTCGACGTTAAACGTTAGAATGCAAAGTGCTAGCAAGCATTCTTAGCGTTCATTTGGCAACTTTGTTGGTTTTTAACTGTTTGTATTCCACAGAAGAGTTATTTATGTTTCGCTTGGAAATGTGCACCTAATGGTTAGCATCTTTCTCTCGGAGGAAAAATGTGTCTTTCAGCAAGATGGTGTACCACCGCATACCTTGGCAAAGTTAGTGGGTGCTTCTTTTACTGTTATACATTCACTTTTGAGTTACAAAGTGCGTATATACTCTGTTGATGAAAATATACAGAAACTTGTGTCCAAAATACAAAGGCTGTCTCAAATACCTCGTAGCACAATAAATTAACCAGATGCATCACTTAGACCACTGCAATATTGCTGTTATTATCAAAAGGTCACAGGCGTTATTTAGAGCGGACAAGGAGAAAATGCTTGAAATGTAAATTCTTCAGGTAACTTAGACTCTATCGCATGAGCACAAAACAAACGACGTTATGTATTCGATTTACACATATTTACGTAGGTACTAAGATGGGAAATGCCAGATGTATTGATTTATATGATAATTTTATTTCAGTTTGACCTTAGGGGAGTCAGAGAGCATTCTGGGGGGGGGGGGGGGGGGGATTTCACAAAATGAACTATTGTCAAATTAACGTCATCTGATGTTAGTAAATAGAATAACAGTATTTATTTTCTGTTTCGGTGTTTAAAGGCACTTGAAGAACATGAGGGTAGGGAGTTCGAAGGTATGGTTACAAAATTGTTCAACTATAATGCTGATTCTTTAATTTTAATTTTTGTTTAAGTCTTTGGTTGTGCCCATCTTAAAAACTACTGTAGCTAAAAACTTCTTTGGGAAACACTGAAATTATTTTTAAAGTTTCTTCCTTTTGTGAAAATTAGATTTATTTTAGAAAGGAATAGCAATGTTCTTAAAGCAAGTTCGAGAATTATACGTATTAAAACAAATATCTTCTTCTTCCTAACTACAAAATAAGATATTTATACTTATGCATTGTAAAGGTATTTTAAAACAACAAGGAATGTTTCAAATTGCTGTGTAAAGTGCTTATTGATCTAAGCCTAACAAAATATTTTATTTTAACAAAGCATCTAGTTTGAAAAAGTCCCAAAATCTATTGCAAATCAACTAGTGCACCTTTTACGATATGTTCATAATAAGTTGAAGTTCTTAATCACTATGAGGTTCACATGTAGTTTTTTTTACATTGTATGTAATAAAATATATGCACATAATAAATTTGTAACCAAAATTGTCCTGATAATCTTCGATTTCGGATTAATAATATTGAGACCCAGTGCATATAACGGGCTAATTTGACGCCGGTAATACAATTTAAAATATTACATGCACGCACGCTTACAATAAAATAGGAGGAAAATGTAACAAATCAAAATACCAGGTGAGTCAGCCGCGCCTTATTTTTTTGGAAGGTAGGCCACCCATCTAACGGCATGTGCGCCTTAGTCCAGTTTTGCGCTTACTAAAATGTATTGCTTGACGTTCTTAAAGAGAGAAATGCGCAAAATTGAGAGCAACAGTGGTTTAAGGTACAGAACGTACTCCTCGCTAAAGTACACCTCAAAAACATACGACTCGTTTACTGAGAGCGAATTCCGGTTTCCGGCCGATTTTACAAACTTTTTATTAGAGCATACATAGCAACGTAAATCAGTAAACGCCTCGGAAAAAATGGACCTATCCTATGAGTACACTAACGTCAGCTAAAAAGAAAATGGTGGATTCTTGTACTTAGAGCAGTGGTTGACTGCCAAAAATTAGGAAACAAATTAGAGACACGCCTCATCTATCATGGACCCGTACAGTCAAAACAGACATATTATTAAACAACAGTTCATTTGCATTTTTGCGTGAACTACGCCTCGTGCATCTCAATTAATATGCATAACAGCTTTTGCCATTTAAGTAATAATATTAAAACGCCCAGTAAATGATTAAAAGTGTCTTAAAGGGCTAAATCAAGCCCGAAAACTTGCGAGGTGGCAATGGCATAGCGCCAGGCGTACAATTACTACTATTGCACGCGGTACGTGCTTTCAGTCAAGACTCGAAATAGCTGAGTAGGATTGTGATGTGTCCTCTCTGTTAACCCTCAATTACAGAGGTTCGAATCTCAGCATTGTAAATAATATTTATATATAATAATATAATAATATATATATATATATATATATATATATATATATATATATATATATATATATATATATATATATATATATATATATATTTATGTTCATCGAAACTTGGACACCGAATTCACAATAATCCCTAAGGGTTTAGGACATAATTTAAATCGTTTTTGGTTGTCTGCATTTTGTAATTGAACAGACATAATGACTTCTGCCCCATTGGATTGGCATGATGTAGTGTGTTGCGAATGCCAACCGCTGCGTTCTCCACACGTATGCTGTCGCACGACATTTTGTGCCAGTCTTTCATTATGTATTCGACAGGCGAGCACGTAGATATGCTTTTGATCTACGGAGAAACAAGAACAAATACACCAGTGGCTCAGCATCTGTATCGGCAGAGATATCCGAACAGACGACAACCAACAGCAAACACCTTCCGGAATGTTGAAAGGTGTCTGCGTGTAACAGCGTCACTTGCAAGAATGCATCCTCATAGACACGCACCAGCAACATCGGGTGTTAATGCAGAAGCAGTTTTGTACGCCACCCAGAACAATCCGCATACTAGTACACGGTCAGTTGCTCAGGAGGTGAACATCACCCAATCTTCTGTAGTGCGAATATTGAACACTAATAAGTTCCATCCTTATCGTTTACACCTACACCAAGCACTTCACGGGAGATATTCCGAAGCTCGAGTAACCTTTTGTGAATGATTGCTGGAGCGAGTAGCAAGTGATGTGGGATTCGCATCCAGGATATTGTTTTCTGATGAATCAAGATTCCACAACAATGGAACTGAAAATCGTCTCAATATACACTATAGGAGTAGTTGATAATCCTCATTGGGTAAGGGAGGCAGCATTCCAAGAGCAGTGGGGTGTAAATGTCTGTTGTGGAATCTTGGGAGACCACCTTGTTGGACCATTATTCTTCGAGGGGCATCTAACAGGAATCTACCTGGAATTCCTCCGTAGCTCACCCCTTATTATTAGGGAATGTACCAGTGCAGGAGCGAATGACGATGTGGTTTCAACACAACGGCGCTCCTCCGTATCGGTCGAGGATCGTCCGCAATCATTTGAATGCTGCACATCCTGGTCATTGGATAGGAAGACAAGGACCAGTCTCCTGGTCTGCCAGATCACCTGATCTGACACCCCTTGACTTCTTTCTCTGGGATTATTTAAAAGAACGCATTTATGCAGAGGGGCTGGGCAATCTAGAAACCCTTCGTCAGCGTATTACAGTGGCTTGTAGAAATGTTCAACCCGCCATGCTACATTGAGTCAGGGGCTCCATCGAACAGCGTGCCCAGGCGTGCATTACCCAAGAAGGTAATCAGTTCGAGCACTTGCTTCGTTAGAGGAGTCGTGTTCCAGGAATAGAAAAAGGGTCATTCCAGCTCCGCAAAACATATCACTATGAAACATTTTTAATAGCACAACAATTCATTGTCTGCAAAATTGAGTTTAACTTCCATGTTAAACTCTGACAATGTAATTTCCTTGCTTTCTGTGTTCAAATGTGTATAAATGATCCTTATTTCAATTGCACCTACCTATAGGTGTGTTTAAACAACCACATAATTGTAAGAAACATCAAAGTATGCCATTAAACATAAATAAAAGAATAAAAATGAATATAATAACAGTTTTCAGAATAATGATTTGTAAATTGTGAGGATTGTACGGTTAAAAAAATAGCACATACAGGTGATTCGAACCACCTTCACAGCAGACAGATTACTTCGGGTCTTGCGCTCGTTCCAACTGAGCTACCTAGTAACGTATGAGGAAAACATTCCGTTTAACATGTAATATTCGCTGGTTCCAGTGAACATTTGTAGAAGTGCAAACGTCAGCTGTCTAATTACGAATAAGCGATGTGATAACATATAGTATGTAACTATAGTATAACTATACATAACTATGGTACTAATTTCATCGAGTGTTTAACATCCATGTTAAATACGGGGGTAGAACCTAGTAATGGGGTCGATGTTTTCATGTTGGACTATAAAATGCGGATTGCATAAAACTCGAGAATAAGGGGCAGCTGACTCACCTGGTATTTAGTTTATGACTCAGTTTCTTGAATCATCACATAACACAAATTTGTAAGTATGTTGTTAATCATATTTGTTACTTACCATATTTTGATAGCATCTTGCACATTATAAGTATAAGGAACAGGTGAACTTTTGTAATGTAACATTATTGGATAAAACAGTTTTAGAGAAATAGGATCACATTATATGTAAGTTAGACAAAGAGAGGAGAAGGCGATGGAGTTGTAAAGAGTGGAAACAAAGAGAGAAAATGAGGGAGAGAAAGGTAAAGAGAGTGGAGGAAGAGAAACAGGAGGGAGGTGAGGTGCAGACATTTAGAGAGGGAGAGAAACAATGATATTCATGTAATAGCGCGAACAGAGCTGCAAAATCTGCTAGCAAATTATTTAAAAAGGGAAACCCGTATAGGTATCCTATAAAATATTACGAAAACTAAAATTTTGATAAAATATTAAGATTTTACCAAAATATTACGAAATACGAATTTTGTTGTCGCCTGCATTCAATTCTATACCTCTTCTTGTCCACTCCCTTATGCCATTTCCAGCGTCGGGTTTCCTCCGCCGGTCATGATCCTTTTCATATATTTTATCCTATCCCTAGCTGAAGGCATTTTGTTCTTCCTTCATATTTTTTTGGATTTCCTTCCTATATCTGATTTCCAGCGTTCTTGAATATAGTTTCATTAATACCGATGATAGGCATACAGATCTGTAATTTTCACATTTAACTGTTAGATCCCTTCTTGTGCATGAATATTATGTTTCTCTCCCAATCTTTTGGAATTTCCTCGTGTCTCCATATCTGTCTAAATAATTCGGTCATTGTTCAACTTTTGCTCCTCCATATTTAATTAACTCTGGTGTTATGCCATCATCGCCTGCAGATTTCCCATTTCTCAGTCTTTGAATGGCATATTCTATTTCTGTTAATGATATTTCTGCCTCTTCTTCATTTTCCGTCTTATGCCTATTGTTATTTCTATTGTGTTCCAACTACAGGTAGGTATTTTTCCGAATATATATTTCCATAGTATTCCTTCCAGACTTTTAATATTCCTTTTGTTTCCCCTTTTATTATTATTATTATTATTATTATTATTATTATTATTATTATTATTATTATTATTATTATTATTATTATTATTATTATTATTATTATTATTATTATTATTATTATTATTATTGTTGTTGTTGTTGTTGTTGTTGTTGTTGTTGTTGTCCATAATATTCCATATTCGTTTTTATACCCCTTTTAAATTTTTGACCATCTGCCAAAAGCTTTTCGGATTTGATCGATAGTTATCTTCAATTTCCTTTCCAAAATTTTCCCCCATTTCAGTTTTTGCTCTCTTTACTTCTATTTTGACTTCGTTCCTTTTTTGTACGTATTCTAATCGATCTACCTCTCTTCTTTTTCTCTTTTATTTTATCTTTCACGGCATCATTGCACCATTTGGTATTTTTCCTTTTATTACTAATATTAGCCAGTCCACATATTTCTTGTGCTCTTTTGTTAATGAGTTCTTTTAGTATTCTTCATCTATCTTCAATGTCCTAAATTCCTCCTTCTTCCTTTCCTCTCTCTGCCTCACTGAGCCTTTCAATCACTTTCTTTGTGTATTCTTCCTTCTCTTCTTTTTCTTCAAGTTATCTGATTTTAATTTTAGTAAATTTTATCTCTTCTTTTCCTTGGAGTTTTGAACTTTATTTCCATGATTAACAATCGATGCTCTGTGCTGAGTTCTGCACTTCGGAAAACTGCTACATCTGTTACGACGTATTTGGTCTGTTTTGTGTATGTGAAATAGTCAATAGTACTTCTTACACCTCTTGTACTAGATTCGAAGGTTATCTAGTGAATCATTTTATATGGAAAGAAGTTACTGATAATTAAAATATTGTTATCCATACAATATTCAAGTATCCTTTTCCCATTTCTGATTACCCTTACTCCCATATCCCCTTCTGTCGTTTCCTATACGGGCATTCCAGTCGCCCATTATAACTACATGTTTTCGTTCTTCTAAAGCTTTATCTATTGTATTCTGAAGGGCCGCATAGAAGGTATCCTTTTGATATCCTCTGAGCCTTCTGTAGGGGCGTGTATTTGTATCAATGTTGTATTTTCCTCTAGCTCTATGTCAAGGCTTATTGTTCTAGACTTAATAGGTGTCCATTTAATTACCCTCCTATTTATTTCCTCATCAATAACTCCCACTTCCTCTTTGTCTCTTGTTCTTTTGTCAATCCCTGAATATCTAAGCACACAATTCTTATCTAAAATTATCTCTCTTTTTTTCTTCTTTTCTTCTTAGATTCACTTATGCCTAAAACCTTAATCTTGTATTTTTCAATTTCCTCAATGATCTCCCTCTCTTTCCCTGTGAGTGATGTAATGTTCGAAGTGCCTATTCGTAAACTTTTCTTGCTAGGTCATCTTCTCGTGGTCTGTCCGGTTGAATCTTTATAGTTTATCTGAATAAGTTAAATTTCACCAGTGTGGGTTATTAGCCCTATGAATCACTATCCTGGTTGGAGGGACTGCCTCCAGGCAAGGCTATCCTTTGTGTTAAGGTGGAGGCTAGCCACTTCCTGCTTCCTCAATTATTCTGGTTATTCCAATTCTATGCACTGCAAGCTAAAAGCACTTGCTCCGATAATGATAGTAAATGTGGTTTAGAATATTAAAATTCATAATTTTCCTATTTATAATAAATATAACAATATATTTAATGTAAGAACAGTTAAAAGTAATTGAAATTATAAAATTAGATTTAAATTTAACTTATATTTACTTCAATGAGGTTAATTTACGATGGATCTTTATCCGACAAGACATTGAGACCTTAGTAAAACTGTTAACAAATCTGCAAGCTATCGTACCAAGGTTTGCATTCTACTCATGGCTAATGAGATACGCTACGGCTCGAACAGCAATGACGTAACTCTCCTAGTCCAGTCATGGCCCAATGAAGTAAAACCACAATCGCCTAATAAATCCATATTCTAAACAACCAAAAAATTGCTCATTGAATTCATACAAATGATACAGTTTTGTCATGATGATATACAATGTTAGCTTATCAGACTACCGTACTACGTAACTCCGATTCGCGCCGTAGCCTGTCTCTCTCATTAGCCGAAGTTTTACATGTATGATGTCATGAATAGAACGGGTATTTAACTCAGGAGTGCATAACTGGAATGCGATCATGTGTTATGGCAGAAGGCGGATGGTAGCTTCCAACCCTCCCCGAATATCATGGTGAGGCATGTATGAGTTTGTACTGCTCGCTTGTTACGTCGACAAAGACGCCATAGCCTGCACGTGGATTGTGTAAGGGAACCAATCTTTTCCTTCTATTTTACAAAGTCTTTTCCAAATTTGCACCTCTGATTTAGTCCGGCACCTTAACTCTACTAGCAAGCAGCACACTATGTCTGTGAAACTAAATGATGATGGGTAGAGAAAGCTGTGTTTTTTGCCTTTCCTACTACTTACCTAAGCTGACTCATGCTAAAGCTAATACTTGTGATATCACTAGGAACATAAGGTTAGAGTTCCCATGAATTCACAAATTAGCACACATACACATTTTTACTTTCTCTACTACGTATAGTAAGTAGAGGAAGTATTGTATTCCACCCAAAAAGTTCCATGTCGAAATTTCGCCGGAAATAAATGTTTTGAGGCCCCCTGAATCCAAAATAGCATTTTTAGAAAAAGGCCCGTGTGTGTGTGTGTGTGTGTGTGTGTGTGTGTGTGTGTGTGTGTGTGTGTGTGTGTGTGTTTGCGCGTGTGCGTCTGTGTGTCCGCTAGTCATAACTCAAAAACGCAAAGTCTGTTAAAAATCAAAGTTGGTATTTAAATTTAATATCTTCGATTTTGATTAAAATGCCATATGTTTGAGATATTTTTATGGCAAAGGATAATAATTCAGGCTTTTGAATTTTCTGGCTATAGCCCATGTAGTCCTGCTCACTCTGGATAACTTTTGCATAACTGGTAAACCGTAAGAGATAGACCAAGTCTTACTATACAAAAAATGTAGATTTTGCTAAAACACGCAGTTTTTCCCAATAAATTTGTTTGTAGGGTGAACCATTTCGGAGATATTTCTTGTTGTCTGTGTGAGTTATGGAAAAGAAACTTTCGTCAAATGGAAGATCGTGGCTCGTTTTTATAACTTGGCAAGGGAGCGGAATCTCAAAGCTTTAAAAGATTTGACTATAGCTCAAAGGCTACTGTATTCCCACATTTCCCTTGTACCTACAAGAAAATAAACAATAAAATAATTTCTGTAAATCTTTATCTCAACCAACTGAAGAAGATAAAGGAACAAGAGTTTGTAAGATTGATTAGTACAAGAGTAGAGAAAATCATGTGAGTGTAAACACATCACAGTTTTAATAACGTCTATGCGTGCGGATGTTTGCGCACGTGGACAGCCCACATCAGAAAGAAGCGTCGATAAACATTAGTTTGCATTTAAGTGTTGCAAATTTCAAGAATACAAAGCGATAACTTTCACAAACTTCCCTCGTTCCGAACTATCTTTGCATGCTAAAGATAAGTTACTTTTTATTCTATCAATGTTCTTTTTTTTTTTTTTTTTTTTTTTTTTTTTTTTTTTTCTTTTTTTCGTGGGGAGAAAGGCTACTAACGCCTTCACCCCAGGCGAGCCTGGGAGTGTGGAGACTTCCCGCACTGGATTCAAACCATTGCAGCACGACCCACTAAACCCCCACCGGAAGTAGGAAGGCCATACCTCACTTATGGAGTACCGCATTAAGCACCTGCGCATTTCTGGTGAACTATGAATGCTGCCTGCCAGTGGCAGTAACAGCTTATCAAAGGTGACCAACGATATCATATGGAAAACATGAACTTTGAATTACCTGTAAACGGGTAAACCATAACATTTTTACACAACAAAATTAGATCTATATAAATATTGCAACATAGTAAAAGAATCTCCTTTAAAATAATTGGTTATAATTAGGACCCAAATTTTGATGGCATAAGAATATTTTAAAAACTACCTATAAAATTAAGAGGACATAAAACTTAAAAGAAACATAAGTATAATATATGACCTAAAATTGATACTTAAATAACTCATTAAAGGTACTGCAGCAAACCATATAAAGTAATTTCTACATGGGTATAACTGTTATCCGAGCAGAAAAAGTATGTCAAAGAATGATGTGATAACTTAGAAAATTAATTCTAAGTTAAAGCTGGTCTTACAAAACCAGCATCAACTCTTTTTTGTAACCGCGCCGTGGCCGCGTGGTTAGACCATTCTGCTCTTACCAAAGCTCTGTGGAACTTCTGGTGGACAAAACTGCGCATGGGGTGGGTTTCCTCCGGGTTCTCCGGTTTCCCCCGCTATCTAATTCCACCCGTGCTTCATCTGCATTCTATGTATCATGAGTGTCACCGGCTGGGGTTGTTCATGTAGTAAAGCAGGTGTTAAACACTACCAAGTTCTCAGATTATACAAAACTCATTCCTAATGAAGAGCACTTCACAGTCTTAAGACACCAATAGTAACCTAATTGCAGCCATATATTCACACAAAAAGGGGAAAACTGACCTGTCTCATCCCTAATTGGGATACGAACTCGCAAGTGCACCCCTCCACCCACAAATAACTAACTCATTATTTCTTTATAAAATTACCGACCTTAATAGTCAATATACCGGCACCAACATCTTCCGAGTTTCCTTTCTAGATGTAATATTTAGACCTCTGTTTATTAAGTCATATACCTGGGTAGTTTACTATTAAAGCCATTTTCATATTTATAGCTTACAAGTGTTCTAAAATACCTAAAACTCAGACTTGCTATAATATTGTATAATATACTACACTTTTGTTTCTAACAGTATATTTACCTTTGAGAGTCATTGTTTTCAACTTATTTGCCGAACTTTTAAAAAGATAACTCTCATAAGGCTTCTGGTGTGCATAATCTGCTTTGCAATTTGTCTTCAATCTTACTCATAATTGTAAGTAAATTGCATAGAAATTGTAACTCTTTCAAGCAAAATTTCCATTATTCAGTAGATTCAAGTAAAGTTCTGTTATGGTACTATACTATCACGAATGTATTAAATTTCTTTTCCTTGTATTCCGAAATACAGGTATCTTAAACTGGTCACATGTATTAACTTTTATTTTTTCGATGTTTCAGAGGAACTCTAAAAATATTCAAGTATATCCTTTGCACACCGCGTTCACTAAAATGACATACATTAGACACACAATAGAACCATTGCCAAGCATAAAGAACACAGTCCCAATCTGAGGACGTTCATATTTTTCAACCGCCCCCGCTATGACTCAGCGGATAGAAAGTTCCAGGTGGAACACTACTCCATCTTGATAATAGCAGGTCACACCTGTTTTAAATGAAACATATCAAATAAGCGACATTAAAAGACCTGGTTCAAGATTGATTAGCGTTTGGCAACTGTTTAGTGAGGTGTTTTTAGAATCCACTTCCACAACAGAAATAGAGGTCACTAGTGGGGCCTACCATTTGAAACGGGGAAGGGGTAGCATTTTCTATGTCACTATTATTCAGGTATTCGTTTCAGCTATTAAACAGTTGTCCGTATCACAGTGATCATTTATACTGAACGTTTTTGTCATAGAAGAAACTTGCACTAAGTAAGGTTTAATTATGTAACTGCAATATGGAAATGCTTAAGGGTTTAGAATTAAGTCGTACAGATAACCCACCTATCTTTATACTACACAATTTGTTATCCATAGCACGCTTCTAGGATTTCGATTCTTATTTTCACATCACGTTAGTCAAATATTAATGTTCATCGTAGCAAGTACCAAAGTATCCATAGATATCTTACACAGTCTGTTTCCCTTTTTTCTATCCATTTGTATGCCGCGTTCTTTAAGATCATATCAGTGACTTTTCCTTTGGAATAATTGCTCATCGGCAATGATGTTCACTCGTTTTACTATTTGTGTGACTTTGGTTCTTTGCCTTTTTTGTAAACATTAAATTCGCACACAAACATTTACTCTCTTATTCATATTTGCAAAGTTTAAGGAGGATGGGAAATAATCCTAGCTAAAGAAAAATTCTCACGCTCCAGTGAGAATCAAACCGCAGCCTCTGGATATAGAAGCTACCATATTAACCGCCAATCTATGGTTTTGTTACACTTGTACTATGAAGTTTGTCGCATAAAGAGTAATATACCGTTTACACATCATTAAGTAAATAGTGAAGTGTCATTTATGCGTCAGATGTTTAGAAGAGAAATAACAATAGAAAAGGATAACTTGTAGACACCAAGGAAAATGGCTTTAAGGTTGATCGAAAACATAAAAGAGGTTAAGTAGCTACAGAAACAGCTTTACCACATTTAAAAAAAATTATATGAAGTTAACACCGCTGTCAATTGCTGGGAGTATACCAGCGCCGGTGGTGCCAGAATTTCTTCCCGCCTCTTTTAGATACTGGTAAATCTACTGGTATAGGGCTGTGGCTTTTAAGCACACTTAAAAACCATTGGTATAAGTTGGGTTTTAACCCATAACCTGGAGTTTAGCGCCTAGCACCACAATCACCCAGACCAACTTTGTAATTTTGTGATTTTCTATCTGAATCTACAAACGCTATGCCAGGAGAAAGACGTGTATTCAGAAGGAAACGAACGAGGAGTCATACATCTAAGAGAATAGGGAAAAAGTTTTGCTTTCTATTTAGAAAGAAGTTACAATAGAATACAAAGAAGAAAAATACTCTTGAATTCGCTGACAGATCAGGGAGATTCGTAGTTCAAATCCCGACTATGACACTTAATTTTTCAGTCCTGATTCTGCCTTGCCCACACAGGCTTGTGTGTATTAAAACAATAAATGATTCATTAATTGACTGATTTTATAAATGCTTACTAAGTTTTGCATGTGACCGACTTTTCGTTTTGAGTCATGCTGTTCGTAGACATGCAAACACGCACATAGACTGACAGACACACGCGCGCGCGCGGACCTTTTTCTAAACCTTTTTTTATTCAGAGGGCCTCAAAACATATATTTCCGGTGAAATCTCGACATCGAATTTTTGGGTGGAATACAATACTTCCTCTACTTACTAGTAGAGAAAGTAAAAGTGGCTGCACAATTTCTTTCTATACTAAGTTCACATTACAAATTTGGAAGTAGTACGATGAAAGATGGGGTCCAAAGGGCATTTCAGATTAGCATATCGAAAAGTGATTATTGAATAAAAAAACTCGTTAAAATGTGCACTACATGTCTTATCTTGGGAATAGGTATATGGTAAAGAAGTCAAAGTAATTAAAAGAAAACCAATGTTTGGGTTTTCATATATACAGGCCCTAATAGGAAGCAGGCATTAAAATAAGATGTTGTAGAATGCATACTTAATTAAATAATGGTGGGTTGAAAAAGCCGTGCGATTTTTTTATATAATTTGTTAATTTTAAGTCTCTGTTCTCAACTCCAAAGCCTTAACGAACTGTGTTATTTCAAGCTTTGACAATGTCTTTATAAAGTACAATTGGCACACCTGCTCTGTTAGAAACAGCAGCTGTATTACTGTTAGCTACAAATCTTTAAGCGCACCGTAACATTCCTCATTGTGCTCTGGACCGCACCTGGTATCGGAATCTTGAGAACCGGACCATGAAAAGAGTTTTGTTTAGAAATTTGCATTCCTCGCGCCTTTTGCCCACTCCCCAGAACAAAAGGCGCTGTACCCATACAGCCTCCAGACGGTGCAACTTGCATCTCAAGCCGCACCCTTGTTCTTTTCTTGAACTTGAAGAAATCACAACTTAAACAGGTTCCCACATCACTGCATGCAGGGAAACAATTGCCAGTGTTTCTGGCGCAAGGGTACAGTGCTGCTAAACAAACGAGTTCCCTAACTTTGGTCCTTTATTTTTATTTAAAATAAGCGCAACTCTTTATGTTCAATATCTGACAATAGTTTGCCTAAGAAAGAACTGCCAGATTAAAATATTTCAGAAATGTAAATTACTCATATGAAACAAAAATAATTTAAATTTTAAAACTGAAAGGGAAACCTTGTCAAACTATGGTCGGGATCGAGCCAACAGATTTATAAAAAGAAAACTCCCAGCATTCTCTTTCATAGGTCCTGTAGGGAGAAAATATTACGCATTACATTCATATGCCTTTTTCTACTCACTCTTCCACATATTCTTACAAAAGCTTGTTATTTTACATGCATGTTAATCCAGGTAAACCAAATACACATATACAACTTCGTTGTACGATACACTAGGTAAAGCGATGCTCAGATTTTTAAAGACGTGTCGCTATGTGATGACTTTGTACGACCACGAGAAAAAACTAATATCGACTTCCCATTTGAGAAAAGTTTTAAATATTTAAAAATTTCAACCAATAGCAAGGATCATCTCAGAAATTCATTAAAAAGTGATGATATTATGTGTGCTTTAACGAGATCTACAGTTTTTGTATATAAGGATTTTGTGTATCTCTTGCGGTTTACCAATTATTATCTCTCGTACAAATTCATTGAGAATGCAGTGGACTTCATAGGATATCCCAGATGATGAATATATACTTTTCATTTGTCATGAAATGTCTTAAACATATATTTTAATCAAAATCGTTAGAGTCATTTTTGAGTAAATCAAATTTTTGAAAAATATTCCATGTCCTAAAGGATGGTTTGGGCGTGGTACTTTGTTGCCCAAATGGGACTGGTTTGTCAACCCGACTGCCGACCTCACGCCGCTTATCGCGGCAGAGGTGGGCGTTCATAATGCAACGTGGCCACAGCACCAAGCATCTACCAGCAGGAATGTTGGTTTTCTTGGCCAGGATCACTACCTATCGCAGCTCCTCACTTTACTGACGATGCAGGGACTTAAAATCCGCACCCATCTGGCTGAGATCGATCTCGGGCATATTCCCTGGAGGGAACCACAACTCCACTGCGCTATGGAGCAGGACATCTTTGGAAGATTAACTTAAATACCAAGCTGGTATTTGTCGGTCTTTTCGTTTTTAGTGATGCTGTTCACTTTCTCTCTCTCCCTCCCTCCCTCTCTCCCCCTCTCTCTCTCACACACACACACACACACACACACACACACACACACACACACACACGGACACACAGCCACTTCTAGAAATATCTTTTTGGGTTCAAGAGGCTTCGAAATATGCATTTCTTGGCATCAAATTGTTGGTGGAATACAATACTTTCTTTACTTAATGTAAGTACTGCAGAAACTAAAATATTTCTGCTTAAAAGTGAAGTACAAAATGGGCAAATCGTTTACGACATAATCAGCAAAAGTAGCACCATTAACCGCGGAGATTTTCTACCACGCCTTCTCAGTGCTCCGTAACTCTCCCTCTATTTCTCTCACTCTATTTCCCACTCTCACATACCTACTCTCTCTTATTCTTCTCCCTTTCTCTGTTCAGTATGTATGTATATTTATGTGATGTTTTCAAAATGTATAGTACAACAGCATTTTCTGTGATGTTGGTAGGAATTTAAACATAATAGATGAAATAGTACACAAAAGGATACTTATTTGCTATGTTGTACTAAAAATGATCCAAAATCGCGTGTAAAAAACATTAATAACGATAACATTATTAAATTAATGTAATTCCTATAACACTTTCAGTTTGGAACTTTGTAATACTACCCTTTGACAGAAAATTTTTTTACAATTTTTAAGTAATACTAAACGATATATTTTAAAATGTGCACCTCGCAGTTATTTCCTTTATGGCTCAAGTATATATGATGTTATATATCTATTTTCTATTAGTATCTATATATTATGGTATACACTTATGAAGCTTCAAAAACTCTCACTAATACCTGAGTGAAAGGTAACACACATGATTCCAACAAAACATTTAAAACGCTAATCTTTGCTTTCAAGGCAACCGTTTTTATACCAGTAATTTAAATGAGTTATTTAATAAAGTGCTTTAACTTTCAGTATACGCATAGATTAAACTATAATTAGTTCCCTAAGAGCCTTGAATTACAAATGAAAAGTATTGTGACAAATGACAATGTGACAAATCCCACTCCTGACGTCAATGTGACAAATGACACTTCCCGTTGCTCTTTGTCTCACTTTATTTCCCTTCTAAAGGTGAAGCACACAAACACGGTTCTCTAGTTTATCGTTAACATAGTCTACATTCGTCGTGACCTTGCAACTCAAAGCTGTTCTGTCCGATCGTGACCTTCACACGTACTATTCTCGAAATCCACATTTTCTCGAACTTCTCGCAAATAAGCCGGCAGTCGAAAGCCTCTCGAACGACCTGGAAATGCGTTGTTGTGCCTCATACTCATCTATGTCCTGAGCGCTCCATTGTCCATAGTGTAGTGACTATATTCCCCATGCAGCTAACCAGTTAGAAAGTCTCGAGTTCGAAACCTCCTTGGGTTGAATTGCACGTAATGCCCAATGCTTTCCCCGATATTGCATTCTGCAAAAATGGCATTTATTTAATCAAAATCAGATCATTTCCCAGATATATGAAGTTCGGCCCCCTAAGATCATTTAATTCATCCGTTTTATTCCCCTCTCCGTAGACTTGAATTAGAATGGAACCAAAAAAACTTACAAAAACAGAGGAAGAAAGGAAGAACTAATATCTGGTAAATAATACTTTTGTGGTTTTAGGAATTTTAAGAGATATCATTGTCAGGGAATATAAGCCAAAATAGCAGGTTTTGCTGAAACTGAGCAATATATTTTTTTCCTCAAATATCGTTATTTTATACAGTTTCTCTATCAGACGATAGTAGCTGTGTTTTCACGTGTATCTTCCAAAACAGTTGCCGAATTTAAAACTGCATCAATTTTCTCTGAACTAGGAAAAGTCCCATTGCTATTTTCCTGTCAACATAGAAGGCTCTTCATTCTCTCTGCTGTTTGAATGATCGTCTATGTTTATTTTTCAGCCGGCGTTAATCGGCCACGTGGCACAAAAGAAAAATATGGGTAGTACGAATATGTTCGCATAAAAGAGCCAGTGTTTATGCTTAAAATACTTAGTGTATGTGCCAAAAATTATGTATGTGGTTTTTCTGTAATACAACGACACTCCTACTTGTATCGTATTAGTAGGTACCTGTAGCGCGCTTACAATTTCCCTTGAAAAAAAAAAGAGCAGGTTTTTCTAAATTTCTAAATTATAGTTTGTCACACAGTGCTATGCGATATGTAGGCAATAAAACACAGTTGCCACCAAGAAACGGCAGAAATAAGATTTTAAACTGTTCAAGAGTGGTGAAAGTAGGACAAAATTTAGCTTCAAATACTGTTTATAAAGATTAAAAATATTCCCCTTATTTTCTTCTCCAATAAAGCACTTCCTTTTTTGTTGCAGTTGTACATATTCTTTCCTACAGGAAAGTTAAAGTGAACTCTCAGAATTTAAAGCAAAGATAAGGGAATTAATATTTCAGAAGTTGCCCAAAGAGTCGGGGTTTGATGTTCTGCATTATAAGAGTCGAGTCATACAATAAACTTGTACACTTGCACAAGAAGGACGGAAAATAAAGCCTTTGGACTAGTACTCGGTACAAAGGAGTGGTAAGAGGTACAAGGTTCACCTGTTACTAGCACCGCTGGCCGTAACCAACGCTCTAGTCGGTACTGGAACCGGTCGGCATTAAGTCTCACTGCAGACCGCTTCAATTCTTCATCCTTACTTTTGAGCGAGTGTACATGCAATAGCTAGGAGTACATTCGAGTTGGAATATTAAATGGGAAATTCACAACAGACACCTCAAACGTTCAATTTGAGCATCCTTAAAATAAATGTGCAGGAACTTCTAGACAGGAAAGCTGTAAAATTAAAAGATAAATGGATATTTCATTTACGGATCTCAAATTTTTTGATTTTTTATTTACTTATGCAACTGTGGTTTCCCCATGTCACTTAGGCGAATGCTGGGGTGCATTCTTACATACCACGGTTTGTTTTCCATCATTTCCCTTCATTCCATTTCCTTATTATCTTTCAGGTGTACTTTCAGGAGGGTAGTGTGAACAGAGCCGGGCGGATGGCGTGGATGACTGCGCAATGTAACTGCTGTTCTCGGCGCTAGATGGCGTTCGGCAGGCCCTTGCCCTCAGTTGGAGGTGGGGGGACAGTGCGATAACGGACCCGCGGTGTGATGGCTGCTTGGCGGGGCCTGGCACCGTGATGAAGGCACTTCAGCACTTGTTAGTGACTTCCGCGCGTCTCTGTGGGCCTGTGACTGCGACCTTGATGGCACCTTCGGTTCCCTCATTTCATCCCTGCCTCCTGGTTGTGATAGCCACAAAAGATCTGTGTAAGTCGATGTGAGCGAGGTGTCCCCCTCTGTGTCTGTACCCCTTTACTTATGCAACTGCGCGAAAACTTTGTGAAATGCTGTGCCTAATGACAACTTTGTGAAAGCTTATCATAGTTTATTTCGTGATCTATCTCCCTTCTTGCCTAGCTGATCGGTTCCTTAATTGCCTTCAATACCTTCATGGTCCGGTACCTGTCTCAGCGCTACACAATTGTATTGTGATAGTGCTTGCAAGGTTTGAAGACTTCGGTTTGAATTCGTGTGAATCAAGTGTTTAAAACAGCTTGACTATCAAAGAGGATAAGAGGTTTTTACCTTTGTAGCCCTTTTCTGCACCTCTTTGTGCCCAGGCAAGGATTGCATATTCTCTGCCTGAAATACTGTTATATTTACCGAGACTGAAACGAAGTTTTGTCTTCGGAGAGGCATTGAAGATCCCTGCACTTGAGTGTGTTCATCTGTAAACCACGTCGGATGATTCTGGAATACCTCTGGGATTTGTTTACTAGACTAGTCTTATCAAGTGCCTATCTGGATTGCGAAAGAAAGGTCAAAGCAAGGATAGTATACCTATAGGTCGTGCTTCTCCTTGAGGAAGGAATGAAGAAGACACCCAAAGGGCAACCAGATACGACGACAACGTGCGCTAGCAAGACCGGGCTCGCTAATGATTCCACATGACACCAATACTGAGGCCGATTAACCCTTCCTTAGCCATTCGCGACCTATAGATTGATGAAGTAGCTCCCAAAAAGAAAGGGGGCCCCAGGAATCCCGCCAATCGCAGGAAGAAAATACCAAGTCCCACAACCATGAAACAGATTATAGGAAATACTGGATCAAAAATTCGTGATAAAAGTGTAATCACCTTAGTATTCGCCTACCGACTCGGGAAAACCAGAAAAAGTACAGGCCGGCACGAGGGAATCAAACCATGAACTTCCTTCATTACCGAGAAGCCATCTCGGTTGTTTAATATCTCTCAAGTGCACGTCGTGATTAAATCAAAGCAATAGAAGACGACTACGTAACTAAGATGCTCCTATGCAACAAAAAGATTGCATATGAGTACGCATCGACAAGTTACACGGTGACTCACATATACCTATACCAACATATCTAAGAACCTGGCGACATGCTTTCCGGACATGATTATGCATTAAATGGAGTTTAAAAATATTCGGAGCTTAAAAACTATTCTTGCAAACGCTTATTCTGTTTTAAAAATCAACATTTGCATTATCTTAATGCTCATTTGCGATAGTTTATTTCAAAGCTAGCTGCTGTGTAATGGATTTGAAATTACATTTTCTTTGAATAGCCAAAAGATTTAAAAAAAAAATTATATTCCTATTTCAGAAAAATCCAAATAAATAGCAAGAGATGCCTCAGAATGGTTCACTCCACAAACAAAAAATCTGATGTGTTGCACTCACATGACTTTCTCTACTCTTGAACTAACCATACTTACAAACTATTATTCCTATATCTTCTTCGTGTTAGTTAAGATAAATTTTTGAACAAATTATCGTATTGCTTATTTCCTTGTAGGTGCAAGGGGAATGTTAGAATACAGTAGGCTTTGTGCGATAGTCAAATCTTTTAAAGCTTTGAGATTCTGTTCTCTTTGCACACTTAACATATAAAAAAATGAACAACGATGATCCATTTCACAAATTGTTTTCCGAAGCTCACACAAATAACAAGGAATATCTCCGAAATGGTTCACCTTACAAGAAAATTTATTTGGACCTAAATTGTGTACTTTAGCAAGATCTACATTTTTTGTATAGTATGATTTGGTCTAACTCTAACGGTTTACCAGTTATGAAAAAGTCACCCAGAGTAAATACGACTACATGAGCTATAGCCAAAAAATGCAAGATATAGATTTCATTTGTCATAAAAATATCTCAAACATATGACAGTTTAATCAAAATCGTTAGAGCCATTTTCAAGAAAATCAAAGTTTTCAAAAAATTTTCCATGTAAAGGGTAGTTTCAGGTGGGGCTATTTTCTTCAAAATCTTCGTATCGCAACCTTGAAAGACATTAAACTTAAATACCAACTTTGGTTTTTAACCGACTTTTCGTTTTTGAGTTGTGCTCAAACAGACACACAGACACACACAGACCTTTTTCTAGAAATGCTTTTTTTGGATTCAGGGAGTCTCAAAACATATATTTCCGGTGAAATCTCTACATCGAATTTTTGGGTGGAATACAATACTTCCCCTGCTTACCAGTAGAGAAAGTAAAAATGTACTTGACATAAATGTATGCTTTAAGGAGATTTATACTTTTTGTGTAGTGAAGTTGTATCTATCCCTTACGGTGTACTAGTTAAGCAAAAGTCATTCAGAATGAAGAGCACTTTTGAGGACTTTCCCAGAAAATTCAAGATACACATTTCATTTGGCAAAAAAAAATAGCTTAAACATGTGGCATTTTAATCAAAATCGTTAGAGGCATTTTAGAGCAAATCATAAATGTGGAAAAATGTCCCATATAAGGTGCAGCCTTGGATGGAGGTATTTTCTTGGAAGCCTTCGTGTCGCAACCCTGAAAGTTAATGAACTTAAATATCAAGTTTGGTATCCAACCGACTTCTCGTTTTTGAGTTATATCGCGCACAAACACACGTAAACACAGGCAAATACACATATTTTTCTAAAAATGCTATTTTTTATTCAGTGAGTCTCAAAACGGGTATTTTCGGTGAGATCTCGATATCGAATTTTCGTAGTAAGGAAAGCAAAAATATTGCAATAACATTTTCCTATTTCATTATTTTTATTATAACCTTTTCAAGCAACGAAGATCTAATGAATTCCAAATTATTTCCTACAGGAAATTGCCAGTACTATATGGTCAAGTTTACCTGACAGATTTAACAGCATCACATAAAAAGTAATGTCAATCTGCGCTAATTCCAAACCCTCGTGCAAAACTAACTACTTTTTGCAATCTCATATTCACAGTTACCACAATACTCATTTGCATTTAATGAATGCCATGACCATCTAAACTCATTATAAATCAGGGTAACAGTGTTTGATATCAATGTTCATTAGCTTCAGCCAGGTATTAAAAGTGCCAACAAGGAATCGAACCTAAAACGCTAGCAAACGTCGCTACCATGATGGTCGTTAACTTTTAAATCACATTGCTCCGTCCAGTAGAAAATAGGCGTGTACGACCTTCTTTTGCACACAGTTACATACTACTCATTTTTCAACAGCTTACGTGTAACGAGATTAAATAATTATACTTGGTCACGCACGTGGAGGCTTTTTAGTGGCATGTGAAGGATTTTACTTCACCCCTGTTCTTTTCCTATCCTGGATTTTTATAACAAGTATGTGCACGGTTTACTTTCATAGGACCTACACCTACCCTATCTGGCGTATGTTTTATGTAGATAACCAAACATTTGATTGAATTTACTCCATAAGAGATAGGCCACATCTAAATACATATATGTGAATAACTTAAAGCACACAATTTCTGTCAAATAAATTATTGTGACAACGCACCCGCTGCACATCGCGCGGCTTCTGTGCACAATAAAGGACGGTCAAGGTCAAGCTACCACACACCACTCCCTCGAGCGAACAATCAGTGACAACAATCAGTGCGGTATTACAAAGTATTTGGTAGAACTTTCGTGAATTTTCTGGCTGCCTTTAACTTGAGAAAAAGGAGCAATTTCGAGAAAAATCTGGCTAAGTCATCACCAGTACAATACTTGCGAGGCGCGCAAGTCAGTCACTTTTTAATTTCTCTACTGGTAAGTAGGGGAAGTATTGTATTCCATCCAAAAATTCGATTTAGAGATTTCACAGGAAATATATGCTTTGAGATCCCCTGAATCCAACAAAAGCATTTTTAGAAAAAGGTCCGTGTGTGTCTGTGTGTATGTGTGTGTGTGTGTGTGTGTGTGCGTGTGCGCGCGCGCGTGTCTGTGTGTCTGTCAGTCTGTGGACAGCATAACTCAAAAACGAAAAGTCGGTTCAAAACTAAAGTTGATATTTAAGTTTGTGGTCTTTCAAGGATGCGACACGAAAATATTGAAGAAAACAGCCCAACCCTAAACTACCCTTTGCAGGGAAAATCTCTCGAAAATTTTGATTTTCTTGAAAATGGCTCTAACGATTTTGATTAAAATGTCCTATGTTTGAGATATTTTTATAACAAATGAAATGTATATGAATTTTCTAGCTATAGTCCCTGTAGTCGTATTTACTCTGGACGACTTTTGCATAACTGGCAAACCGTTAGAGATAGACCAAATGTTACTAAAAAAAATGTAGATCTTGCTAAAATACATAATTTATGTTTGAATAAATGTTCTTGTAGGGTGAAACATTTCGGAGATATTCCTTGTTGTGTGTGTGAGTTTCGGAAAACCTAAAACTTTCGTGAAATGGAACATCGTTGTTCATTTTTTATATGTTAAGTGTGCAAAGAGAACAGAATCTCAAAGCTTTAAAAGATTTGACTATCACTCAAAGCCTACTGTATTCTAATATTCCCCTTGCACCTACAAGGAAATAAGCAATAAGATAATTTGTACAAATGTTTATCTTAACACGAAGAAGATTAAGGAATAACACTTTGTAAGAATGGTTAGTTCAAGAGTAGAGAAAGTCATGTGAGCGCAACACAGATTTTTAGTTTTAGAGTGTGTGTATGTGTGTGTATGTGTGTGTGAGTGTGTGTGTGTGTATGTGTGTGTGCCAGTTGCGTGTGTACAACAGTCGTGAGAGATGCGCGCCGTTGAAGCGAAGCCAGTGAAGTAGTTTAGTAGTGTCGAGTGACTGTGTCGTCAGTCAGCTGTTTGAGAGACAGAGAAAGTGAACAAAGACAGAAATCAGTGAGTCAAGATGACGAGAATAAAACAGTTGTGAGTTGTATTAATATCACGAAGGACTGTAGATTGTGTTGTTAGCAAAAGGGAACTGTGTTGTTGTGCATTCAGTTGGAAGAAAATAAAGTGACACAAGCAAAAATAACTGGACTGGGCAAATGCCACTTTTTGTCACATTATTTATTTACCTACTTCTTATTTATCTAATTCCGAGATATTTCCTGCTGTTTTGAATTTTCAAATACTGGTACATTTTTCAAGTAGAAGGTCATTTTTTCCTCGTGGTCATCCAAAGGGCATGGAATTTTTAAGCCATCATATTGCTCTTTAAAACCGTAACTGTCGCTTTACCTACTGCATCTTACAACAAAACGTATTTTGTGAATAGAAAGCTGATCTGGATTAACAAGACGTAGCTTTTTTAAGCATATAGTTTGTAGAGTAAGTAGGAAAAGCCATGTGCATGTAACGCATCACACTCATTTCATTAGGGGTATACACGCATCCTTTGTACGCTATTTCACGGCTATTGTCCTAGGTTCAGGACGGGTGGAGGGATGTCACTTCATTATCATATGCAGAGGGTAATGCCAAATCACCTGCCTTGGGCGAGTTGTGGTTGCTATTTTTCGTGGATAACCTAAGGATTTCGGAATTGCCTTTGGACAGAACAATTATTATTATTATTATTATTATTATTATTATTATTATTATTATTATTATTATTATTATTATTATTATTATTATTATTATTATTATTATTATTATTATTATTATTATTATTATTATTATTATTATTATTATTATTATTATTATTATTATTATTGTTATTATTGTTATTATTATTATTATTAATTATTATTATTATTATTATTAATTATTATCATCATCATTATTATTATTATTAATAATATTATTATTGTTATTATTACTATTATTATTTATTAGCTAAAGATTAAGAAGCTAAATTGTTTCCTTGCCTTAGTTGCCTTTGGAAATGTCATTTGGGCTCTTTATTTTCATAAAGTTTAATTATACTTAGTGTCTGTTCTTGTTGTTTTTTTGTTGCTTTTTTTTTTTTTTTTTTTTTTTTAATATTGCTAATTTTGTATTAACATCATCTCCAGTTTCACTGCATATGTTAACGCCTCAACCCAATAACAAAACTGTTGTCCTAGCTATTTTCCTTCTAAAGAAATATTTGAACTTAAGTATAACTTACAAAATCATACTTTTCTTCGTAGAAATCCTGAAGTCTTACTCTTCACAGATATGGTTTAAATGTTATAACGATTTTTGTGTTTTATTTTCATCATTTTGTATGAGGACTAGATCGTCAGCGTAATAAACTGTTAATATTTGTATCGTGGTTATTATTTATGCCAACAAACATAATGTGGGAGTTGTTTAAACACACAAGCCGTGTGTGGGCAATGTTTGAGAGGTGGAATCGGAAGTAAAAAATTCAAACCCCAGCTTGGCATTGAATTGTTCATTTCTGATTTGTATCAAGATTTATTTTTATATTTGTACTTACTGAATTACATTTTTTCCATTACTTATGCGTATTTGAGATAGCTAAAGATTAAGAAGCTCAATTGTTTCCTCCAGTATAAACAGGCTATGTGACTCATTCAATTTCTCGGGTTCTCATCAGATCTGATTGTTATTAAATAGCATTTAGGAAGTTAATGAATGTAAGAACACGTTTTGAAAGAAGAACTTAGTTGATAGCCAATAAATTTAAGCTCGTAGTAGGTAGGCGATAGTACGTGATATAAGCAATCTTAAGAAGGCATGAAAGGGAACGCCAGACGATTTAAGTTATTCCAGGTGTTGAAATTTGCATTATTGATCCGGACCAGGCATTCCGTATAGGGGTCCACTACACCTTACGTTCTATTGTTGGCCTCAGCAAAAATAGTGCGAGAATGCTGACACAAGAATACTCTGACCTATTCTACTAAAACGATTTTACACTCGCTTCAACTAATGAGTCACGTAAGCGCCCAGAAGCGAGTATCTAAAGCTTCGGCCAGACATCTCCCTCCAATGTTTCCTTGTCGACAGTTGGGTTCATTCATGCTTCTGCTTATTTGTAATATACCTCCTCTATCACATGATCTTTCTGAGCTTTAATATTTAACGTGCCTATATTCTGTGCTTCTGGAAACAAATACTAAACGATATTAATTTTATCTACATCCCCCTTAGCATGGAGGTAGCGCTGGTGCTTACCAAGCGGGGCACCCGGGTACGATTCCCGGTAACGACTTGGGGATTTTCTCCTGCTGGGAGACCTGGTCCGGGGTGTACTCAGCCTCGTTAGGCCCCTGGGGGGCAGATTGAGGAGCTCCTTGATTCAAAAGTAGTAGAACGGGGCGCTGACCACGTCCCACCCCCAGTACCGCACACCACTCATGACGCCTGTGGTGGGCAGAGGTGGAGGACGCATCAGTCGGGCGGTAGGCCTAGACTGGCATGGCCTATTTTGCCTCGGGTTACCTTTACAACAACATTAAGATTATAAACATAGGAAAGACGTGTTTGTGTGTGTGGATGTGTGTGAGTGCGGGGAAAGGATATACTATGTATATAGGATATTCTCAAAAACCAGTTAACCGATTTTGATAATTCTTCCATAATTGAAAAGCCTAAGTCTTCCGGACAGACATGTAGCTATTAAATGCAATTTAATATAATATAATAAATTACTAAAAGATTAAAAAAGGTTTACAAATCCCTTGCAACTGAGCACGAATATATTAGAACCATAAAAGATGTTTGCGAAGAAGGCCTTGATTTTCAGTTGAGCACGTCACTCCACAGAATATGCGTGCAAAATAAGACAAATCCGCGGATATTCATTTTCGAAGCAGTACTTATTTAGCTGTTCGTAATTAGCAATTGAAATACAGTAAAACAAAAGAGAATCTAATGTGTTTATAACGTTACGATATGAATGCCATTTGCGTTAAGGCTGCCATGGACGTTCTGGTTGTGTGGATGGTTGCACCGTTCTGTTGAAACCACATCGATTACATACCTACATTCTTACGATGCATGTTGTTTCTCTGAGCTGTTGTCTTCTTTCGTGACGCGACCTAATCATTCCGACCAATGTCAAAATATTGCCGAAACAAACGCTCCGTTCGTACACCTATCACCACATTTGAAAAATGATTCAATTACAAACCACAATGTCCGTTTGACCAATGCTCCATGCTAATAATACTTTGAATTGGTACAAAAACCAACTCTATATGAAACCGTGTCCAACAATGCCGCTCAATTTAAAGTAGATTATTGTTTCTGCCACGTCCTACATAAAGAGAGAAAGCTACTAACAGAAATCAATGTACCGATACTTTTAAACTAACAGTTAATATGATTGTTTTTCTCGATATTTGCACACTATGTAGAGAGGTTAACCTGAAGGCCTGGGAGTGGGGAATCTACATATTCGCCAGGTTCATCTCTATTTCATTGCATATGTTAAGCTTTACTGTGTATTTTGAAGTTACTAAATAACACTGGCCAACAAATTTTGAACTTTTTTGTGTTATAAGAGAAATAGTGGGTGGTCCTGGCTCACATTTTGTGCTGATTTCAAATATTTGTACAGAACTTTTCCATCACCCAGGGTTTTTTAGTAATCACACGAAAAAGATTTTTCTTGTTGGAATCTATACTGTGGCAAAATCACAAATTCAGTCCAGTTATTTTTCTATCCCTCAATATTTGTCTAAAACTCTTGTACAACAACACAATTCACTTCTACTGACGTTAGCACTGTCCACAGTATTTCGTATTATTACAACTCACAACTGTTTTCTTCTCGTAGCCTTGACTCGTCCTTTCACTCTTTCTTTATTTTCTGTTTCTCAAACACTAACTCTGACGATACACTCACTCGACACTCATTAAGACTTTTTCACTTCGAGGCGACGTATCTTTCACGACAGTGCCACACGCACACACACACACACACACACACACACACACACACACACACACACACACACACACACACACACAGTTGTCTCGCACTCACTGACACACTGACCGACTCATGTCTGTAACTGTTATCTCTCTCTGCTGTTTCCTCGCCTCCTTATATAGTGAGGATGATGCCACACGGTCCTTTCTGGAACTTCTACAAACACATCGACTGCCACACGGTTAAGGCTCTGGAAAACCCTTTGTGTTGCCACTTGATTGTTGTTAGTTACCTGTTTCCTCACGTGAGTAGTGTGGGGAAGTTTGACCTTGCGCCTTTGTTTGCTCGCCGGCCTGGTATGTGTTGCGAAGTAGTTTGGCCCGACCGTCCTTTGTTGTGCACCACGACCGTCTTACAGTATTAAAGTAGTAGGTGGACTTATCGTTCATGACACATTAATGTGAATATCTTAATTTCACTTATTAAAATTTCCCTTATAGCTACATTGGGTAAACGTACGGTATGAAAACTGGCTAGTGAAGTAAAAAGTTCAATTTTTATACTGTATTCAGTCTGAAAACAAAATTCAACTTTCTTGAAACTATATTTCATTGTTTTGCAAGATTTTACTGAGAGCGGGGGGGGGGGGGGGGGAGGTGTTGTAGAATCTGTGTACACATTTTACAATGCTTTAAATATGAATTTCCCTGGGACTACAAATAAGTCAAAACTAATTACGCAGTAGTTCAATACTCTATTGCCATTGAATTGCACGGACATTTAAATGCTATTGGAATACTTTGTGTAGATCCGTGAAGCCTATTCTTTAAAACTGATAAGGATTCTGAGATTATTAAGGCAAATTTATGATTAAACGGTCAGTTAAATGTATCGAAAAGCTTTTAAAATATCATTTTGAGTTGGATCCTCTCTATATACTACTATTGAGTTGTGCATTTTGCAAAGGGCGTTTTGCTCACTGCCCTCTCCAATTTAAGTGCAACTGCATCTTTGTTAGCAGTCTGTAATATCACTATTAGTAGACTGGTTATTCTCGTGCTTGCCTCTAAGTCCATTAATTTTATTCTAATTCGGTTGTAGAATTTTCAAATCGAAGGAAGAGGGTCGTTTTGAAATAGACTTTATTATTCCATAAGGAACTAAGCTGCCTTTTATACTTTAGCTGTTACGGTACCCATATCTTATCGCATTTCTAGGTGAGTATACAGATTTATTTTAAACCATTTACTTCATGAAAGTTTACATCTTATACATTCTTTAGTGCTCATAGAGCATACAAGTTTAACATGATTCGAGATGAAAAAATTGATCACGCTAGGTAGACTGGTATTTTTAGATGCAGCGAATGGCTGGAAGTTGTGCAGTGGTTTATGTTTGAGTTCACTTTTGTATTTATAAGACCGTAGCGGTGTCAGGTTAGTATCTCTCCGACTGCCGTGTAGTAAATATCGCGGAACAGTGCAAGAATAAGTACGGTGCCCACCCGCATTATCTCTTGTTTATTTCAGATAGGAAACAGAGACGTCATTCCCACCATCAATTTGAATGACGTCACTCGCACAGATCCTAGCAAAGTCATTCGCCACGTCTAAGAAATACACCAGTATACAGTACTAAGACTAAGGTAATTAGAATAATAAATTATATTTTATTCTGCTTAATAAATTTACACAACAACGTGGAGTCCTAAATGATTCCATTGTACTCGAGCTAAGCGGGTTTGGGGTACTACCAGGGGTGGCCGATCTCGTTAAAGCATGGACTGGTAAGTGAGGGGGTGCCTGCGGATCAAATTGAGCCAGAGCCGTCCTCCATGACTTGAGCTTTCCCAGATTTTCCTCAGTTCTCATTACTGGGAAATGCCGGGAAGATACTTAAACTTAAACCTGGCACGCTTCCTTCCCAAATTTCCCTTCGTAGTAACAACTTTGTTTAATGTCCATCAGTGTCCACCAGCAGTAAGAACAAGCATTAAACACTAACCCCCCCCCCCAAAAAAAAAAAAAAAAATATTCAATATAATTCAAAGATGAACTGCTCCTGGAATGTGTGTGTGTGTGAGAAAGAGAGAGAGAAAGAATGAGGAAGACAGAGAGAGAGAGAGAGTAGGAAATAAATTAAAGTTTATTAAAATGATAAATTTAAGATTCAGTTTCAAACATTAGTTCTTGAAGAAATAATATTTAAAATCATATTTTGAAGAGGCAGCAGCATATTAACAATAAAATTGAAGTTAATTGCAGAAATCACAGTTGCAAATCTAGGAAAAAGATATAGGCGCTACACAAATAAGGCACTATGTCGCTTGGAAAGGAAATGCATACCTATATGTAAATCAGATTTAGAAGACGTTTAGATATTTTCTCAGATGTTGATGACAATAAGATACTGGCAATATTGAATAACATCACTTCTAAACTGAACTAAACCCCAGCGCGACAGCCCATGAAGGGCTAAGGTCTATCGCCCAGCCGCTGCCCATTACACGTGTCATTGGTGGGGTGCAGTACTGGAGAGGGGGACGTGGTCAGCCCCCCGATCCCTCCCGGCCAGTTATGCGGTCTTCTCGACCTGGGGCCGCTACTTCTGCATGAAGTAGATACTCGACAGACATGGCACGTTTTCTGCTTAATATAATTCTACTTAGTAATGAAGACAATTTTATGCTGGTTTTCTTTTTTCCTTGACATTTTTTAAATAGCCTTGTCGTGCTCTCAAATTGCACTACAGATACCTGAAAGGCTGCACGCCGCCATTCCATGAACAGAAAAATAAGTGTGATGATTTAAGGTTATATCTGGTTAGGAAGTAGGTTTAACATGTATTGAAATGCATGAAATGTTAATTTTTTAGACTCTTTTACTTATAACATTTTTAAATATTATAATAGTAGCTATAGTTGTCCCAGAATATAGAATACTAGGGGTAAGTATAGATAATTGTGTCATGATCTATATAGCCGAGTTCAAATGACCGAAGTTACAATGATTCGCGAGTAAATACAATGCCACTATATGACGTATTCATTCAGAAATAGTTACAACTTCATAAATGTAATAGTATCTGACTCCCATTAGCAGCTTTACACCAAACATTCGTTATTGGGCATTTTGATACACACATTGCGTTCATTTGTTTTTCTATAACAGAATCCTTATTTTATTAAAACACATTCAGCGCCACCACTACACAAGTCTTCTCAATATTAGGTACTTCATCACACCACAGACTACCCCTACTACCGTATTCCATTAGGTATAGCACATGTAGATAGTATCTTGCTTGCTGAATTGTCCATTCTAGCTTCACCTTTATTTGGCTAACAATTTCTGCTAACTCCATCTTACTTCAATATCAACCTGGTGTTGCACAGACGTCGATATGTGTTGTCTCCTAAGACTCAATGCATGCGCTCACATACACTGCACGCCAGCTAGATACTAACATTTACTAACCGGGGTGCTTACGCGGAACCCAACTTAATTGCATCTTACCACCTACTAACACAACATCCCGTCTATTTTGCCTTCCATGCTAGTTTAGTAACAAGAGTAAAAAAATAGCTACGGGTGATAAAAAGAAAAGGGTTATCCCAGTAGCTCAATCAGTAGGGCACCTGCATACTATGCGAGGGGTCCTGGGCTCAATTCCCGCCTGGAGGTTGCGAATTTTTCTCTATCCGGTTTTATTCCAATGTGTTTTGATTAAACTTTGCTAAACCGAAATTACTATTTTTTGGTCCCACGTTATTATGAAATTTAGTTATTTATTTTATTATATTTTTTATTAGAGTATTTTTTTCTTTTAAAGGTTGGTCTACTGCACTTGCTAGAGATAAAAAGCTAACCGCGCACCGCAAGTCCTTTCCGGGCCAAAGCTTACCGCCTGGCCACTGCATCCTCCACCTCTACACGCCAGAAATCAAGAGTGAGATACAGCACTGCTGGGTACAAGTAAGACCCGGTCCCTCCCGCCGGTATGTATATGCAGTCTTCGCAATCAATTGTCCCCTCAAGGACCTAATAAGGCTGAGTGGACCCCACTTGCCAGAGATACAAAGCAGTGATAATTGGTTGCAGAGGTAGAAAACACAATTTACATAGCTATCGTTAGAAATACTAAAACCTGGGTTTTTACGTGTTTAAAACAGATGTATCAGTTATTGCATTATTATATTTTGCAGATACTCATTGACTATTGATGCTGTTGCTTCTAGCGTGTGCAATGTAATATTAGTGCCAACCTACCCTATTAGCAATTGCTCAATTGGACGCGCGAAATTGGCGTTGACTAATAGTCTGGAGACACCTTTGGGTGTGATCAAATGAATTCTATCTTTACGATGATCGATAATCGTGACCGAACTAAAAAGTATTCTGACTGATCAATCGAAAATATCGAGAAAAAAACCGTTGCTATTATCTGCAGGAAACAAAAGATATAGTACCTAACGTAGGTATACATAAAGGGACAAACCATTCTTGGATCGAATTATAGGCCCTTTAATGCAGCATTTAAAAGTACTCGTAATAACAAGTGAAAACGAAATATTAGTGAAATACACAACCACTTACGGCGCATTCAAAACTATAACAACTTCCTGCATTCATTACAAGCAGACACGGGCAAAATGTGAAATTTTATATTCTAAACAATATTTGCTCTTATTATGACAAGTATTTTATGTTTTTTGTGTGTAGAATTCAATGCACGTGACAAAATAATTCATCGTTCATAATATTTTAGTAAACTCTTGAGATTTAATGAAACGTATAATATTTTGTTCATAGTTTATAAAATTTATAATTTTTTTGCTTTTGAAATTTGGTAATTAGTAATGAACAAAACTGTTCAGATTTTCTATTTGGGCAGCTTTCACATATTTAGAAAACCCAAAGGGTACCAAGGATCTAACTAATCAGATACAGTTGAGAACATGTAGCATTTCTTGTGACGTCACGCGCTAAATAAAACATTCTTTGTTCTTAAAGAGTTTTTATTTTCGCGAACTGGTGCTTTTTCTTTCCTGTTCTTTTGTTACTCGACATTCGTCTTCTCAAAATAAGAGAAACCCTCAGCAAGAAAAAAAGAAAACAAAACTTATCCGGGTAACTCACTTTAAAGGCTGGTTCAAAACCACCCGACAACGGTAACGCAACGAATAGTTTAAAACTTGGCCAAGTCTTCTTTCACGTTCCCGGGGCCCGGGAAAGCTTCCCGCCCGTTGTGAACACTCCCATTTAAATACATGTTTTTCTAGTTTATCGTTCTGGTTATCGTTACAACTGTTGGTGATTCTGAACCAGCCTTAACCGAGATTCAAACTCGGGACTGTTTGAATGTGAGGCAGACACGCTACCCCCACACCACAGAGGTGGGTAATGGCATGATATAGTTAGTATTAAACAAGGACAAAGCAACCAGTAACATTTTTATTTGTTTCTGACTTTAAGGTGATTAAAATCTATAAACTTTGGTATTTCTATGGATACATATCTACAAATCCTATTTTTTAAACTAATCAAATAAAGCTGCTCCAACCCTTTAGGAGGGTACAAGATATTTTGGCTAAATACACCTAATTGATAATATTTTCGGATTTTTTTCTTCATATTTACATATTTTAGTACATTTTTGTTCTTATATTGTTTGTCTCTAATTAGGTAGGTATAGGTAACATTGCAATAAAAGTGGGTACTTGGCTATGTAGGTATTTAACTTTATATTTAACACCGTTTGTGGTTGAATCGCCTAGCAGCGGTTACCTTTTACTGAGCAATATTTCCCTGTTTGAGGTTATGTTTTTGTTTCTCGTAAATTAAATGATCACTTCAATGGAATTTATTTAACCTCTCCCTTTAATGAATAGCATTCAATACATTGGTTCAGTTTAGTCTTTTGTGTTTTACAGACTCCTGGTCTCTTCTAGTGGATTTAGAGAAACAAAATGGGAAGAAACTATTCGAAATGTAGGCGAGAATATTAATGGTGGTTAAAAATATTCAAGTTTAAGTTATAATATGGATGAGCAAAAATCTGGGATGGTGAACTTTGACTCAACTACTAAAAAAGTGATATATTTCATAGGAAGCGATGCGTTTACGACCGAACCGTAGATAGATAGCACCACAGGCGGTGGACACTGATGTTAGATGAAGTGAAATGACTAGAACATTTGGAAATGGAATGTTCCAAGCCAAAATTTAACGTACTATATTGCTAGTATTTTCTAGTAATGAAAATTGAGTAGGGAGGAGAGATAAATCTTTATAGATGGGCTATGAACCCATTAGCTTAAATTTAGCTTACTTCCCTACATTTTGGTGTAAGGTGCACAAAAAATGTTCATATTTTAGGAAACAGTTTAATTCTGTTGAATGTAAATTGAAGTAATAATAAATGAAAAAGACGTGAGAGAGGACGATCCTGGCTGGGTTTGAACTACGGACCTCATGCTCACGAGCTCAGCCACCCCTGTCGGTACAGATCGATTTTAACTTAAAAAAACGGAATTGAACTATTTAGATCAAGCTTTTCCTAATACCTACATGAGATCTCGTATTGCATCCATTTTTGAAATATAGATACTTATTATTTCTGGAAAAAAAATTGTTAACTGCTGCTTGGAAAGAAAAGTAAATTGGTAGAGCTCCCGGTTTCATTATTCTTCGAAAAGTAACAATGTGGACTCTGTGTTAGAGGGAGATTTTTAACTAAAAAGTTTTGTCGTTAATAGGTTGAATGTAGCAATGACAACCTAAGCACGCTAACAGCAAATCTTAACCTATTCGCTAAAAGTATAAGGCTGCAAGCTATCAGCACATCGTTTAAGAAGCGCTATTCGAAAGCCTTCTGTTGCTGAAGACCTCCCAAAGACAAAAGCCAAAGAAAGAACAGTTTCTGCATTTTACTCCGTCGTTGGATAAAAATAAATTCGCAGCAACAAGCGTGGTAGTAAACAAAAAGATACAAGATGCCTTCACAGAAAAACCTCTTTTGTTTCGGCTTAAAACAGAGGTTCTCGCATTCGCCGGTGAGTTTGTTATTATTGTTGACCAAAGAAAAAACTCGGGCAATGTCTTCTTTTTTATGCGTGCGCAAGAGGTTGCTGTTTATATACAGTGTCAGCGGTCACTGATCTTCAATTTTTTTCCCTTCGTGCTCTGAGAGCCGTACTAAACTTTTGTGCGCGGTTTCTCACAGAGTAATAAAAGACAAGTGCACGCGAAGAGGTTAGGTAGGTATTCATGGTCAAACTCCGTTCCTCTTGAGATATTGTTTTCGAAAAAGGTATTAGTAATTTTATTTAACCAGGTTCCTGAAGCTACAAATCCTATTAAGCACGTTGTGGCACTCATAGACAGTTTACTAAAAATTAACTTTTTTGGCTTTTGAGAGTAACTGCACAGTTAATAGAGGATACAGGTATATCATTTAAGTTTATTTATTCAGTTGTTGATAATTAGCAGTACAAGTTTGTATTTTCAACAAGAACACAATATGAAAAAGTAGCAAAAGATATTATCGCTATATGGTTTCACAAGTTGAAGTGACGTTTAAATTGAAAGGAAGAAAAGAAAAATATTCGAATCAGGGAGGCCAAAAAACGGACAGCGTACTGAAATCTGCGATATTGATCCTCTCGATGGGCACTGCAAAATAAAAGATGATATGAAAAGAGGTTTTAGAATTCAAGTTGTTTCCAGATATACGTGCATTAAGTTTCCTGCTTCCTGATATAAGAGATAAGAAACGTTTCTAAATAATTATTCCATTACTCGTCCCTTTGAAGCAACATAACGCAAACAAGAAATATCTTGTATTGAAAGTGTACAGATGATGCAAATGCTTACATTGCAATCTTGCGTCATTCGAACCACTGTATTTTCTTACCGTCAGCAGTTCGTTCGACGTTTATTGTCCTTTGACACTCGTGGCTCTTGCATAACGACTCACTGCTGCTTCTCTAATGAAGCAATGATTTTGTTATGAGTTTCAATGTAATCAAGCAATCGCTAGCACGGAACAAACATGTTCTTACTGGCGCGTGAACAAGCATTTCCTTCCTCATTTGGGGAAGTGCGTCTGCTGGGGTTAGGCGAGCGTTTACAACGTGCGCTTTTGAACATTTGAATCTAGAAGCACGCAAAATACCATTATTACCTCCAAACCGATCTGTAATGTTTTATTAATAGCTTTTCGACAGGGATACTTATATATTTCCTGTTGTCTATGTAATCGTAAGATTTTTTTATCTACAAATAGAAAATCTCATCCTTAAAATCAGAGAGTACAAATAGGTCAAGAAACGTTTTTTAAATAATTTTTCAGATTAGTAGATGACAAACTGTAGCTGCCTTAATTGATAGTACCTGGGTTCGACTTTTCTTTTCTTTTCCTTTTTTTTTTAATCGTGTTTTTTTTTGGGGGGGGGGGGGGGGAGGAGAAGATACTTATCTAGATAAACTTGAAAAGCAAAATGTTAGCTAAATATAAATTTTCATCCTAATTTTTGGAGCAGTTTTCGTGACGAGACCTTTAATATCCTGGCTAGTTTGTTGGAATTGGCCCATTAACATAGAAATTATGACCAAAATAAGGTTTCGACTAATTGTGACAGTTACGCGTAGACCAATAAGCTAAGTCAACTTTCTTTAGGTTTTCTGAAAGCTCTTGGCGAGACATTTAATATCCTGGCTTGTTTGTTTAAATTGGCCCGTTAACAGAGAAATTATGGCCAAAATAAAGTTTAGAGTAACTGTGACTGTTACGCATAAAATCACGTATTTTCAGGAATGACACCTATATAGATAAACCTAACAAGCAAAACCCTGTCTGAATACAAAATTTGATTGAAATCGTTAGAGCCGTTTCCAAGTTGCGCGGAATATATTTATACACAAGAATTGCTCGTTTAAATATATAAGGTAACATTTGGCAGTAATAGTCTAATACCTAAATTGTATATACTTTATTAATAATATTTATCTGCAATATCTGAGCCACGTAGGTATAAGCGGAGTAATTTACTAAAAATGTTTACAGTTAAACAAAATTAAGTTGCAGTGTAGGATACCTAACAATTTTAGAAGACATAATTTCCGAGATAAAAGGCGTCTACAATTTCTTATGGTAATATGCATAAATTTTGAAATATCTTAATACTTAAAACATGTGATTGAGAGATTCCGAAATAAGCTGTAAAATTTTGCCTTCTTGAAATGGAATGCCTTGCAGAAAGTGCACGAATTTTCGGAAGAGATGTTATTAATATCTGCATAAATATTTGAACTGCTAGAATGCAAACAGTCACAACCGCGATGTTTTATTCCAGGAAAAAACGTTTGCGTAAAATTTTGCGTCCATGTTTACGAATCTGCTAGAAATTAGCATTCGTCTTAGGATCTAAAACACCTTTGTAATGATCGATTCTTAAACCTTACAGAAGAAGAGGTCAAGAAAAGATGATAGAGGAGGAACGGAAGGAGGTGGAAGAGAAGAAGGGAAGTAAATACTTTACTTACGTGCCAAACAGGAAGATGTGCACTCAATTAAAGCTTAAGTCCGCAATATCAACATAGTAAGGTGCATACAAAGTAAAAATGTAATCAGAATACCTGCTGAGGTCTAGATTTATAATACTATTCTAAGGATCTAGTTTGTTTTTTAAGTTCTCATGGGCTCTTACTGTAAGCACTGCCAGAGATTGGGCGAAGGGAAGGGGGCAAGGGGGAGCCGCGGCCCCCCCCCCCTTGGAAATTGAGAAATTGAATGTGCAGTCAATTATTGACTATTAGATTATTTGATGTAAAGAACAGTTTTTATTTAGCACAAATGAATATGGTTATCCGCAGCAAATACTACACCTTTTGATAACAGAATAACGAATTAATATTGTCTGATTGCAAACTTCAACATGCGCCCCCCCCCCCTGAAAAAAGTCTGCCGACGCTCATGTCTGTTGTAATACCATAAGAGGGTTTCATGTGTCGATAATTTTGCGAGCACGTAGCTCGAGAAAAATTGTCCCAAATATGAAAACCTCGAGTTGTATTGATTTAGAATATTCCACGAAATGATAATTCATTTATTTAACACTGATTTAAAAGCAAACAAGTTACAATATCATTCTTCATTTTAATTAGAGTTTATTTTCACAGTTCGGCACAACTAATCCAGTAGGCTGTGAAAACAACAACAATAATTTTAGCGTTTAATCCAGCATATCCTCATTAGAGTATTCGTCAAATATTTTGTCTGCCATTTTTAAATGTAAATATATAAATAAGGGGTGGTAATACTTGGCTTATAGGTAGATATAGTTGAGCACCTAATTAGCACCAGTAGGTATAAATAAAAAAGATACTTCAAATTAGATCACTTGAGCTGAAAACCTTTCAATATGTTTGTGCTTTGCACAAACATATTGTAAATGATTTGTAAGCGGCAGATGGTTTCCAAGACTTTTTTTAACTAGGTAGCATTAATGAAATTCATGTTTACATCTATTATCGCGTTTACGCGATTCGATGTGTTTTATATTTCTATATGAAAAGTCACATATTTTGTTATTAAGCCTGCCGGTGTTTTTGGCAGTGCGAGAGAAAGGTTCTTAATTATTTTCTGTTCATGGTTAAGCATCGGTCTGGCGAGCTAAGGTTCAAGAGCTCCTTAAAATCTCTAAACTGATTTGAGGCGCGCGATGGGGCGCAGATACCCAGAGAGCTTGTAAACCAGGAAATTGCATCGCTTAATTATTTTATGTCCATTGAGAAATGTTAACTCCAATTAAAACATTATTAACAGTGCACAGTTAAATGTGCCACACATCAATATATTGCAAGAGGTAAATGCTTTAAAACGCAAAGTGAAGCCTTGAAGCGTATGATAATTGCAAACAACGATAGATAAGTGTCGACTTCAAAAATCGAATTTTTCATTAGTTTCGATTTTTCCCCAAGGGGGGGAAAAAAAAGAAAAAAAACCAACAATTTGGCTCCGCTGATTACCAAACTAACTAGTATTAAAAAGAAATGTTATCTATGCTTATCACACTATTGATCACCTACTAGGGGGAAAAAGTCAGATATTGGAATACTTCAGATTGCAACAATAACCTTTTACAATAACCTTAGAAAACAACTTAAGAATGATATTTGATCCCATTTAAGTTCGCACATAGATAAAATTTACAATAAATTTCGTTTAACTTATATCTTGCCAAATTCTTAAAAGCCATCTAAACTTAACTATAGTAAACAAAATAAGTCGAGTTGAGATGTTTCTGTTAACTGCATAACGTTTCAATATTTTATTATCATAATGTAATTTTCATCTAAAGTGCGTAATTAAGAAAGTAATTTTTCAGTGCTAGTAATGAAATTTCAACATCGACATTGTTCAAAACGTAAACATTTCAATCGACTTCATGAAAGGTTCGTTTCTATTAAACTTGAATTATCTACTCAAATTTTTGCTAACAAATTTATTCACTTAGAAAATTAAAACGTCTGGGGGATTTAAATGATGTCATTATGCTAAGAGGATTAAGATTTGACATCTGATTAGTAGGGGTAATATTGATAGATTTTTCAATCGTGTATGGATGATTCACGTAACAAATATTCTTAATTCTGAACTTGTTTAGTCGTATTTTCAGGGCTAAGTTACTGGATGTCATTAGGAGGTTTGCTGTTTAATAATTTATTATGAATAGTTTAAGGGAAAATTAATGTTTTCCAATAAAAATGATTGCAGAGGAATAGAAAAGTTCACTCCTGAAAGAACTGGTTAAAAGTTTAAACAAATTTTGGTGCTAGCTGGTTTCGAACTCTCCCACATAAGGTACGCAGTAAGCTAGCAGGTGTTTAGTTGCACGATATCAATTTGGTTTCTCTAATGTGACAACTGACTCACGTTTTGCACCAACACCAAATCATATCTTGAACTGCAAAGATCTCTGTAAGAAAGAAAAGGAATGGACAAGAGACATGAGATGTCTGTCTGAAAGTAAGAAATCTAAAAACGAAATTGTGTTGTATAGGTCAAAAAAGACAAAGAGAAATATGTAGCTCATAGTACCTATATCAGACATGGAGAGTCGGTCTTTCCCATTCTGTAATCGAAATAAGACGATGTTTACAAGACAAAATAGTTACAAAAATGTGTGATTAGGCTATAATAGATATCCTACTTCTGATGCTAAGATGGCCTAATTCTTGAACATTAAGCCCTTAATTTGGAGTTCATTTTCGTACCTATATCTTATGCCTTAAGTGGCATAAGAGGCATATCTTATGCCTTAAGTGGTTGAAGTATTTGAGATAACTAAGAGGAACTAGGAATTGGAGCAATGACATGTATGCTGCACAGAAAAGTTGCAACTTACATTGTATGCCGTTACCGCCGCCGCCGCCGCCGCCGTCCCCAGGGAGGATGTCGCCGCCGCCAGGTGGCTGGTGCCGGGATTTCTCGCGTCCGATCATCGGCCGTAGCGGCTGAAGCAGCCGATATCGCCAGCGGTAGTTGAGCGGTGGCGGCGACGGCGGCATCGGCACCATGCGCCCGCCCCCATGCACACGAGGTGGTCAACACTTGGTTCTCCCGTCCCGCCCCCTCCCGGGGATGATGCGCGCGAAACGACGGAGGAGGAGAGAGACTGTCGTGCGTCCGCGGAAGCGAGACGGAATCCAAAGTAAAGGGTAAAGGAAAAAAATAATAATAATAAAGATAGACAAGAGCAAGGCGGAGGGGTGCGGATCAGGGTTTTGGGTGAGATTGAAGGCAACGGAGAAAAGAGACAGCGAAATACAGAAAAACTATGCGCATAACATAGAATGCCCAAGTAGCCCTGCGCGATCGTTTGATTTTCTTGCTCTTTCAGACGATGACGAAGGCTACTATACCACCCGTTTTGTGAAACTCTTCTCTTCTCGCCCCTCTTCACCCCTCACTGCCACATACACCCCCCTCCCCGTGTGTGTGACGCCCGCCTGTCCTTTTTGGTAGGTTATTGGTTGGGTCCCGCGTGGTAGCGGCGAGCAAAGGCTTTCTATATACGCGATTGTGGTAGCCAGCTTCCTTAGCCGGCCGCAAGGTAGCAGCTCTGTACAGCAGGCCTCCCTCTACTTTGGAAAAGGCGGAGCAGCAGCCTCGCTGGGTTTTCCTTTCGGGTGGACCACGGAGGGGGGCGAGAGAGGAAGCCCCTAAAGCCTGCCGCCGCTGCAGAAGGATTTGTCGTCTCTAGAACACAGGGGGGGAGGGAGAGAGAGTGTCTCACTCTGTCTGTCTTCGTCTTGTTCTTCTCTGCTGCCCCTCGCTCGCGCCGTGTGCTCCCCTCCATTCCTCCCTCTGTGCACCCCACCACGGCCGGCGTAGTAGCTTCCCCCGATGCGCGCTACATGTCAGTCTGAGGGAGGGATTTGCGTGGAGCGGTTGTGTGGAGACAAACGTACGCACGCCGAATGTAATCTCACGTGGGCGACAAGGAAGGGGTTGTTATTTTTTTGACGTCACGCGTGTGTGCACAAGTGCCAGAGAGGTGGGGTCCACGTTTTCTTCTTCACCCCAAATTTGTAGAAACCCTATCTCTTGGCCAATATCTTCAATAATTTGTTTGTCGTCAGTGATTGTTAATAACGACAAAAACTGTACAATATCTCCTCTCAGCAGACATTCTCTTGGACTTGAGTGTTTATTTTTGTTGTAAACAATGGTTTACCACGACTATCGACAGCAAAGGTAGCCCGGAGGTCCTCGACTTCTTGTGGTCTGTCAGCATGATCCGGTACACCAGATGATGGCACCAGGAATGACTGTGGAAGTCCCTGGTGATTGGCGGCCTTTATACAAGTACTTTTCATCTTCAAGGCACGACGACGTCGACGAGGACGGAGGACGGGAGGAGGTATGTAACATCAACCAGGAGTTTCCAGGATGGAGACATCGGCGCTCACGAGGTCTTCTGTATTTGCTCAAACCCCTCCTTCCCAAACCAATCCTTACACAAGTGTAGTGATTTTTAATTAGTGGCGTGTTTCTCAGGGGGGAAAGTGACGGAAAATATGTTCGTGTGATAGCGAGACAAGTGGATAGAAAACCGTGAAAAACAGTGAAACAGGACTGTCACTAGAAGTAAATAAAACAATTTATCGTACTAGTCAGCATAAGACCCATTGGACTGTGTTTACAAACTGTGAATGTGCAAGCTGTGGACTTTTTTCATCCAGTGTAAGAAATTGCGTAAATAATTAGAGTTAAAATGAGGCATGAGAAAACCGAGAAAGACTGAAAAATAAAGAACTATCATTGCTGTAGTGTTTTGTTAATAAGTAACATACCGTTTCCATATTCTTGCGAGGTGTTAATGAGGTTGTCCCAAGAAACGGCATCCTCTACCATATCATAGAAAATTTTCGAGTGATGTGCTTTTGTAGTCAACGCAGTAACTGTAATAATAGTAAAGGACTGTTATTTTAATACCAGTTGTATAGAATGGAATTGCTGAATCCAGTATAAACGCGCTGCGCCTAAGTGTTGCATGTTTTCGTGTGTTTGTGATGTTATTCATAGGAAAAAAAAACATTGCGCGCGGACAGAACGATGTTCCTCTGGACTTGGCCGTCCTTGTCTGCCCGACTCTCAGAGGAGGTCCCGCGCTCGCTTGCAGACAACTGGACTCCACGCGCTTCTCAGTCTTTCCGCAACAATAATAAAGCAGGGGAGAAAATATCGAACCAATTCAAGGCCATTGCGTGTCGATAACTCGTTCTATGCCTTCGATTCAGAACAAAACACGCAATTCCATCTCAATGATAGGAAAGGGAAAAAACAGTGAAAAGGAAGAAAGTTTTGATAATAGCGCATTTGAACAACACTGCCAGTGAGAAAAGTGTATTTTGCATGTTGAAAGTGAGGGTTGGGTACGTATACAAAAAATATGGATTTTCGTGTTATAAGTTCTACACACTTTAGTTGTCGTTGAAAAATAGAGACAGTGAGTACGTTTAGAAGTGTAACTTTCATTTGTCAACAGCAGAGAGTTTGCCACACACAACTCCGTGTTAAAACTTCTTTGAAGTAAAACAAAAGCTAATCTCTTATTCGGAACTTATATAAGACAACACATAAATAGTAGTAGTAGTAGTAATAATAATAATAATAATAATAATAATAATAATAATAATAATAATAATAATAATAATAATAATAATAATAATAATAATAATAATAATAATAATAATAATGATAGTAATAATACGTATTGTCATTGTTGGTCAGTGAAAGTTATCGATATAATATTCGGGGTTAAGTTGGAGGTAAAGACAGGCGAAGCGGTTGGCGAGAAAGGCCGCAGTTACGGCGTGACAAGTTTGGAAAAACGTTTTTGATGATTGACACTTTTCGCAAAAAGGGAGGTCCCCTCCCGCGCCGGTGTTTCACCCCACCTCCCCTGCCGAAGTTACGCCACGCCCCTCATAATGCGAAGACAAGAGCGCAGGCTAGTGGGAACAAGCAAACTACCTGTTACTATTATCATTACATACAAACGAAAATCCCAGGAAACCATACCTCCCATCACATACCCTTCGACAAATAGGAGGGGGAGAGCTTTAACCGGTCTTCTTAATTGATTTTCAACTTTTGTTGTTTCCCTTATGTTTGTTCCCCCATTATCAGTGATAATTAGTTACTTTGGAAGTTGTGATCACTTGTATGGATGAATCCCAATCTTCGCTATTGCAGATGTCGCGGTGTTGGCGGGTGCGATTATAGAAGTGTCGAAAGAACTTTACTTCCTCCGGTGTCTTGGTGGTGGTCGTCGTCCTCCGAGTCTCGGAGGACCGGAGAAGGTCGCAGACATGGACATCCAAGCCATGCAGTCCATGGATTGGCTCTTCAAGAAAGAAAGGATCTACCTCCTTGCACAGTTTTGGCAGCAGGTAAGAGTCAACAAATCTTACCTTTATGTGGATGTTTTTATTTTTTACTTATTTTATTTCTTAATGTCATCTCTTAGTGCTGGATCGTAAACTCAGTCGTAGCGTAATCCGAATTGTAACTGTGTTGAATGTAGCGAGAAAGTAAGTTATTTTGCGATCAAAAAAATCTTAGTGCCGATTTGAATATACCATGGAAAAAGCAACTACTCAACTACTTGCTTACTTGCCACAAAGACAATTAATATGCATAGACATTTTTCTTGTCAGTAATAATTGCAACCACTTAACGGAATTTTGGAAGATTCAGTGATGATTTCGAAAGTTCAGTCTTCTTCCGATGTCACACACTGTTTAAATCACTAGGGAATGTTGTCTTGCAACCCAGAATCGTTAAAATCCCAATGAATACGTCATTTTACTCCGCCCCGTCGTACTGGCATACCATAGGAACCGTTTATTACATCGAAATGCGTTAAAACGTCTGGTTTTGCGAGAATAGCGCTTCTGGTTGCCAAAAGCCGTTATAGCTTCACCTCCCCCTTCGAAACTTCGAGGAATTGCTCGAAGACATTTGAATTGTGTGGCTTCCAAGCTAAGAAATAATTGACGGGATTATATTTGTGCCATGAGACATTATTGAGACTGTTAATGGGTTTTCCGTCTGTAACATTCGTCGCCACAATCGCTATTGCTTTTGTTTTTATTATTGTAAGGAAATGAAAGCGTAGAAGGGAAGTTTATGAAACTTGGGTTTTTGGTTTTCTGTTCTTTAGTAGTTCTTTGAACAACAAGTCGTTTTGGCCCAGTGTTGGCAGACAGCAGTAGATTGTTGATGTAACCGTATGTTGGAACTTAAGTAACATTTCGCAGTTTATGAAGAATTGTTTTAAGTAATTTACTGTAATATTTAAAACTGTTCTTTCGCTGTCAAACAACTGGAATAATACTTTGATATAATCGAGACGAAGATATTTTCGATAAAACAAGGAACTTTCTGTTAGTTTATTTTCATTCACTTCTGGCAGTTCTGGCGTTAATAATTAGTTTACATGCTTAAGAAACCTATAAGTACTTCGAATAAAAAATCTTGCATAATTTCAGACAGAAACCTTGGAAAACAGGAAAGAGGCGCTCAAGAAAAGTATGTGTAATCGTGGCAATATGGACTTGGGATAGTGACTGAAGCAATTATCTGCAATAAAAGAAACTTAGGGATATTCAAAACAACTTGAACGAACGTGCAGTCTGCTGAACGATGTAGCCTGTCAGTTGATTTTCAGCTGTTTAACGCACGCACCTCGTGCATGGCTCGCAAGAGCGATTAGCTGTTTTAACTGATGATGAGTCATGCAAGCACCAGTAATTTCCGTTATTGATTGGCGAAGCTCAATACAAAGAAGTCTTTTCGCTCCCTCCTTCTGATGTCACAGTCGTACATTTCGTTCGCTCTCCAACAGAAGCGCGCTGGTTGTCACGACAGCTAAAGTTACGGCCTAGGATCGCCTGCCCTCTTCGTGCCTTATGATCTTCAACTGCTTGTGGGGCAGTGAAACAGTTGCCGCTCGTAAGATACCACTATGAATCGATAGAATATTGGAAACCCACGATTAATGCGATGGATATATGCATGTGGCGTTAATTATATTACCTTTATTATTCTTAGAGAAAAACTGAGAAAAGCAGTAGCTATACATCTAATACAAATACATATTTTCATACATTCGTGACTATGTTGCAGTCGAACTAAAAACTAACATAGTGTGGAGTTACACGTGTGATTTATTATAAGCACCAAATGAAATGAAATATGAAACATATAGGTACCTAATAGTAAACACGCTTATAGGTATTAGGTGGCAATGTTCTGTAGATCATCGCGACGTAAAAAGAATGTGTGAGGTTTTAAACAACGATCATGTTTATTAAACCACGAAAGTTTCTCATGCGTAAGAAAAGTAAACGTACATCTATGGATTTGATAGAATTTGAGGAGACAAACCTTTTTATTTTCGTGATATAAATCAGCAACATATTTATTCTCAACAAGAAACGTTAACGAGAAAATCTAACAAATAATGGTATGTATAATTCTAGCAAAGCAAGTAGGCAATCCATTAGGAAATATCGTGTTTTAATGGTTTATCTCAACCCCTCAGAAGTCTTAAGGCGCCTGGGCATCGGTATTTTGGCGCACTGTCTGTGTAAACAGATCAACATGACGGAGATTTGAGAAAAACAAGAGAAAAATAATTAATTGCTCAAATTTCTGACAGATGCCAGCTAAAGGTATGCCTCATTGCTCTTGTATACCGAGAAACAAAATGGAGCAACTCGCCTTGTCAACCGGGTCTTTAGCATTCAGACATAGAACATTGTCTTTAACCTGCCTTCAAAATGAAAACCGATAACGCCTGGTCCGAAGATAAACGCGTTAATTATTTTCTGCCTGCGGTGCATGAAAGCTGTAGTCAAAACTTGACATATTTTTCGTTCACGTTACTATTGATAGAAACATGGTCCTTTTGTGTGTATATTGCCCCCTCCCATCCCGTGGCTCAGCCCGCATTCTTGGCTTTGTTTATGTTTCAAGTTAATAGTGTTTTACCAGCTGTTCCTTTCTGTTTAAATTAATTTGTCAGCCCTGCATTTTTGAGCACCTTGTATTGAATATTCTACTAACAATTGTAGCATGTTCCTCTTCCAATTGCAGTATGATTGTTGCTAGATTTGGTACAGAATGTTTATTAAAACTTTATGGAAATATTATTAACTGTGGAATTATTTATATTTTGACGTCTGAAAAATAACTAAAAAACAAAACGTTTTACTGTTGTGCAGTGTTAATATAAACTTAAAAATGACATAGTTTTAGTTTAGTTAATAAGTCGCTTTAGAATATTTTTATAAACATACAATATGGTCCCAGGTTACCTAGTGAGATCATTAAAAAGTTAACCGTAGTAAGGTGTAGGTATACAGTAGAGTAGTAGTCTGACGACTGTATTAAATTTCGAATTTGCTTGCGTGCAAAATGTATTATCTATTTTGTTTTTTTATGAGAGATAGTGCTAACGCGGAATGTTTCAAAAAGCAGGAGATGGGGGACTTGGAAAAGCAAAGTTGGGGAACTTTTCGAATCCTTTACAAACTATATATTATTAAACTTACAAGGAATATGTATAATTAAGGAAGTCTCTGCAAATTAATGTAGCTTTTAAAACCTCGAAGAAAAGTCGTCTTGGAATTCCATCCTTAGAACAGCATAACACTGACATACGTAACTATGTCTGAGTGTTAATGACCGCGGCATTCTGGCTTAGGTTATAATTTAGCGTTCTAATTAAAAGGAGAAATAATTTTCCAACACCCACGTATTTTAGTCATGGATACCTGTTATTCTCGGAAAATCGAAACTTGCGTGCAGCAACAGATTCCACCAGGCCATGAGGCGGTCTGGTTCCGCCTCTAGTGCGCACTAATGGACATCGGGGAATAAGTGCAAGAAGGGAGCGATGTCAACAAAGACACCAGCACTGCCTTTGTTTATACTCGTATGAGCAGCGGATCTAAAACTCTATACCTACATGCAGGGAGGCTAACGACACGCAGTTGTTTCACTGGTGCAAACTTCATCTGTTTCTGCAAATGCAACCATGTTAACAAAATACTGTAGTTTGTAAATGTGATATGCCTTTACATGATGGTGATACTTTTTTATCCTTTATTATTTCACAGGTTTTCCCCGTATTATCCATATAAATGTTCATATTAACCACTACAATACATAGAAATAGTCTCGGGCAGTATACCTTCCTAAATATAGGAGATTATGACAAATATAAAACTGGCCTATGTAAATTACCTACGAGTACAGGAATTACAAAAGAATACAAATTAACATTTCAAATTATTGTATTTAAAATCTGGTAAAAAGAATTACGCACTGCAGTGAGTATTTGGAAATCGCTGACTTCATTAAAAACGTATTTGGTGTACACTGTGCATGACATTCTAATTCTTTTGTATATACTAAGTTTTTATTTATAATTTCTCAACATTAAAAAAATCACAAGAATCAAAAGATTTAATAGTACCGAATTTTATTTGTCGTGTCTAATTGTGGAATAGTTTTAGAAAAAGAATCTTGAATTTCTTCGAGATGCACCCTGAAAATGTGTTTGTGTTATGAGACTGGAAATGCTTTCTATGTTTTTTTCATATATCTAAAGCATTTGTAGGGAAGCAATTCAGAACTAATGTACGAGCTGAGTAAGTAAACTTATGTGTGATGAAATACATTCTTAGTGCGCTTTTATTTTCCATCTGCGGTTAAACCTCGAATTATCTCGTAAATAAGGGAATACAATCGGATATATGACTTTAACTAATTGAGTAAAATAAAATAAATAAATAAATAAATAAACGAAAATGTAACGTTTTCAACTAGTGCAATTTTAGATGTTTAATAACTACCTACTTTACGTTAATTTGCCAGCTTTTGCTTTTCGTATTTTTTAATATTTTAAGAGTTTTGGAGTAATTTCTGTAATTAAAATAACCCAAAATAATATTTTATAAGGACGAAAACTCTTTAGTAGGTCTTTTTCCTTCAATTTGATTGTAAAACTGCTATCGAATTTGTCTTATTTACCACACCTTCTGTACATGGTTTTGCGCAAGGCATGTTCTTTCACAATCGTGGAATTATCTGCCTACTGGTTTGTGAAATGTTTCAGGTCCATAGTGTCTCATGTTGGACACAAAGTAGTGCTTTCTGAAAGCAAGACAAAGTTGCGCAACACAAGTTGGTACTATGTGTCTGGCAATAAATAAGTATTTCAATCATACATCGCCGCCTTTTTAACAGGTTAGGAGATATTTAGGTAGCTTAGAGGACATGATTAGTTTGTAATGGTTAGGTAAATAAACACTTAGAAAGTTCATCAATTATTAAAATGACAATTAATTTACAGTTTCTTTGAAATTAGGTTTGTAGGAATATTTTCTTTAATTTCTACACTATATCTGAACAAAAAGAAAAGAAACGTTGAAACATCACAACATTATAGTTACCTATAAGTATTGAAATATAAGGTTTAGTCATAATTAGAATTAAAACACCATATTCTAGGATGGTTTTAAAATGGCAAATAAATAAGATATAATTTTAAAATATATCCTTTGCCAAAATTTAAATTATTATATGCGAATTAATATTTGTTACCGAAAAAAGCAGCTTTCAAACTGCATTTAGGCATAATATATCAGTCTTGCATTCTTGAACTAAGTGTAATGTTGCAAAGGAAGAAGTAATATTACGATATTGCACACCGCGAAGAGCTTAAGGCTGTAGATGAGGGTGGGGTCTTGTTCACCCTCTGCCCTGAAGTTTTGGAAATAATCTCAGAAATCACAAAATTACTAAGAAAGCTCTTCTGTAAAAATGGCGAAAAATTAATAAATCGCACAATTTCAATATACCTAATGGTGTTTGTATATATAAAATTAACTTAGTTGAAGCTCTTAACATTGAGAACTGCACAAATCGAAAGAGCGATCTGCTTACAGGAAAGAGAATAATAATTTCAATAATATCAGTCACTGCATCCAAACGGAGAATGCTGCGCCCTTGTTTTTCTTTCGCCATAAAAATTGAACGATGGTAGAGCAACTTCGAGAAATTGATGCTCATTTGGTTGCTCAACATGAAGCATTTCATCCTTAATTCTGGATGTGTTAATATATTTATAATACCTATATAGATATTTGATAACTATTTTAGCTGGATTTCGGTGTAGATTTGGCTGCGTCACAAATGTATTTGAAGAGTCGCATTTCTAAAGTATCTAGGATGTTTTGGTATGTTAGTGAAAGGATGCGATTATAAAGCGACCTTGTGAATTTTAGATTATTTCATTGCAAGATACATAAAGTAATATTTGCTAAGTTAGACAGGTTTATCTTAATAGTCTTGAGCCAGACATCAAATTTGCAACTTTATCTTCACATCGCAGAACAGCGTATAAGTTCTGCAATAGAACATTAGACCATAATGAACCATGCATGTGACTTAATTTAGCTAATTTCAGGCCTTGAGAAATGCGTAGAAACGCAAGGGCATGTGTATGTAGGTGTAGCAATCAACTTTCTTATCAAAAACGCGTGACAGCGCAACCAAATTTTTCCTTAGGATGGGACTAACTTGGTCACCGATAAATCGACCAGTTCTGCACACGCCAATTCCTGAGCTGGGGTTATTGTAACGACAAACGAATGAGGCTATGCATTATAGCAGGTTATTGGCTTCCCTGGGTGGCTTATCGGCAGAAAGCTATCGCTGTCCCAAAAGTGATATATGCAACAAAAACACTGCAACGGTGTAATTATCGCGTTATCCTGCAAAACTTCTGCATTGTCAAACCAGGTTTGAAAAATCGTATCTTAATGTCAATTATATGTATGGCCTTTGGCGAATACAAGTTAGTCATTTTCTTATGTTTTACTCGTAAATATGTTACTTCGAGCGCTATCGCTGGCTATTTGCATGTCGGTTTTGCAACTCAAAGATAAAAAGTTTTAAAATACAGTGCGCTAATCAAGAGAATACTTAATTGGTGGCATAAAATACTAGCTGCATCGACGCGAAGTAACAAGCCTCAGAAGTCGATTTCCAACAACTTTCACATGAGAGTTTAAAATTGCATTTGTCCGAACTCGATGGCATTTGAAGTATGTACCTACATACAATGTTGCAGGTATTTTTTAAAATAGTTTTAAAGTTAATAAAATTAGACTAAATATGCAATAGACCGTAAAGATACAATCTTTATATTTTCATATATCTAATTACTCCTATTTCGCTGTTAAATACTTAAAAGAAATCCAATAGGTAGTAGTTTTCGGGTTTGTAGATCGTGGTCCAGTCGATAAATTGTCTGACGTTTCGTCCAAGACTGCGTTGGGCATCTTCAGAGTGACTCCTGGCTGGTTAACATGGTTAACAATATATACAGGTAGCGTTATTGTTAAAACTAGCATTAAGATCTTACTTAAAAAGAATCTCTAAGTGTAGAAGTAAATTAATAATATTTATGGAGTAGGTATATAGATAAGTGATTTATATAATTTACTATCCCAGTTCTTACAAGAGTTGGTGTATAATTAAAAGGAAAAAGTAAAGAAATAAGGATTACTTAGCAAAGGAAATACAAAATTGAAAAGGTCCTATGTAGAAAAGTGATAAAAAAAATTCTGTAAGTAAATAGGTAATACGTAAGTTTCACTTTTTTCAATACTCCTAATGCCATTTACAAGTAGGCACAATAGGACAAATTATCTACTTATAAAGAAGAGAAGCAACAAATAAAATCTTAAAATAAAACGGACAATTATAAATATGTCCATGAATTTGATTGTAATGCATATCGCAACTTACAGAAATTCTCCAAAATATTAAATCAATCAGGTTCTTCAAACATATTTGTTTTTGAGATAGGGGTAAAAATATATTGAAAGCGTAAATAAGTTAAAAATAATCACGAAAAGTTTAATGTAGCGATAAAAGCTTCAAGAACACTTCGAGTATTTTTGTTATAGATAGGTGTACGCAGTTTTGCGAAATCAAATCTCACTCGGTCACCTACAGCGGAGAACGTAAATCTTGAAACGGTGACTAAAGAAAAAAGAGCAGTTAGGGATAAAGAAGAGGGGAGAAAAGAAAACAAGCACTGAACTTGAGCAGCATTGTAAATGCTTTAAAACGGTTGAACAAGAGAACCATCTTACCACACTTGCGTTACACGTAAACAACATGGCAAGGTCCTGTGAAGGACCTGCCAAGCGAGCGGATTCAGATATCATGCGGCACGTTTTTGTTTAGTTTGTTTCAAAACTTGGTCGCCATAATGCAGCAGTTACGTAACCTTAGCCAAGTGCGGTAAGTCGATGCTGTTTGTCCGCGGTCATTGCGATAGGGGGCCATTAACCGTGCCTTGTACAATATGACTAAACTTCCTGCGTTCTTAGTATTGTTATGAGCAGGTGAATTCCAGAAGGGTCAGCTAATCTTACACTAATATTACAAAGGAAGAAAATGTGTGTGTGTGTAACCTCAAAAATGACAACCGATGTTGATACGTTTTACACAGTTACAAACTTCATTTTTTTCTGACAGACTGGGCTATAAAACACCTTAAAATTTCAATTTATAAGTACTAAAAGAGATTTACAAGGCTCATTTACTATAATTAGAACACATTGGCATTCTATTATGTATCTATGCGACGTAACCTCAGTGATATGATTGCAATCGGAAATGGCTAAAATAGTATCTATAGTTACAAAGAGAAAACGTCAAAGTGGACTTTTATCAGATTACTCAAACTAATTGTATATCAGAAAGCAATAAATCAAACACACACATAAATGATAACAGAGTACTTATATGCATGCCAGTGCTGTTATTCGCAATTCATCTGTCACGATCTTGCAATCTAAAAGAAAAAAACAGATGAGAGAGCAAAACAAGATAGAATCGAATCTGCTTATAACGATATGATAGGCATCAATACCAGCGGCAGAATATGTTAATAACCAGAAAGACAATTTTGCTTTATTTCCTTAGTGCCATGTTGTAATCAAATTGTTAGCATGGAATGCTAAATAGCTGTAGGAATAAAGAGAGAACATTGTGCCCAGCTAACATCAGTCGACGGATATTTAGATAATTAAATTATTTTTCTCACTGGTTCTAGAGAAGTGCTGTACAGAAGACTATCGGAAGAATGTTAAGTAAGTCGGAATATCAGAGGATTTTTCATGCGTTATTAGGAATGACCGAAGTTATAGGAAATTGTCATTATGAGGGATAAAGAGGAGGATTCATCTTAAAGGTCTTCTAGATTATGTGCAATAATTTCATATAGAATGCGGGGGATAAAAGTCGGTAAGCAAACTACACGATTACCTATACGACTAAAACAACACAGTGAATAGTCTTTTGAAGTTTCATCTAAATAAATTAGTGTTCCATCTAGGGAATAGATTTTCTCAGCCAAAGAAGAACCTACTTTCATTTGACCTCTGTCAGATCTCTCTCTCTCTCCCTCTCTCCCACTCTCCCTCTCTCCCTCACTCCCTCTCTCCCTCGCTCCTTCTTTCCTGAAAAACAGAAAAAAGCAGACATCGCTAATATTTTATTATGAAAGTTAGGTTTTATTATAGGAGTTGATCTCAGATTAATCCGGACTATTTAGAGTCTTTATGCTTTCGATTAGCCGCTTAGAATATTTTCAATTCGCATTCTCTTGCCACTATTTTATCTTGGAAAATAAAGTTATGGCAATGTTCCTAATTTTTTTATTAACAATCTTTGGGCTTTTTTGCACGGTAAAGCTTGAATATATTCTGAACATTCCACCTTTTTTCATGACTTTTAACGGTTAACCTTAAAGTTATTTCCACCGTTATTAAGACAAGAACATAGTTTTCTATCTCCACGTGGTGTTTTGCGTATATCAGTTGTGCTTCAAGCCTTTCACGTTTTCCTATCTTCTGCAAGTTTCGACTTCCAAGAATAAGCGATAAACTTGCTCTCTGATGGCACAACACAGCAGAAATATGTTATTATTATTATTATTATTATTATTATTATTATTATTATTATTATTATTATTATTATTATTATTATTATTATTATTATTATTATTATTATTATTATTATTATTATTATTATTATTATTATTATTGTTATTGTTATTGTTATTGTTATTGTTGTTGTTGTTGTTGTTGTTTTCACTATTGGAAGGTATCCTTATAGATAAGTTGCGTTTTCAAATAATAGTTAAGACTTTACAATTACCTATCTACTTACAATTGTATTATGATAAATAACTAAAATATATGAAGATCGTTAAAAGTAACTTTGTAAGCTATCTAGCCCAAAATGCGATACGTAATTTTAAATATAATTGGTAGAACTGGCCACAAAAATTACCATAGTAAAAATAATGTATCTTCAGAAAAATATCCCCAAGGGAAGAATTCTTTTCACTAAACTATTATTCGTCTAAATGTTATTGTCTTTTAATGAAAGAAAGCATTACAGAAAATAAACAGAATCAATTTACTATGGTTTAAAATTAGGTTTATCTATAATACGAAATTCTCTTGGGACCATTTAATAGAACAGTGCTAATGTCGAAGGGATGCTGCATAGAATTAGCGCTGTTATTTTCACCTTGTGCAGTAACTAAGCTCACGTGTTATGTACTGACAGAATTGTATTATTTGCTCCACTCAGGTCCGCGGGCCGCCGACACTTTAAACGATCGTTTCGGAAAAGGCCAATTTGTGGCCGTACTAAGCTGATATACTTTGTTAATACTCGAATCCCGCGCCTCTGCATGTTTGTGACACCTGTACACGCCTCTTAATGAATAGAAATGAATTGGCTAGAAGCCCCCGGCGCTTTCATTTGTTACGAGTCAATATTTCCCCGTTCGATGAGCAGTTTGGCGCTACCGGGTGTTCCCTCTCACGCACACGTTTACACACGCATGCACGTCCCTCTCCATAAATCTTTGCTGTGAAACTTCAGCATTTGGGGTCGATCCTAGCGACTTTTCGATTAATCTCATTATTAGCTGGTAAAACAATCGCGAAGCGAAATGTAACCATCATTTAAAAGCTGCAGTGTTGTATTATGAGATTTATTATCAAATAATATAATTATGGAACGAATTGTCTTTCGTTCACATTAGTTTCTCTACTCACTGTTCTATAAAATATTCCTATAAAAGCGTATTCCTTTATCTAATCTTGTTAAGAGAGATAAAACAATCATATACTATTTATACAATTGTGTTGTAGGTGGAGTAAGGATGCAGTCGATAAAGCGATAGTCAGATGTTTAAAAGTGGATCACTATGTGGATGTGCTATGCTCTGTGGATGACCATGAGAAAAAAAAACAATAGCAACTTATTAGTTGAGAAAAATTAGAATATTTCGGAAATGGTTAGTGCCATAAAAAATATTGCGTGGTATAATTTTTGAGCTTCAACTTCTACATTTTTGTGCAGTAAGATGTCCATAAAAGTCAATATACCTATGCATTTTATTTGTTTTGCAAATATCCTAAACCTATGGTATTTTAATCTAAGACGTTAGATACACTTTTAATAAAATCAAAACGAAAATTCTTCTACGTAAATGGTAGATTGTAGAGGCGATTGTTTCGTGTTGTATCTTTGGAAAATGCAATACGAAAATAGTTTGGTATTTAACCGACTTTTGATATTTGAATTACAATGTTCACAGGTTTATTTATACACACGCACAATTTTTCTAAAACTACCTTTTTAAGCTTCATAGGCCTCAAAACGTGTATTTCCGGTGAAGTCTCGACATCGAATTCTTGGGTGTAACACTACCTATACTTCTACTTATTGTAATTATGTATTAGGGAATGTTAAGACAAAAACAGGTAATAATTGCTATGAATTGTAATTAGAAAACAATTACTTGCACTGAGACGTTGCCAATCAGTGTAAATTATGAAACAATTCACCATCTAAACAAAACTGTTCTCAGATTTAAATACTTAAATATAAGCTTCACTAATACTATTGTTTAAAATTAATGATTACCATCCTATATTAGGCACGCTAAAACATTCAAAGCATGTATACACCTCTTACAGTATTTGACATTTTTGAAAAGAAATATTTCAAATTAATGTTTTTATCTGTGTTGCTCTACTATAGCATTCCTAGCATGTATTAAAAAGGTTTGTTGACATGTACTAATAGAATAGAATAGAAGTAGAAAACACTGTGAATTAAAATAAATAATTTGACGGGTTTTGAAAACCCAAAAGAAATATTTTGAGGAGCGAAACTATAACATTCAAAGAAAGAAAAACGAAAATTTCAGAAATAATTATCCCTGCTATCTCAAAAATGACATATATTAAACAAATACATTTTTTCTTTTTGTAAGTTTTTATTTCCTGAGATTGCTCAGTTCAAGAATGAAGAACATTTCTAAGACTATTGACAGAAAATTCAATTTATCTATGCATTTTCTCTGTTATTCCATTAACTGGAAGATTTTGTGAAAATAAATGGTTACAAAAAGATTTCAATTGAAAGGGTTGGGAGATTTCGAATTTGCAACCTTAAAAAGCCTTACTTAAGTGTGAAGCTTGGTGTGTACCAATCTGACTTCCCGTTTTTTGAGTTAAGCTGTTGACACATTCCTACGAATGCCAAGTATCCTCCGGCAGGAAAGTTGGCTTTCTTGATTAGGATCGCTATCTATCGCAGCTCCTCATTTTCCTCACGGTGGGCACCGAACCTATAACCGATAACCAGAGCTCTATGATCCAGTCCAGGAGGATTCACATCCAATAAAATTTCCAAATAGAATTTTTATGTCAAATTTAATACGTCATTTTCCGCTGTTTTGAAACCAAAACTCTGATCGAATCCAAAGCTCTAGCTACGGAACATACTGCTAAATTTTTCATAAAGGGGTTAAAACTACATGTCATTAAGAAGCAGAAATGTGGGCACGGTGTCACGTTTTATTTCTGTAATTTCCATTCGACAGCACCGTTGCATATTTGATGCAGAATCTCAAGTACATTTACCTTCCCGTTACAATTTTACACATGCACGATACGGAATAAAACATAACCCTCTCGCCAAAGTCCGTCCGCTCTAGAAAGGCTAATATGGAAATCCAGTTTAGCTTTTTAAGTATTAAAAATTGTTGTAATCAACAGTTACGTAAATCTGAAACTTTAGATTAAATGTTTTGTTTGCTGTGATAGTGTTTTTAGGGAGGGGAGAGCTTTAAAATGTTTGTTAATTATCGTTTTCCAGGCCAAAAGATATTTAATGCATTATGCACTGGATAGAAATGTTAACTAAATCCAGAAACTGAACTTTGCTTTCCATTGTAAATTCACTCGTTCATTGCGCCGTTGTTTATTAAAGTTTAACGAGTATAAACATAACTGCATAACAAAATTACTATGTACCTGTATAATGAGATATTGGACTGTATAAAGCACATAAATTGCCATCTTTAGATGCTTCCAGTTAATTTTCAGATATTTTCATAGCATGTTTTATGTTCATTTTATTTGCGGTTTCATCGTAGTTTGAAAACATCAGTTGTAGGAGTGTCTGAGCACATTTCAAAAATAAACCTGGACATGCGCACGAGCAAAAAGAATGGCAGAGCTGATAAAGTGAAGGTAATTACGCTGTTATAGAATAATATCCATCATTTGTATACATACGACCTTATTTTATTTCATTCATAGGTCTCATACTAGTGTATTATTATTATTATTATTATTATTATTATTATTATTATTATTATTATTATTATTATTATTATTATTATTATTATTATTATTATTATTATTATTATTATTATTATTATTATTGCAAAATTATTTCCTTATATGAAAGTTATTTAAAAAACTAATTGTTGTCCAGTTCGGACTTTCTACTTCGCTCATTTAGGCTCGTGCATCAGTTTCGCGACTGTTTATTTACCAAATTGATTGCTCTGTGTTTTTCTCGGGCTGCCAATTCTACTAAAGACTTTTCTGTAAAATCAAGTAGGTATGTATGACTTTTTCTCCCGTTCATGACCACCAGTATTTTAACTTTGTTTTAATTCAATATTTTATCATGGTTTTCAAAACAGTTCTTCTTTGTCATTTATGGCATTCATCAAATTATCTTGGGTCTTAGAGCGAAAAATGGGAGTGAGTGAGAGGGGAGTGAGTGAGTGAGTGAGTGGTGTTAAAGGGCCCGTCAACAACCTGGTCATTAGGAGCGAAAATAAAAATATTTTATTTCTAATATTTATTTATGACAACACATATTAAAAATCCAATGGGACAAATCAAAATTAATTTTAAATTACTAAATGATTTGTAAATTATAACAACCTCTTTTACAGTGGTTTACGCTCGAGAAGTCTTGATAAAGTCTTGAAAAGTGGAAATAAGTCCCATTTTTCACGACGGTTTAATATAAAACACTTAAAGCTTCAACAAACATAATTCAGCATGCTATCTTATCTTACAGTGTCCCAATTATACGCCGCCTTTAACGTCTAAAGTCAGAATAGCGGCTTTTTTACCTTTGGAATAATTGCTCTTGGCTAACGAATTATTTCCACCCTCCAGCCGGGAATTGAACTCGGGACATCTGCATTTGGAGGTTAGTTTGCTAACTACCAAGCCATAGAGGCAGTCTTATCATTGCTTTCAATAAAATGTTGTTTCGTACTTCTGTTAAACATTTAGGATGATCAAGTTTGTTTTGGGCATGAAGAAATAACACAACTTGAGTTTCGTAAGTGATCAAAATGATTTCTCAAAGAGCAAATAAGTGCTGTAATGGAGAACCTTCATTTGACCCTTTTATCTTGAGATCGAAACAGAAGAAAAACGTGTAGAAATACGAGTCCTAACCGTACGATATCCAGTTTTCATCTCCACGTTTTCTGTTTGAAAAAACACCACAGGTAGGTAGGTACCTGTTTAAAACGTGTAAGCTGGTTGGTGTTGGCTCAACAGAAGAAGCTGAAATAAAACAACACACGTCGCGTATTTTTCATCGCTGTCCAATGTTTATTCTCGTGCATGGTTGGAAGCAATCGATCGCTTTCATTGCACAGATAAACATGTTATTACTCATCTGTATAAGGTTGGATTCCTCGCCTGTCATCGGCAGTTTCAATACATAGGTCGCGATATTATACCTCCATATTATTATTATCATTATTGTTATTACCTAGGGGTTTGTGTGCGTGAATGTCACCTGCGATTCGTTTCCCAGAATGTAAATACCATACGTTCGGCAACCGATGACGATCACGAGAAAAAGAAGGAAAGAAGCAAAGCGAGACAGGTAGAAAAATGGCCGTTACGTGTATTTTTCTTTTATTGGATTATTATGTTCTTGATTGTGAATGTCACAGTGTGTGTATATATGTTGATAAATGTCTGTAGGACATGATACCAATCGAGCCTTCCAAGCAAACATTTTATTCCCTGTTTGGATTGCGACGTCGAGCACCATTGGTGGGGAAGATTTTTATTCAAGATGTTCTTCAGCTTGGGTATAGCGACGTAATTGAATAATGGAAACTGCAGTTTGGTATTTACAGCGACCATTTTGCTGGAATTGCATTCCATTTGCTAACACACTTGCAACTCTGTGAGTTCTGCTGGAAACTTGCCAACAAGTAACAGTAATCACATATTTGGAAATGTAATAGGTATTTATTAAAAAAATCTCATGTATGGTACTCGCATGACTTTCTCTACTCTTGTACTAACTATTCTTACAAACTCTTATTCCTCTATCTTCTTCATGTTAGTCCAGATAAACATTTACAGAAATTACCTCAGTGTTAATTTTCTTATAGGTGCAAGGGGAATATGGGATTACAATAGGCTTTGAGCTATAGTCAGATCTATTAAAGCTTTGAAATTCGGTTCTCTATACACGGCCAAGAGATAAAGAACTTTCATTTGAGAAAAGTTTTAAGTATTGCAAAACCCACACAAATAAAGAATATCTCCGAAGTGGCTCACTCCACAAAAAAAAAAAAAAAAAAAAAAAAAAAAAAAAAAAAAAAGAGTGTTTTAACGCGATCTACATTTTTTACAATAAGACTTGGTCTATCTCTTATTCCATTTGTCATAAAATATCCTAAATATTTGGCATTTTAATCAAAATCGTTAGAGTCATTTTTGGGAAAATAAACATTTTCGAAACATTTTCCATGTAAAGGGTAGTGTAAGGTGGAGGAACTTTCTTCAAAATCTTTGCGTCAAATCCTTGAAAGATGTTAAACCTAAATGCCAACTTTGATTTTAAGCGACTTTTCGTTTTTGGATTATGCGTGCGCGTACCCGCTAAAACTGCTTGTTTTTATTCAGGAAACCTCAAAACATATTTCTGTTGACATTTTTGACATCAAAATTTTGGGTCAAATGCATTACTTTCCCTACTTACAGTACGTAATAGAGAAAGTAAAGAGAAACCCTTTGTTGTATATTTAATCGATTTTTAGAGCCATTAAAATAAATGTTAAACAAAACTAGTGGTAAAATATTCCACGGGAAGATGAAAATGGCTAAACTTGAAAAAAGCTCTTGGATGACATCTTGTTTTATTAGCAACCCAATTGTGAAGTAATGTATTATTTAGCCATTAATTGCTTTACATTGCAACACCATTAAATATTTAAGAACGAGTCAAGTTAGAGGTAGTGCAAAATTACAAAATAATCAGGATAAATGTACCAAGAAATATTAAGTCAATTATAAAAGTGCAGAACTAATCCCATTCGCGTAAATATTGTAATAGAACAGTACCAGAAAACCCCTTAGTAAAACATACAGCCTTGGTCCAATTTTCAAGAGCCGATAAGGCTTTCAGAAATTCTGACATTACAACTTTTTTACGATGTTTACTCGCAAGGAGTAGTGGAATATATTTTGAATGTATTATCAGGTATTATCGAAATCTCCCTCAGAAGATTGGAAGTTATGTTTCCTCTGGGTTGGCATGATGGTATTAATGAAAAAGACAATGTATTTTTAGATTCACCAATATTTGCACAGCTGCAATCGAGATTTGAAGAACGCTTACAGCGATTTCATATCTACTTATTTTATTTATTAAAAGAATCAACAGCTTCCCAGTGGACAAAGTATGATACCTAAACAGCAGAAATGAGTTTGTAAAAATGGGAAACTAAGAGCTGCTATGAACATATTAAATCACATGAGAAAGAAAGCCTGCATAATTTCGATTATAGTTAATATTGTGTAGTATACATTTAATACCGTTATTTCAATTGCTGTATAAGTGATTTTTTTTTAAATTATGAACGATCTACGGGTTACTATGGTGTGAAATCTACTTGTTGATAGACATAGGTTTCGCATCAACTAACAAAAATACAGAAATTGTTCCGATGTTACATCTCCTATTTAATATTTTTGTATACAATATGGAATGGCTTGCACACAAATCTTTTGCTTTTCTAGGTTGGCCAGATGCTTAAATGGAGCAATAGGATCAATTATTTAGCAGTATTTGTTCTCTTTCTTGGATTTATCTCTTATAGAGGCTACAGGTTAGAAGTTGTCTTGGTCTTATTCTCGTTGTGTAAGTTCTTGAGTAGGTCGAAACTGAGGTATGATGGGCTCATCGTAATGACTGCAGCCAAAATTCCGTTCAGAGAATCTATCAGTTACAGCGGGGGCAGGCAGATTGCGTTGAGGCTGTTGACAAACCGTTCCGGACCGTCTCTCGAGCTCAAAGAGACAGGCTACAGTCTTTTGTTCTGCTCATCTTCGAATTCTATCAGTCATCAATTGGAACACGGTGCTGTTGTTTGGAGCCGCTCCAGGAGTTGTGAAGACACGAGGTATGCGAATTCAAGTAATTGCAACGCGGCGAGTTATTTCTCTCTAAAGAACCGACAAAAGTGCAAGTGGACCAAATTAACTCTACTCCCTCATCGATACATTCCGAATAGATGCGAGCTGTTGCATCGCTCGTCCAGATCAACTAGTGCATTCTTCAGGCCACTTGAAAAACCACAAAAGAATACTTTTATACGACTGCGGGAGAAAGGCATGCGCTGCTCATGCCTAGGGTACAAGGAATCCGGCGATAACAAGGGTTGATATTTTAAGACTCCTTTTGAAACGCTTAATTGTGCAGATGTTAAAAATTCCGCAGAAAACGAATTGCAGATAGCGACGACGGAAACGCTGATTGCTGCGAAGAAGAAAACTGGATTACGGTTAACAAGCTGGCTAAACAATATATAATTTTTATATCAATGTCGTTAATTTTAAGTTTTTGTTTTTGGCGAAACAAGGAATTTAACTTTCATTTTCAAGACATTTTTGTAAACAAATTACAATTGGAGATAATGGCTGGCATATTACGACTACGTTATTAATACATATAATAAGCAAAAGCTCAGAGGAAAAGAAAGGGCTTTTGAATTTGCATCGCCATACATTTTAATGAATATTGTAACGTGGTTGAAAAAATAGCATTTTACCGTTTACCTATCAGTAATAGAGAATGGACAGAAAAAGTTATGTGACTGTAATATGTCAGACGTTTGCTAAAATGAGAGAAAATCGAATAATTGGATACTTTCCCTATTTTAAAATACGCCTCCTAATAAATCTATAGGAAAAAACAACTTTAAACATAAATATGAACGGTTAAAAATGTATAATGTGAAGACATTTGACAAATAAAGTGTAATATTGTAAACAGTTGTTAAGGTAATAGTATTGTAATATTTAACGACTTTTGTGAAGTACAAACGTCGACTGTTTATTCCCGAAAAACATTATTTTAGATCACGTGTTTTAACACATGATTCGCCTTTATCAGGAAAGTCAGGAAGATAAGAAAAGATCAGGAACAGTCAGAAAAACTGTTTCAAATATCTTGAAAATGTCAGGGAAACTGTCACATAAACTTCCTTAGTTTGGGATATCTGTTTTGAGTTTACTAATGTTTTATCTAGCTAAAACACCATGAAAGCCTTTAATTTGTGATGTTGCCATGTAATATATTAACAAATCAAATAACGATAACTTGGGTGATTATCGGGATGGCGGAAGCTGATTAAAAAAATTAACAAAACAAAATTGTATCTTTCAATTATTTATTTCCTGTAAACTGAGAAAATTATCATTTTCTGATTTAAATATATTTAATTATATTTGGAAAGCTTATAAAATACCATATTAAAAATTCCTGAGGGGAAATTTGCTGTATAGTGATGGAAAGACAGGAAAAATAGTGTGAAGTAATGAAAACTAATGTCATATGACAGGTCTTTACAGATGGTGATTGAATTTTAAACTTTGCTACACGGTTATTAGTTATATCAGACTTCCCAAATTAAAACTTATTTTTTTATTTTTTTATATTTATTTTTGTTGCAGGTATATTAATAACCTATGCCATTTTTCTTCAAAAAAAGAAAAGGTGAATTATATGTTTACTTTCCTGTGGTTTGCAAAGTTTGGTAGAAAAAAGGGAAGGCGCTGTTAGGTTACTATTTCATATTCTCTCTTGTTTGCAAACACCTTGTAATATAAAATATGGCTCTGCAGTTGCTTAATATGCCCAAGTTGACAATAACCGAAGCTTCAGAAGGATGGCCGTTTATAAAATTAAACTAATTTATTGCCAATAAAGTGTTGGATCACTTTGTATATATTTGAAGTCGCGGTTAAGGTATGGCAGTATATCAACAACATTGTCACAACAGACTTCAAGGATACGCGAGTAAAAAGTTAATTTTTATATGCTTATAATATGTTGACTTTCTGCTTTTCTTCAAGTGCATTTTCCTCGCCTTTTATCACCTGCTTCAGGTGATAGAAACACTTCAGACCAACTTACTTTCTGTCTTTACTACTTCACAGCGAATACGTAGGCACAGATGCAATGCTGATGAAGTCAGTTGTTCTACATTTGTTCACAGCCCTGGGGAAACTTTCTCCAATCGGGAACTGAACCTGAGTCTGCAAGAAATGTACCTATACAAGTTTTAACTCTGTATTCCGTTTGTTTCTTCTGAACACTCCCTCAAAAGCATCGTTGTTTACAGATAATACCTAAAATGAATCAATCTTTTGTTTCTTTGGTTCATTTTCTCATCAGAAAATGCATTTTTGCAGCATTGCACAGTTGGAAGTTATACAAAGAGCTCAGATGGCACGAGAAAATTTTAATATAATTAAGGTGTTCTTTGATATTAACTACAACTGCTACTGCTACTAATTATTATTATTATTATTATTATTATTATTATTATTATTATTATTATTATTATTATTATTATTATTAATAATATTAATATTAATAATTTGGGTGTGTAATTTCTCAATAATGCGAGACTGAGTTTCATATTTTTATCTTTTCACTTACCAACAATTTTTTTTCGTAATTCTTTTCCCAGTCTTAACTTTTTATAACTAATTTCCGTCTTTTTCTTTTTCTATAACGTACATAATAGAGGAAGTATTACATTCCAACAAAAAATTTAGTTCCCAAATTTCAATGGAAGTACACGTTGGTGTCCCCTGAATTAAAAAGGCATTTTAATCAAAACGTTAAGGCTATTTTACAGAAAACTATAATTTTTTAAATTTGGTCTATACAAGGGGTAGTGTGATATTTAACCGACTTTTCCTTTTCAGTTATGCTGTTCACGAAGATACACATACATAAGGAGCTTATTCAATTATTTTATTTATTTAGGGGACCTTAAAAATTTTGTGTCGTGGTAGAGAAAGTAAAAGCTCAAAATGAATAACTGGAACATGAATAGACAGTAAATGTGTCAATATCTTTTCAGTTCTTTCGTGAACACAATAACTATAACATTTAACAGTTATAAAACTAGCACAAGTAAGACCAGAAGAGAATGTTTTTCTAATGATGTATTGTGCGATAGTAAAATATTCTGAGACGGATGGCTTCAATCACCAATATCGCTGTCTGAGAGAAAAGACTACTGCTCCGAAGAAGTCCTCAAGTTTGTAGAAGTACCTACTCTTTGAGTCTGGGTGTGAATGAACTAATGAATGCTAAGCAGGCCAAGTTCACGATGTAGCCGCGTGTTAACTGCAATATGGAGTACCTCGTACTGAAGGGATTCAAGTGCTTGGGGTGTACTGCGGCTCTGGAGGTGTATAACGTTTTACTTCGCTGTCCTGATTACAACAACAACAACAACAACAAATCTTATGTGTTGTACTCATATGACTTTCTCTACTCTTATACTAAGCATTCTTACAAACTCTTATTCCTCTATCTTCTTCATGTTAATAGAAATAAACATTTGCAGAAATTATCTTAATTGCTTATTTTCTTGGAGGTGCAAGGGGAATATGGGATTACAGTAGGCTTTGAGTCATAGTCAAATCTTTTAAAACTTTGAGATTACGTTCTCTTAGCACGGCTAAGATAAAAAATGAATTCCATTTGACGAAAGTTTAGAAAATTCAAATTATACATTTCATTTGCCATAAAAATATCTCAAACATTTTAATCAAAATAGAGACATTTTCAAGAAAATCAAAATTTTCCATGTGAAGGGTAGTTAGTGGAGTAATTTTCTTCAGAATTGTGTCACAGGATATTAAACTTAGGTAAATACCAACTTTGGTTTTTAACCCACTTTTCGTTTTTGAGTTATAATGTACAGACTGAGACAAACACACACACACACACACACACACACACACACACACACACACACACACGCACGCACGCACGCTTGCTGTTCAGGATTCAGGATTCTCAAAACGGGCATTTTCAATAAAATCGGTATCGAAATGTTTTCTGTAGAATGAAACATTTGTAGGCAAGATGCACCGAAAGTGAAAATAGAATGCCTTATAGAGGTATGTTTTTAGAGTGGCGAATGACCTTGCAAGGATCTGCGTGAGTAATGCCATGCAAATTGATGGTGGGGATAACGTCTCTGTTTCCGTCCTTGAAGTACTAAGACACCGCTGATAATGCGAGCGAGCACTGTACTTAATCACGTACTGTTCCCGATGGTTACTGCACGGACGTCGGAGACATACTTACTGACACCCTTATGTCTTATAAATACAAAAGTGAACTCGTCCATAAACCACTGCGCATCTATCGGCCATTCGCCACCTCTAAAAGGTACCCCAGTACATTAGGAGCTGTACCAATCTTACATCTGTTAAAACCACGGCATGCGTCTCCATCCCTATCCAGGTAGTGACAACTTATAGGTTCATATTCGCAAAATCGACGTCAATAGGTACATAGTGGTCGACATGGTTATGTAATTCAATAAATATATTTTGGACAGGCAAGGATTTCAAGCTCCGTTTTAAACATTTGCTGCATGAAATGAATAGTGTACTTAGGTGCATTATAACAGAGCGAATCCTACCTTGGGATTTGTGATCTGAAGAGTAGAACAGCTTCGGATTCAGATTTGGGCTGTTAGCCTCTATGGCAGGTTGTAAAAATGATTTGACCATGATCTTAGATGAAAATGCGCAGAAAGGGAGAGTTTTATTGGAATTCTAGCATAATGTTAGAGCAATAAATTAAGGCGGGGTTGGGCAAGCTGTGGCGATATTCACTTTGTTGAGGTGTGTGTGTGTATGTGCCCGCATAAACCATCATGTGCGTCAGACAATAGGTCCGCCAACCCCCTCAGGTGAGAGTTACACCAATTAATTTTTACGACATCTGAAAGGCGGCGTTAGAGAAAGAATGGATGTATAAAACGTCAGAAGAGAAGTTCGCCATTGGATTACAGGTGAACTGGAGCGATTTCTCAAAAAAAAAAATGGCATTTTCTTTTTTAGACGCATTTCCTTCATATCGCCATTTTGTGCCAGGAAGATTAGCACTGCAGAAGTGGATAATGTGTGTCCTAATTGATGCTTAGGATACAAACATGCAGCACAGTTACACAATGTGGATAAAACATGTTTTTGTTTATTTACTAAAATGTTAACCCAACGTATAGATAATAAAATGTTAGGGTCATTTTACAAATTATATTACCTTAAGTAGGAGAGAAAGCGAAAAGAAAAACCATTTTGACTTTCCTTTGTTGCTCTTTTTTAACGTCATTTTAATCAATACTGAATTTAAGACACTGCAGTTTCGCGAAAACGTTGAGTTAAATTTGAGTACTGAATATTTTCTTTAACCTAACTGGTAGGTTGTTACTGCGGAGAAATATGTTTGAAAAGTTGTCATGACTAGGATTCGAAATGTTATGTGTTTTTACTACCTGGTTTATACTGGTTTCATCCTTAATTCCAACCACCCTTACCTATAATGCTAGGTATAGCTAGAAAGTATAGAAATACCATCGTGCATTTTCTTTATTTCAAAATTCGTTTTATTTTGCAGCGTTGAAGTTCCAAAACCTTGGTGGAACATTAAATAACATGAGGAAAAGGCTTACGAAGAGAAACTAAAATGTTATAAAACAGCACTATTCCTTTTCTTCTATATGGAGGCAAATATTGGCTAATTAAGAAACGATATGGCAATATAAAACGATGAAATGAAATTATACAAAAATGTTAAAGTCTGGCGGATCATTTCACTTCCACCCTGTAGGTATGTTTATTTTCTTGTTCAATAAAACTAATGATCACGCACTATCAAGATGCATTTATCATAATCATCATCATCGTCGTCGTCATCATCATCATCACCACCACCACCACCACCACCACCACCACCACCATCATCATCATCATCATCATCATCAAGTCAAAACACAGTTTAAGGTTAAAGAGATAATTTTAAACCTTAAAACTTTTTTACATTAGCCACTCGTTTATATATATAAACGTAATATTCACGGCGTAATATTCACGGCGTAAAAGTATCTTCCCTTTTCCTTTTATAAGTGGATTTATATTTACATGCATTACATTAAGCGATTTTTAAATTTAAGATTGTATTTTGTTTCTATTCAGAAAAGATTATAAATCACTGCGAATATTAAAGTGATCTCAGAAGATCAAACAACATAATAAAGTTTAATGTGCAACTTTAAATAACGGAGATAATAGTACTTCAATAGAAGAAGTAAGACTACTAGAAAAATTCTAAAGACAAAATAAAATTCCTTGGTTGGTTCATATGTTTTAACCAAGAGAGTAGCAGAGTAACATGCACGCGGGCCATCCCGGCTGTTCTGTCCCGAGTGGAGTCCGGAGCCCCTGCTGGATCCCCCTCTCTGACCCCCCTCTTAACTGCTATTCCCTCACCTTGCCAGCAAGTTGGCTGTCATGTATATTTTCTGCTCGGTTTCGTCGAGTAAACGATTGCCAGTTGTCCACCATGTCCCGGCCGTGGACAACGGACAATGACTTATTTCACAACATCCCCGACGACGAAGAAGGCTACTCAACTCGCGAAAGCCTTTCCTCTCCTCTTTCCATACGCCTCCCATGCAAATTGAGGCAATTAATATGGGCCCGTGGGCTTGGAACCATTGGCAAGGAGACTTAACACATTCCTTGTCAACTGTTACCTTTGCCAAGATCTGAGACGTGTTTGAGAGAATACAAGGAGTTTTCTTGGTGGGGCATAAGGGATAAGGAACATCGGACAAGAGAAGAAGAGGGAAAAATGACTTCCAGCTGGTCTGATTTCGAATCTGCGGCATAAAAGCTCTTCAGACTTAGCTGGTGAATCAGAGTGTGTGCTTGATGAGCTTCATTTGTTATTAATGTTTACCCAAGATCATTGTCAAAGCTTACATCATCGCCAGTTGAGGACTTGCGGATTTCAAACATCATTCTTGTGACAAATTTAGAAATATGTAGTCATTTTGATTAACAATGGACGAATTAACTAATTATGACTAGTATTTGTTTCACTGAATACTGAAGTGGATGTTTATTTTGTGCTAAGTAGATTACCTATGGAATCTAAAGGATTTGCCACTGACTACATTTCCTGCTGAATTAATGGTATATTTCTGGTCCACTTTTCACCGTTTTCTCTAAATATTTTCCTCCATTCACCATATTCAAAACCCTCACAAATTGCACTGTAGCTCGTGAAATATTAGCCCTATGACATCATGATTTCTACAGAACCAATCGAAATCTATCTCTGACATTTTCCTTTTGCAAATGACTAAATACCTGTGTGAAAATTTTTTATTATTATAAAAAGTAATGATCTATTCTCACTCATCACAAAGTATATCTAAACTTTGAGCTTATTCAGCACTGAATAAAATGGATTCCATATATAGTTTTTCCATTTCAGAACTTGTCGCACTATGAAATTACTTTCTGCATAGTTGAATGTGTAAAACATACTATATTTTCTAGTCGTTATATTTAAAAACAAAGAAATTAACACCGTTCATTGTATTTGAAACCTTAAAGCACTTATTACCTTATCGTTATTTCACAAAGCATATGACTCTCCTCTCGTAACCCACAGTTTAGATCACAGTATCTAACCTGTTAATAGAAATGCTATTTTACGGCGACAGTGGTATAAAAAGTAAATAGTAATAGTAATAATAATAATACTACTACTACTACTACTACTACTACTACTACTACTACTACTACTAATAATAATAATAATAATAATAATAATAATAATAATAATAATAATAATAATAATAATAATAATAATAATAATAATAATAATAATAATAATAATAATAATAAAAACATTTTGACGACCGCCATTGTGGTATGGTATTTAACCTGCTAGCTTCCAAATCCAGAAATCCCTGTTCGATTCCCGGCTAGAGAATGGTAATTTTCCTTCAGCCAGGATTATTTCCCAAGCTCCCTGTGTGAATTGAATGTTTTAATGTAAACAAATCCAAAGATACACATAGCAAACGAGTACAATCATTGCTGATGAGCAGTTATTGCAAAGGGAAAACCGTCTTATTGTCACTAATATTTCTAATATTCAGTAATAACATGAAAACAATATTTGTTAACTCTTTCCCGACAGTTCAAAACCGTAGGGAAAGAAATCCAGACTTAGGAAATCACTCGATACGATGAATAACAGTGAACAGAGAGGTATTCGCTAACGAGATAAGGATAAATTTGCAGTGCCTCGGTCATTTAAAATGCATGTATTACAGAATCAAAAATTCTCTAACGTCTATACCTACTGGTGACAAACCTTAATTACAGGAAACCTCGAAGTATTCTTCGAAACTGCCCTTATCAGGATTATTTCAAGTATACTTAAAATGTCCAAGTTTCACTTGGTTATCAGAGTGATCATTGTTATTCCCAATCGAAATAATTTTGTTATAATGCAACACGCGGCAACCTGGAAGTAAGCATAAATGAGAAACGTCGGCTCAGATGAAAATATTTGATAGCACAGGAATATTTGAATATGTTGGTTAAATGCTGCTATGTTCTCCTCAGTTTATAAATTCGCTGCATTTCTTTAGAAGTAACTAAAATTATTTAGGATGATGAATCTCGCAACTTAGCTATTTTCAGATTGGGGTATTCTATAATTAAGTAAAAATATGAAATACGTACAATGCTGCAGGATGGAATGTTTCTCAATTTCTATATTAAATTTACCAGAGAGAAATAAGATACAATACAGGCTGTTTTTGAAACACTTCTTAACTTTATGCTTGATTCGCTTTCAGTATATAACAATTTATAGCTTTGAAGAAATGTTCTTTTAAATGTTCGCGAATCTGTCAGTTTGTTTATTTCAAAAGGCAGGAAACATTATTTACAAATTTACGATTTCTTGTCACCGAAACTTAATATACTTGTGCACAGTTGGAATTAGTCAGGCAGTGCCAACAGAGAAATGGAGCGATTTCCCCACAGTACCTATTGTTCGCCGCGGACGGATACAAATTTGTCTGCCGACACGAAATTTCAACCGCCTCGCTCGTTAGCACGGCAGGACCCGTTGAAGGAGGTGGAAGGCCTTGGTCCTGGATGAAGAACGAGCGTCTAGCGCCTCGTCCCGGCGTCCGAGACAGCACCGCGTCGCCATGCTCGTATCGCTGTCGACGAATTGACCGATGGCTTCGGGTCACAAGATGTTGTTGGAGGAACGAGGTGTTCTTGGCACACAGATACTATATCTCAGGGAGCATTGGCGAGAATGAAGGATTTACTGCCACTTTTTGTTTTTCACCCAGCAGATAATCCACTTTCGGTGTGGACTCTTCGTCGCTACCAGTCACGACATCATTCTAATGAGGCACTCTATTTTCTTTCTGCTTGGCTTAGATCTCTAAATTTAAAAGAAAGTGATCATTGGCGTGTAAACATTTAAAATATTAGAAACAATTGTTCTTCACCTGCGCAAGTACTCCAGAAGCCATTTCGGTCGCTCAGCAAGGCTGTAATTGCCTGCGATGAAATATAAAATGAGGATTCATCTACAACTTTTCTTGATTTAGAAGGAAAAGAGAGCACACAAACGGCCCCTGCGGTGCTTTTAAGTTTTGGTAGGAGAAATGCTTTACTTTTGCTCTAATAAAATGTATTTACATTGGAAGAGTATGGACTTTTTACCGTTTTGAGAAGCACAACGTAGTTACTTCAGCAGTAGCCTTAAGATCATGCTTTCGAGTCTCAAGCGAGCAGTAGATATCGTCTTCAGGGAATGCAATACCTAAACGACTTTTAGATATTATGTTTGAAATATTTTACTAAGGATTCTTCTACAGTGCAGTAGTTTTTCTTCAGCCCAAATGGATTTTGCTCCGCCACAGATTTCTCTCCTTCGGTTCTTTGAGGGCTTTGTTGATCATGTTTCTTCTTACTTCATCCAGCCATTGTTCTCTGGATTTCCTCCTTCTCCTGCCAACAATATTCCAATCCAACATCATTTTTGGGATTCTATTAGTCTTCATCCTCTTCAGATGCCCAAACCATTTCAATCGTCGTTTTCCTATTATCTCTAAAATATTACATTCAACGTACATTATTATAATTTTGTTGCTTGGGACAGGCTTCGGCGGGTTTTGTTTAAAATGTATGGTAATTATTAATATCGTAATGAACTTCTCTAAACAGATTAACAACTGAACCAGGCTTGAAATTTTATCATTACGACTATAAGCCTCTTATAATATTTTTGAAAAGTGCCTTATGATAGGTCTGCACATGCCAACAAATTGAACGAGGAATGGGGGTGGTTTGTTATCTAACGTCACTACATAAAGTTCTTTATTCTGGCTTCATTGCTTGGAAATTCTTATACCTACATATGACTCAGGTAAGGCACATTTCAATCGCAGTTGGGTATTTATTTTGAAAAGCTCTATAATTTTATACTTTCATTGAAATAAATATATCCAAAATTAATACCTATATTCAACTGGAGCCTCTATTTTAAAACCATTTGGCTGAAAATAGATATTACTTATAGTAAAATGACAAATACAAACTTTTAATGTGACTTAACCTTGCCGGAAAATGTTAAACCCAACAATAAACAGCAAGCAAATATTATTCATTGCTATGTTGCATGGTTGCACATTTCTCTGACACATGCTGTACAATGAGGCAGCGCTTAAAATGCTTTGAGATAATTTATCTTTCATCTCGCACGAAAACGTTGGGAGGGGGCTAAGACAAAAATAAAGCCCTAGTTAGCCTGATAGAAATTACTCCACGACTTCACATTTCTCATACCCACGTTAAAAAAATGGAGGCTTGAACCGAGCACAACTGTGCACTTTTCAAATCGTGAGAATAAATCTCGCCCTTGATTCATAAAAGCTGAAAAGACTGCGCTCCTGGGTGCATGCTTAACGACGTGACTGTATTCACATTTTCTGTGGCCTTAAACATTGGAATACAAAAGTGCGCCTTCATTCCTTTTAATAAATCTGCGTTTTAAAATAACTCTTGTATTATCAAGTTGTTTCTTTACTATGGAATATTTTGGGTAAATTTAAACGCTATGTGAAAGAACACACTCATCAGACACCTTCCTTTGAAAGAAACGAGTTGTCTTCAGTGATTGTAATTATAGAGGTTATAAATGCAGCAACAATGTGAAATAACGTGGTTTAGATTTATCTATCTATAGAAAACTGGTGGGTATATGTACTTATATATTTATTTAACCACAATAATTGAACACAGGATTACCGCATAGTTCTGATTTTCCATATACCTATTACCACTATGATCCAATATTATCCCGAGTAATAAAATCACTCAAAAATGTTTCTTTATGTGTATTATTACTGTCTCTGATTCCTTGATACTGTATACGCAAACAATCGAATTCGTGTTTCGATGTTTTAAAAGAAAATTGTCAGATGTTATAGATAAACTAAATCAGGCCTGGGCCACCGTCATTTTTTTACCTCCTAAGCATACAATTATCAATGCAAGGCCGTGAGCACGCTGCGCTCAGTGAGTACCAGTTTTCAAATCTTGTCTTTGTCTTTCCAAAATACGTTGGCAAGTTACATCACCTTCGTGTGGATAATAATTTCACCTCAATGGCAATTTCTCAGTGAACTTCAACTGGCATCAAGAATGAATCAGGCATTTTGTGAAGAAATTGATACTAATGTTCTGTTTAAAACAACTACACTGAAAATACGATGTGTTTCAGCATATTTGAGGTCATAGAAAAGTTGCATAACTGTATACCCCAGCACGGTTCACTGGTTACCTAAAACTCGAGCAGAAAAAACAGATAGCACGATTAACACAAAGTAATACTGATATACCTTTCTAAATACGTAGCAGGTATGCCCTGCTTCGTCGGTTTGCTCCATGATTACCTTTCATTTCGAGATGTTGTGAATCCAGCTTAATATTTACGAGTTTTTCTACATTCAAACTGCCAAACACAAAGGAGACATAAATTAATTAACCGCGTGCATATAACCGAGATAAGATAACACCTGACAATCTTCATGTTTGACGAAAATTATTAGGTCATAAAAGTCTAATTGTTCTATGATTTTAAACAATGATTGGCCGTGGATTACATTGTCCGCCTTATCTTAGAAGTGTTTGGCTCCTTATATCTTTATTATAGGCGTCTGTAAATTTACACAGGCAAATACCGAGATGATTCCTGAATATTTTGAGCTTGATTTTAGCCTTCAAACTTCCGCTAACCAACAGGTGCAGAATAGAAAAATGTGTCTATCCTTTTTCTGCACGTTGACTGGCAACTTTTTCACAGTTTGTCATATTTATTGCCTTACTTTCACATAAACCATAGGCATATTTACTGGGGTTCAAAGGTTGTATCCGCTATTCCATTGAAAATTAATTTTTTTGCTTCCTACTTATTGTGATTCGATTCTAACTGTGAATTTCCTGCTAAAATAAGATGTTTGAGTTAATTTATTACTTGTGTAAAGAACGCTGTTGCAGAAAATTAACACACTGAAACATTTTTAAAATTATTTTAAGCTAGACTTAAAATGTTTGAGGGAAATAAATCCAACATGCATATTAAGAAATCGACAAAGAAATCCTTTTTGTATTCTTCTACCACAGTGAACCTTTAAAGTTTATTATGGCTGACACAAAATTTAATGGCGCGTGACTCGATACAAAATCCAATTATAGGCTTGCCAAGCCTTGCGGTATCGTATGTTAAAACACGCTGTAAAGCCTAAATGTCATTTGGGCCCGCAATATTTATTTGCATAACAGAAGAGAATATCTGCCGCCATTAAACTTTGCGTCTACCATCACTTAAGTAACTAAACAAACAAAACTAAATAATTAATTAACTGCGAATATTTATATTCAATATCACTTCAAGTTTGCTCTGGTCGACCCGTAAAGCATCTGCCTAGTGTGCAACGGGTCTTGGGTTCGATTCTCCTCTGGGAGGTGGGAGTTTTTCTTTAACTAGGACTATTCCTCATCTACCCTAGAGTCTGGAAGTATGAATGGGAGTACGAGTATGTATGAATTCAATGTAATAAATTAATCCAAAGTAATAGAAACCCGAAGTTTAACGAAGTAAAACGAAATTGCTCTTGAGCAATTGTTCCACTGTATGATCTTCGATGTCAAAAGTGGCATATAAATGGACTATTTAAAAAAACTATGTATAGGCAACTTGTTTAAAAATGTTAAGCAGCAAAATGAGCTTGTCATTTGTTAGCGCTACAAAATTCTTTTGCATACGTGCAGATTTTCTAGAGTTTTCGCACGCGTATTTGTAACGTTGTTGCTGTTTTTCTGCTCTGGTTTTTACTTTGCATTCTACAATATTCCTGTTGATTTAAGCATTTACTTAACTAATTATTACAGTGACAATTATCAGAACTGGTGCGAATGCGTCATTTACAGAGTTTGAAATTTGTAACTCGCTGATTTACGTAAGAGATGCATGTGTGTACCTTCTTTTGTTCCATGTTTTAACACCCCTGACGTAGGTATCGCAGGCGAGAATTGAATACAAGGTAGTCAAGTAGGAAGCTGAACTATTGCTTTGGTCTCGTAGTTCAAGGCCTTTAAAACTGTGGGTAATTACATGGATTTGCACATTTGCAGCTAACATGGAAACGTTAATGGTGAAGAAACAGAAATTCTAAGTTATTGCAATCAACAGATTTTTATCCATGCCCCAAAGGGAAGAGAGAGAAATCTTTTCTTCGTTAAACCTGAATGACCTCTATGTAACTGAAACCAACTTCGCAATAAAACGTAGTTTACTGGAGTATTATAGCACAAGTGGCAATGCTGCAGCCTTCTGCAATATTCTTTCTGGCTTTTTTTTTTTTTTTTTTTTTTTTTTCTTTTATAGTAAAATATTTTGTGCTCCCAGATGAATTCTTCGCCCCACTTGATGCAATATCACGTTCCCAATTTGTATATCTCAAGCGAAACACGCAATTCCATTAAACTAGTCCCTTGAGATGTTTAGTGGGGTGGGGGGTGGGGGGGATTCCAAGCGCATGAATCAGTGTATACCTTGAGATGTAACAAACACACCTTCGTGGACCTCCACGACAGCCCTCAGGATTTATGTGCCCTCTAGCTGGCACAATCCCTTCTTCCGCTCGCCACTGTTGAAATAAAAGAAATCATCGAACTTGTTACTTGAATCACTCGCTTAATTTACGGCTTTTCTCGTCACTTGTAATTTAACTATGTCACTTCGTCCTTACACACTGTTCAACTGCCGCTAACGAGGGGTGCGCTTATAGCCCCATTCTAGGGCTTTCCCTTAAAATGTTGCACTTGGCAACAGAATGGAAAGTAAAGCAAAATTACTCAATTATGGCATGCATTTGACAGGTACCAACTCGTATAAAAGCGATTTCTGTTGACCTTAATGTCGATATCGCAGTAATATAGACTTTATAGTGCCACAATACAAAAGCCATTAATGTTTTACTTCGTTTTTTTTTTTTTTTTTTTTTTAAATTTTAAGTGTTTGTATTATTTTACAAAAAGTAGTTTTCCAATGTTTTTTAAATTATGGCAAACATAATTTAAAAAGTAATTATAATAATAATAATAATAATAATAATAGTAATAATAGTAATAATAATAATAATAATAATAATAATAATAATAATAATAATAATAATAATAATAATAATAATAATAATAATAATAATAATAATAATAATAACAAACGAAAGCGTATTTTTATACATTGCATCAGTTTTCAAGGCAAATAAAGTCAAAATTAGTTTCAATTATTTAATGAAATACAACATTAATCGATAATGAACTCGGCGTTGCTGCTTACTTTCAAAAGTCAAAGATGAATATTTTGGTACCTATACTTTAAAAGGTTGAATCAGAAACTGAAAAATTCAATGGCAATAGAAACCCTGATTTTAAGGAAATGACAGTCACATGTTGACTCCACCTCAGTTGTCAACATTTTGAATTCCAGTTTTTGTCTGTTTCATTACCTGCAAAGATTCATGTTAAGATGTTGCAACTCTGCAGAAAGGCGTTAGGAGGAAGGGTCCGTGTTGTAAAACGATTATAAAGGTTCCTCAAAGGAGGCGGCCGAACTGCACACGTGTTGACTAAATAGACTTTAGAAGAGTGTTTAGAGAAAGTCATGTGAATGCAAAACAGTATGGTCTATTCAAGCATCGTATAATTATATGCTGCATACACACTTATATTTGGGTAAGGAATGCCAGTTTTGTTAAAAAGTTAAGGAGGAGAAGTTGAACCTAAAACACATTCCAATGCTGATTTACAAGACCATTATTTTTACTGCCACAAATGCCAGGAGATAGGGACAAGAATAGCCTTATGTATGTGTTCTGATATTATGTACAGTACATAATACGTACATAAAACAAGGCTGCTATTTTCGCTTAGCAAAGCCTATTACCGACAGTGTAGAGGACGGAGCAGATATTATAAAAGTAACGAATGATGTTTTTAGGGCCCTAATTAATTATGTGGTTCGTAGCAGGCCACCGTCAGCACCACGACGGTAATATACTACACTAGTCCTTCACACCGAATAATTTATTGTTAGCATTGCGACATTTCCCTGCGCAGAAAAAAGGAAATACACGTAGGCCTCCCTCGCGTCCAATAGATGCTTAATTTCGTGACTTTCCGATGCCATTCCTAAAAGTAAAACAAGAAACATGGAGTTCTTGGAGTTCCGGTGTACGGAATTTGGATCTCTGCAGCGGTGTAACAACAAAAGTAATTTTATCTTTCGTGAACTTTATTTATAAAAACAAAAGTTTTAAACAAACGGTATTCGTCTGTTAATTTAAAAAAAAAATGTCCCCAGTTATTCTCTCTTTCTTTTGTGCAGTCTAATAGCACTCTGGTATGCATTCAACTAACTTTTTAAGTCACAACCTATCGGGCGTTAATATGGCAGCAATAGAAACATCTGAAAGAGCTGCCCAAGTATGCAATTGTCTTAATAACTCAGACCACCTTCAGATCCAACCACTGTATTTGGCGCCCTTTCAATTTCTTTTGGACAAAATCAAAGCATTCTTTCTATTAACACAATTCCTAAAATCACAACCTTTTGAGTAAACAGAGTGTTTGAATGGTTATTGATGTTTATACCTAAATATAGGCAGTAGAATATTTCAAGGCTATTCACAGTTCTGCTTTTAACATCGTAATAAAGTAACGGGGTTCCTCAAAAAGCCTAGAGCTATGAATCGAAAACAATCAATACTGGCATAGCTTTGGAAGCCAACCAAGGGAGATGAATGAACAATCTTGCACTAGCAGTAGGTTTTACCTTAACAACTGACACGATATAAGTGGCGTGTTTATTTCGCGTCAACCAGCTCTCGGATAAATTGTTCCATCAGTGTTACCAACCTAAAATGTGCGCTGAGCAACTTGAGATATCTTGATTGTGAAAAAGAAACAATTTCTTCTTCTTCTTTTTCTTTATAGGTTTTCATTTAGGTATTCGTTATACCCGCTCTATCTCGAAAAACTATTAGAATAAATATTATTGTAGTGTCAAATTTTTCACAAAAACAATAATTAGATTTGGCCATGAAAATAATAAACAGAAAAAGCGTATTTAAAAATAACTCTCAAGGTACTTCATAGAGGTGCGTTTTCAACGCTCCTTTTACTTTCTCTACTACTTATTTTGAAAGTGGGTAGAGGAAGTATTGCATTCTATCCTAAAGTCAATGCTGAAGTTTTCCTGGGAATGCGTGTTTTGAAGCTCCCTGAAAAGCAGCTTTAGAAAAAGTCGTATGTAAAGAGTGCGTCTGTGTGTGCATATATGTGTTGTGTGTGTGTGTTTGGGGTGAGGGTAAGGGGGTGTATAATCCAAAAACGAAAAGTCTATAAATGCCAAACTTTGTATTGTCTACCGAAGATGCGACACGAAGATTTTCAAGAAAATCCTCCCACCCCAAACTACCATTTACATGGAAATTCTTCGATCCTTTTCTTATTTTATAAAAATAACTAAAAAAAAAAAAAGAACCATCGGCGATTTTGATTAAAATATCATATGCTTGAGACATTCTCATGCCAAAATGTATTTCTTGAATTTTGCGTAACTGATAAAATTGACAAATTTTATTACTAAATAAAATAAGATCTCATTAGACATACGTTATGTATAATAAAAATTGTGTTTACAAGAAGAAACTATATAAGATGAACGTGTACATGAAGTCCTTTATGCAAAACGATTTTAACCTCACTTTTATAGCTTGTTTCCACTAATCGCATTTAACTTTTTTTAAGATAGCCTAATTGCCTTCAGTGCTGCATGCTACCATGTCCCAAAGGTTCGCCGCTTGTGATGAAAGGAACAATAAACTGCTGAGAAGCAATGAAAGAAGAGCAAACGAAGAGGAAAAATAAATCGAACTAGTATTATTGATTTAAAAACGAATTCCAGTTAAAGGAGGCAAAAGTCAACAAGTCTTCCAAGAATTTTCTTTGTGTATCTTCTAACCTCGACAGACCTTGTGTGACATACCGCGCAGTGATATATACGTATTTTGTTAATAGCCTAAGAAAGAAAAAGAGTGCCCTTCTGCTTCATGGATTGTGTGTTTATGTATTTAACTGAAGAGTTTTTCTGCCCTTTGAAGCACGTGGCACGTTGGGCAGCGTCGCACTTCACTCGATTTAAAAAGAGAAACCCTATGTTTTCTTTCTTTTCTCTTTGGTTCGTGGAAGAGAACTGAAGGCATCATCAAGTTTTAATATTATAACCAAGCATTTCCTTACCTCAGGAGGCGTAACTTTCTATCAATCGATGTATGACGCATTGGAAGAAATGATCGATAGTCATAAAAGTTGCACACAACGATATGTGTTAGGAGGGTGGAGGAGTTCAGTAACGAAACAAAAGTGAAACGTCTGCAGTAGTATCAGTACTGTGTAACAAAGTGATTTGTTTGTTTTATTAGTCATTTTGGGCAGGACTGCCCATCCCTCCTCCCCAAGAAACAACACTTATGCCGCTGGGAAGCTTCACAAGAGAGCTGTCTTAAAAGAAACTTGATACAGTACACAATAATAGTTTACACAAATAATTGCAAAGTTAAAACAAATTAAAATCATATTACTTAAAGCAAAACGTTATAAATAAAATATTTGGCAGTGGTGTATTTTACTTCGTACTTCAATGTGTCCTCAGGCTGTACGTTACAAACATGTCCAGGACTATTTACAACATTGTTGTTCCTTTTATTTAGTTCCAAAAATATCATTTAATGCCCCTTATTTGCAACACCTTGAGCATTGTACTTAGAATAACTTTTTTGTAGACACATTTAGATTAAACACTTATAGATATAAGTGGAGTTGCCATTTACAGCAGTCAATTAAAATTGTAATGATTGGAGTTAAGATTCACACCACTGAGTGAGTGAGTGAGTGAGTGAGTGAGTGAGTGAGTGAGTGAGTGAGTGAGTGAGTGAGTGAGTGAGTGAGTGAGTGAGTGAGTGTCGGGTTTAAGGGCCCGTCGACAACTTGGTCATTAGGGCCCCTCACAGCACTCAACTAAAAATTGTAACAAATATATTTATATTACTTTGATATATTTCAATATCTTTGTCTTCCCCGAACTTTTTGATCCCCCCCCCCACAAGTTTGCTTACGTCATAACTTCCCCCATGGGCGGAATTAATTTTGGGTAATATATAAGAACACGAAAACTGCAGGCGTGTATGTTCATGTGTACTTCAAGGTCAATAGCGACGCTCTACATTCTACAACTTAACCTGTATAATTAAAAATAGATAGGGCTTTGAGAGGCATAGAAAAATAACTTGATAAGATTATTATTTATTCATAAGCAGCGATTCGATAGAACTTCAGCACGTGGTTCAGAAGATTCAAGTTGCGTCTGAATTAGTCTGTCCTTATTGAGACAAGGATATTTACTAACATAATTAAACTAGTATTCTGTATTTTATTTCAAAGTTAACAGGAATTTAATTCTGGATTTGATACATTTTAATACAAAATGTAGTTGAAAAAAAGTATGAGTTAAGAGTTGTCTAATGTTATTAAGAATTAAAATTTTAAACTTAATACATTTATCATTGGTGCTTATTCATAATCGTAATTGTCATATTTTGGGTCTCTTAAGTATTAGCATTTATTGAAACTTTCAAAAACTGCGGTATGTAAACTTCATCAGACAATGTTTACAAAAATAATTTGGAGTATATATTCCAAAGGCTACTAAATAGGTACTGGTAACTGTTTTCGAAATTACAATAAGCTTCCTAATGATTTTTACGAGTCATTGCCTAAGCCTCATGCAGAAGAAATATTACATAATGTTAATATCTGAAAGCAATTGGAAGACCAAGAACTTGGAACAGGATAATCTTACAAGTTGTAAGTTCCTAAGTAGGTGCATTGGGCTAAACACTCGTCTCAAGAAATGACTACAGTTTGCTCACAGATCAGAAAGACAAGGACATTGAAAAGTAGTGCATACCTACAGAGTAGTCAGCATAGAACCTTACACAAGTCTTGGAATAACTTAGAGCAATCACTGAAGACGTTGACATGACAGGCTTCAGCTCTGGAATCCACTTAATCTCAAATCATTTCTTGAGGTTGTGCATGCATGCAGATTCTGCAGGAATCTTGGCTGACCATTGAATGCTAAGGGTGTAGGATTGGAAATAGTAGGGAGAGAAATTGAAAAAGAGGGAGAGGAGGGAGGTATTGAGTTGGTTTGACGTGAAAGGGGTGATGAAGAGGGGGGATAAGAGATCGCAGGAAAGGAGTTAATCAATAATACTGTGTTATGCCGGCGTCAGTCTAGATGAAGCAACCATCATTCCTAGTTACCCCCTTATATACATCCCCCCTTCGGTTTTCTCCCTGCCTTGCAACAGAACCATTTCTGTCTCTCTCACTCGCAATCCTTCATGGGGCATCATCGTTGTAGTCATCTGTTTCTCCTCCTCCAGTTCGATTTGGCTTTATGTATCCCCCACGGTTCGAGCGTACTAACCCTTTCGTTTCGTTCTTTCTTGCTCTCTTTCTCCCCTCCTGCTTCAAAGTATGTACAGTGACGAGTTCCACCCTCCCTCGCAAGTCACAGCTCGACACAGGGTGCCCCACAATGACATAATGCTTTTGAGAAACCAAAACATCTTGACTCTTTCCTGGTTTTCTTACGAACGAAAGTCTCCTATTCACAAACAGGACGGTTAGGGTTTAATAAGAAAAGCAGGACTGCCTATATAGCAATTCTTCTCCAAGACGTTCTGTTGTAAGAAACGGGCAGCTCCTTGGAAACGCACTCTGAATACTAAAAACCAGAGTTCCAATAAGAAACTGATTAAGCATTCCTAAAAGTAGATGTTATGAATCACTACTGGAAACTTTTTCGTATTATACAAAGGTGGTGTCAGAATTATTGATCACTGACTTACGACTCAGCGTTGAGAAGCTGGCAGTGCTATAATTAGGAAGTTTGGGTGATTTCTACCACCAGGTCGCCAGTTGGCAGCAGCAACAGACTCAGCAATTGACAGTGATGAATGCATTTTCAGCTTCGTTTTGTGAAAATTCAAGTAATCCACGGAGAAATATAGATCATTCTCATAGGGGAACCTGTGCTCTCCTGCACAGAAGTACGAACCTGTGTACCTGGAATTCATTTCAACGTAAGATATCTAAACTAATGTAAAGGCAACTGATTGTGTTACCTGCTGTCATTATGGCATCATCCAGTTTACTCCTCCTTCCAATTTTTGTTTCTTGCAAAGTTAAGATTTCACAATAAGAATAGAGTTTTGGCAACTTGTCAATGAAATGACAAGGTTCGAATGGAGACTTAGCTCCTCGATCAATGAAATCTTTTGGGCCTATTCCCTTGTCGGGGCTCCCCGAGAGGGTGGGATGAGGTGAGAGGTTACTAAGGTTGGCCTGACTGAGAAGAGACAGGGTCCCTAACGACTTCAGATTTAAGCTCCCCGATGCTGGGGCAATTACACAAGATATCTGTGTGAATTTTTAAAATAAGCAGGATCAGGCAACAAGGGTATTTCTTTAAAAATTGATGACATTCACATGATTTAAGTTACCACGAGTTATGGATATCTTTAAAAGTTCAAAGTTAACGATATGAATTTGGAAGTTAAAGTCAGCTAATTCAAATGAAACATTCAAAAAAGTAATATTTTATGAAGCAATCTGGAGTTGGGAACCGTAGAAATTTCGGTTGTTAAATCCCAAGCCCTCTATTGACAGAAAAGGGAACAACATTCTTAAAGGGACCGTTAGGAGAAAGCTATGAATAGGCAATTGCAGAAGTAAAGTCCATAACGGCTCACCAGTCACGCTGATGATACGCAAATAACAGCATCCAAGCAATCTGGCACAGTTAACATTGGTCAGCACAAGTGTGCAAGAATGCGTCATCCAATCAGTATATTGTTACCAACTGTGTGCCGTGCCATTGAACTACTCATTTCAAACCTCTCTTCCTTTCCGTTCATTCATAACACTCAGCTTCGAACCATTGATAGGATATTCCGAGAAGCAGTGACCTTGCGTTGTAAATATTGCCTTTTGTGGATTCCTTAGTCTTGAATGAAGCCTTAAATAAGAGTTTCCTGTAGGGAAACTGCTTCCCCTATATCAAGTTTGGGCTAATAATTAATTTTATTCATAAGGTTGCTCTCTCCATAGTCTGCGAAGGCGTTGTTTACCTTTAGACGTGTAAACAATAGCATCCTCCATACGGTATTTTCACTGTTTCTGATGGATATCTAATTGAGTATTTATTTTCCACAATCTCGAACATCCTAATAGTGTATATTATGAACATCAAACATATTTGGAGTGTTTCTCCCAAAAGTACGTGGTCTGTCACTTTTCGCTTTTTGCAAGAAGGGGAAGTATTATATTCAACCCAAAATTTCGATGTCGAGATTTCACCGAAAATGTTTCGAGACTCCTGAATAAAAAACAAAGCATTTTTAGAAAAGGGTCGCGCGTTTCTGTGCTTCTCTCTCTCTCTCTCTCTCTCTCTCTCTCTCTCTCTCTCTCTCTCTGTGTGTGTGTGTGTGTGTGTGTGTGTGTGTGTGTGTGTGTAAACAGCACAACTCAAAAGCGAAAAATCGGTTAAAAACCAAAGTTTAAATACCTATACCAGGTTTGAAGAAAATTTCTCTACCCTAAACTACGTTTTACATGGAAAATTTTTCGAAAATGTTTACTTTCTCAAAAATGGCTCTAAAGATTTTGATGAAAATGTCATATGTTTAAGATGTTTTTGTAGCAAATGAAATTTATACTTCAAATTTTCTAAATATACCTATGTAGTCTTGTACATTCTTGCTGACTTTTGCATAACTGGTAAACCGTAAGAGTTAGACCAAATCTTACTATACAAAAAAATGTAGATTTCGTTAAAACACACAAATTGTCAAATGTATTTTTTGTGCAGTGAACCATTTCGGATATTCCTTCTTGTTTGTTTGAGTTTTTCTTTACTTAAATGTTTCTGAAATGGAAGGTCGTTATTCACTTTTTTATTCTTGGCCGTGCAAAGAGAACGAATTTGAAAGATTTGAGTATCGCTCAAAGTCTACTGTATTCCCACATTCCCCTTGCACCTACAAGAAAATTTGCAATAATTTCTGCAAAAGTTTATCTCGACTAACATGAAGTAGAGGAGTAAGAGTTTGAAAAGAATAATTAGTGCAAGAGTAAAGAAAGTCATGTGATTGCGACACATGAGATTTTTCAAATTGTATTCCGCAGTGCATGAGACTGCATGCTTCCACCTCTTTCGGTTGCTGTAGACTTCACAGAGCAAGAAAGCTGTGTACTTCCGATAGCAAATGTGATCCATCTGAAATGCACAGAAATGGCGACCAGTTCACTTGGAATAGTGCAGTCACCTCCCTATACAAACGCAACACGCGTGAGGTCCAGCTAAGCGTGAGATTCCTACGTATTACTCACGCAGTAACGAATGCTGTTGACACACAGGCGCAGATACACCCCCACTAGGGGAAAAAAGAAAAATAAATAAATGAAAATCGCTCCAGGTCCAAGGCAATCTTCATGAATACATATAGCTCATCTAACTTGAAGGTAATAATATGTGAGATTTTTTGTATTGTTATGGAGGTTCAGTTACTTAGCCATGAGGGGTTAGTCTGGGTTTTTATAGACAGCACTGTAAATATTTCAGCGAGAGGGTCGCGGTGATCGTTTTCAAACGGCCGTGCTGGCTTTCTGGCCAAGTAAGTGCTTAGAAGGGTTGCCTTTACCTGATTGCAGCAGAGTTTTTAGCTTTGCACTCTTTGGCCATATATTTGAAACTCAAAAGCGATTTTAAATACTATCGTCAGTTGTTTTACTGTTACTGGACGTATTGACGCACAGTCAAACAAAACACTACGCCGTGTTTTTAATAACAACTGCATGTTTAGTTCTCCTTCACGTAATATAATCATTTGCAAGACTGCGATAGTGAAAGCTTCGAGACGATGCGGAATAAGGAAGTATGCATGCGATACAGTTAGGAATTTCATAAAATCTCAGGTTTTAATGCGCAGCGCGTGCTTTATAGCAAATTAATAACATTAATCTATACCTATCTAAAAAACTAGGTAATCCCGCGGCGCAGTAGCCCTGTCCGGGCCAAGGCCTGCCACCCGACCGCTGCGTTCCGCACCTCTGCACATCACAGGCGTCACGCGTGAGGTGCAATATTGGAGGGTGGGACGTGGTCAGCGTTTCGATCCATAATGTCTTATTGTTTTTGAAATACAGTGTGTTATATTGAATATTTTGACTCAATCAGAATTATTTTCTGAAGTTTTAGAATAGCATGCTTTGAGCTGGATTATATAATACATAAAAACATTATAATAGATATACCTAGGTAGGCCTTACCATTCAGTATCGCTTCCTGAAGTGGTTTATATTGAAGGTGCGAGTTTTCAAGCTCAGTTGTTCTATACTGGTTTCTTCTGTTTATCTAGAGCAAAGCTTCGCGAATCGCAATTGTTTTGCCACGCACTTTTGATTGCCATTGGTGGACATTCCTCGCAATGCTCTGCTGCGGCGTGTTGAAGTATCGCGCTTCTTTTGTTCCGGGTTGCGGCGAGATGCGCCCAGATATTCGTTACACTCTAAAGGCTAGACATCATTGTGAAAGAGAAGGCGCTGTCTATTAACACGCGAAAGTTGCGAGGCGTCCGGGCGTGAACATGCCTAAGAATTATTACATTGTGTCTATAAGGAAGAGTGTGATATAATGACGCGTGCGATAGAGAGGTGTATTGAATTATTGTTTTTCCAACTTGTTGACGTCAGTAATTGTGCTATCAACATGTATAATGTGCAATGATTCCTGTTTTCTATTTAAAAAGTTGTCCTTTTTAATAATAAATAAACAAAGAATATTGTTTAGAAGCGTTCTCGGTGAAATCATGAATTCATCACCTGACAAAACCATTTAATTTATTCCCGACTTTATTTCATGTTTACATTTTGTGTAGGTGTGCAAGTTGAACCAACCTATGTAAGCAACTTCTGGAAATCAATGCCTTATCTGTCGTGAATAATTCATGCTATAATGTAAACTATTATAAGCATAATTAATATTGAATGATCGATAAAACCAAAATATAAGCGTCTTTACAAAACGGCAATAAAATTCTGATAAACATTGTGTTCTGATTAATAAATAGCCGAAATGTATTTAAATAGAATAACACTCAAGATAAATAGGTTCAAAAAGATAAGCACAAACGTATTCAATATATGGTTGGGTTGATTAATGGTTAGAAAATGCAAATATTCCGATTAATTTGCTCGTCTATAGGTTGTAATAAACTCTGCTACCGCGATCGTCCTCTGTTTGACTAGCAGGTGCACCACCAGATGTCACTACCAAGGCGAGGGGAAAGGAATTGCACAAATTGGGTAAAGAGGCTGGGAGCTCTCCTGAATGGCTGCACAGGTGTTGTTCGGATTTCAAAGACAATGATTTAAGTTGATGCTTGAGGACAAACTTTCCGATGCGCGACGCAAGGAGGAGGTGCCACTGGAATGGTAAAGAAGAGCAGGAAGCGATGCAGAACATCGCTGTGATCGCGAAATTTACTTTCGAGTATCTCGGCAAATTAATTCGTGTCTCCGAGTGTTACTCTTGTTTTCAGATAATTCGCGAGTAATCCGTAAAAACAGCTGCGCATGCGTGGACTACTCAGACCTGCCATGTTTCTGGCGTTACAGGTTAATTTCCTGTTGCTCTCCATTAGGGATGCATGCCAAAATTTCCTACACCCACGAGAATTTTAATCGCACGTGTAGGAGGTTGGCAGCAGTGAAGTGAAGCTATTGGTACCGGTGTCAGGTAAGTTTAGATGGCGCGTTAAAGATCCCTCGGTTTCTCGAGAATATCTAAACAGAATTACAAGCACTTTATGTTATACCTACAAAGTCTCATAGATATAAAGAGTTTCATTTTATGTCCAACATGAACCTCTTAAAAAATTACATATACCTACATCGCATGGCTTAGGGACAAGGTAATCGTTTAAACTGAAAGGTGTGACTGGAAAAGGACAAGCAATGCAGAAAGTTACATATTGCACAAATAGGGGAGAAAATTAAGCTACATAAGGATAGCGTTTGATTATTTTGAGATTGAAAACATCTGCGTAATAATTGGCCATTTTTTAAAGCTTAATTGTCTCCTTTGACCTTATATTGCGCTCAACTTTCTCGACAAAATGGGACCATGTGCACTCAGAATTTCGATGTTTTACCTACACATTTATTTTGCAGAGAAATATTAAATACTTCCAGGAAAAGTGCATTAGATATTTTAGTATTTGTACAAAAATTTTATTCTAGATATAGCAAGATACCTTAATTAAATGCTAAATAACTTAGAAATGATTGAGTCAAACTTAATAAAATTATAGGCTACGACCTATATAGTCAGTCGCAGTTCCAAAAATAAGTTATTTGGAAAATCATGTAATAATAATAGTGCCCTACTTTGCTAAACTTTTATTTTTTACTCTTAATATTATTAATTTCATTTTCAAATCTGTTCTATAACATTTTTTATCATTAATCCAAGATATTTCCTCTTAAAATTACTTGATTTGTCTGTAGTAGTTCGAAGAAGTTGTGGTTAATTAGTTACATATTAATTATGTCTGCATATATGCTAAAAGTTATAAAAATAATTAGGCTAGTAATATAAACATATTTATTGTCTCATAAATCCTTGAGAATGACGTACACAAGTCAGCCATTGGACTTCAAACTTAGTATTAAAACTCTTTTGTTTTTAATAATCTTACACTAGTGCAACAATGAGAAAATTGTTAAAAGAAGGAAGAATAGTTGTAAAGCTGAGATTGGATATCGAATTATTTAAGTTAGTTTTATTATTATTATTATTATTATTATTATTATTATTATTATTATTATTATTATTATTATTATTATTATTATTATTATTATTATTATTATTATTATTATTATTATTATTATTATTATTATTATTATTATTATTACTATTACTATTACTATTACTATTACTATTACTATTACTATTACTATTACTATTACTATTACTATTACTATTACTATTACTATTACTATTACTATTACTATTACTATTACTATTACTATTACTATTACTATTACTATTACTATTATTATTATTATTATTATTATTATTATTATTATTATTATTATTATTATTATTATTATTATTATTATTATTATTATTATTGTTATTATTATTGTTATTGTTGTTGTTGTTGTTGTTGTTTTTGCTGTTCTATCAACATTTGAACCTTTCTCAAAATATTAATTTCATAGGTTAATTCACTAGGGAAAAATGAATCGTAAGCTCGTAAGAAATATCTTTTTGATACATATGAGATTTAGTGCTGCGTTTGCGATAAGAAATGTAGGAAAATCCCGATTGGTTTTGAAAGAACGTGATTGTGAAGCAAGCTACTGTTGCATTCACGTCACGATGGTGAAGATAATACATTTATCGGGTCGCGGATATAATAGAGAGCTCTAGCACAGCACACAGATCGGCTAAATGACTCACATGAGTGATTATTTGATTACCCGGAATGATGACGAGAACAAAATTTGATAATAATGATGACTCAGCTGCGAGATGGGTGCCCTGGTGTAAGGATGTGGAAGTCCGCAGTCCTGAGCGTGAAAAGTTTTGTAAATACAGCAACAAATCCGCAGAAGTAATTAATTTGGAGAGAGCTGTCACAGTTCCACATGACAATTGCAAATTGCTTCAGTTATAGCTCATTGGTTTCGCACCTCGTGCCCCCCGCCCCTCTGGCTCCTCCATCTACTAAGAAAAACTTTTAATTGACATTTACCCATTGCCAGAGGCCAACCGAACGGTAACTTTGTAACCGATTTTATTGATTTCCTCTCCGGTAAACCCTTCTGCATATTTTAAAATATCACCTCAGGTCTCCTTGTTGAATTTCAAAACAACGATAAAGCGATTAAATCGCCGCTAAGCAACTTGTTTTGCAGTTTCTGGGGAAATTCTATGTGTCTCTTTTCTCCCAACTCTTGCTTCATATCCATTCTTTTCTGAGTCTGTATACGTATTTTCTTCCACAGATACAAGAATATGAAAAACTAATTTAACTTCATGGTGAATCTGCATTTGAAAATTTCTAAAATCTTTACAGCTTAGTGCTTAAAGAGATACAAATGACTTGAATGGTTAAAAACATACAAATTGAATAACTTAGAAAATTATCTCAAGTTTTAAGCTGAAATTCAGCTTTGTGTGTTGATTAAAAATAAAATACTAACACTGAAAAATATTGCAAGTGCCAAACAAAATAACGTATTCCTTGAAGTTCCATTTCCCCAGAACTTCAAATACCTACTCGTTCATGTGTGGAAAAACATTGAAAGAATTGTGTGCTTTATTAACTTTTTAATTACTACAAATAAAAATGCTCATGACTACAATTTGATAATGAAATTCAAAACTAAAAAGGAGAGAAGATGAATATCACTGGGAAAAGTACCTATAACAAATTTAAAATGTGTCTCACGTAGTTTCCTGAAAAAAGTAGGTAAAGCTTCACGTATAAACTTTTTAGGTGGATATGATTAATTTCATTTGCTTACCTATGTATAATTTTTCAGAAGATACGGGCTAATATAGTTACAGTTTGCATTCATTTTCCCTGAACAGACAAACTGTGTGCTTATGTTAAAAAAAGACAAATAATTGTTCATTGGCTATGTATTATAATCCTATAGCATATCCAGAAAGAGAGAGCTTGTATTTTGTATTTGATGAAACATTTGCAGTTAATTGGAATAAAAGTAAGAAAAATATTTCATAACAGTGAATATAGACAAATTATACGGTTATTTGCTGTACTCCCAAAAAATTACTAAATATTGTATTCGTGTGTCAGACATCCTTAAAAGAGCTCCTCACCAACAATCAATTTCAGCACTTAACGTGGAAAACGCGATCAAGTCCAGCAACAATGCGGCGTTTTCCGGCCTGCGCCACCCAGCGGCGAACCACACGAATTACAGGCATATGCCATACAGATGCGAATTTCCTTTTCCAGTTGTTTGACGGTCCCTACACAGGATGGCAGCACCGTCTGGACTGCGCTTTCCACCCCCCTAACGTCCAAGTTCGCGCATTGGCAAAAGCGAGAAGCAGCGAAAATTGCATTCCCATGGTTTGCTTTATCCCTCCCCCTCCCCCCTTCCCCAAACAGTCTGTTCTGCTACCCACCTTAGTGTTTTGTTATTTTATTATTTTCTTTTATTTATTATGCTACTGTTGCAAGAGAGACAACAGAACGGGAGCGAGTGGTAAGAGTACTACTGCGCAAGCGCCGGAAACCTCTCTCTCGCACCTACCTCATCCCTCTCTTCGGCGTGCTATATCCGTGAAAAAGTTTTTCTTTGCAAAAGAAACTTTTCTCCCCTCCAAGTTTTCCACCCTATTCCTTTAACCTCACTCTTTCTTCCTCCTTTGTCAGCATTCTTTAACCCACTTTCCACGGAATGCCCCTTCCCATTCCTTACTACTAACTCTTTAATCGTTGTTTGACTAGACACAGTTCCGGCATTTTTTTGTCTACTACGGCACGCGCTCCACCGTTCTGCAAACTATTTCCGACATTCTGCTGCACACAAAACGTTTTAGAAGCCTTGGACATGTTGAAACTAGTTCAATAAATTTATTGTTATTGTAATTATTATTATTATTATTATTATTATTATTATTATTATTATTATTATTATTATTATTATTATTATTATTATTATTATTATTATTATTATTATTATTATTATTATTATTATTATTATTATTATTATTATTATTATTATTATTATTATTATTATTATTATTATTATTATTATTATTATTATTATTATTATTATTATTATTATTATTATTATTATTATTATTATTATTATTATTATTATTATTATTATTATTATTATTATTATTATTATCATTATTATTATTATCATTATTATTATCACTATCACTATCACTATCACTATCACTATCATTATCACTATCATTATCACTATCATTATCACTATCATTATCACTATCATTATCATTATCATTATCATTATTATGCCATTACTACTTTTGCAGTGAGTGAGTGTGATTCCGAAACGAGGCCGCAGGCTGAGTTGATGAAATCTATGAACAAAATAAAATCCTTTTAACCCGTGCATCCTACCTACACTATTACTATACATAAATACTACATGGTATTGTTTTACCCTTTTCATGGTCATGGTGGTCATCGGGCTGCGATATTCAGTTGTTGCCATGCTTAGCGTCAGTGTTGACAACATGATAACTTACAAAACCACAACATTCTACATATGAGAGCCAGTGGAAATAATAAATTGATGAAAATAATACAACAAAACTTCATTAATAGATCACAAACTTTTCTAAACTTACTCATCTTTTGAGGAAACTGAAACGTTTATTGTAAGATTGTTAGAGTTTGAAATAGTGGGTGGAAGAAATGGGAATTGAATTATCGGTTACATTATTTATTTTAGCACTTTCGTGTACTGCTAAAAGGCCAACTTTTACTATCAGTACCAGCTCCAGGTATCTCCAAGAATATACACACAGATTTCCAGAAAATCCCCCTCTTGCTGTTGTTTTCAGTTTTCTAATAATATTATCATACATTTTCTGAACTGCTGAACCATGCAAGCAGAATGGAATTTTATAGGCAACATATAGCGCTCTGCCACTTGTACAACAAAATACGTAATGAAAAAAATAGTTTTCTAACGTTTATCTCGATTAATATTAAATAATCTATTTTCAGAAAATTGAGAATACACATTTTGACTCTCTCACACATAGGTGTATTTTAATCAAAATAGGTATGTTGAGCTACTTTTTCGCAAACTAAAAAGGAGCAAACAATTATCATGAAAAGGGTTGTTTGTGGAGGGCGAATTTTCTGAAAAATAAATCACCTTGTATCCTTAAAATATGCCGGAATTAAATACAAAGATTTGCATTTATCTGAACTTCATTGTGTAGATATGCTTGGAAATATATTCCTCGAGTGGGTTCAGAGAATATAAAAAGGAATATTTACTGTGAAATCCCAATATGAATTTTTACTCCAACTTTTGCTCTACCACCGACAAGCGGTAGTTAAAGTAAAGAGAATAAGTTTTCTCCGAGAAAAAAAATCTTATTGCTTAGATTTTCGGTAAAGAGCTTTCTTGCTAAAATTATTTGTTCCCTGAATAATTTTAAACAAATTGTATTTTTTCTCTCAAAAAAGGTTCACAGAATACGAAAATGAAGATCATAGGTTTCAATTGTAAAATTAAAGCTGAAATTTAATGCTTTCAGTCGTCACAAGGAGGACTACAAATGAAAATCTCCTTGCTGCATATATATTATTCCTTTGACTTACATGAGCACTTTTCGTGATCAAAGTCGCCTTGCGTAATATTTCCTCACGAATTTAATCAAAAAGCAAAGATGAGAGAAAGCGATCATATTGGGAGCCATCAGAAATCTTAACAAGAGTCAAGGCTGTCTGGCCATTTAATGGATTCGTTAAGATGTCGGACGAGATCTTCAATTTCGGAAACTTCTAGCGGAGAGGCGAGTCACGTTTTATTGGAGTGTCAGATTCCATTCGCAAAGTGACAACTGATTGAAAAACGTGTTCCGTGGAAAGCTACGGCATCCTATGCAAATTCTTTTATGTGAAACGAGGCACATCAACGAATCACATAGTGCAAGGCATTACTTTTCCTTGGTTTTAATGCAAGTCACTAATGCATGAATTAGGAATACCTACATCCCTGGCTTTGTTTACGCTGTTGTACAGAGAACTCTTAGCCAAGACAGTAATACTTCGTGCTGCAGGTCAGTCCACTGCCCCCCGCCCCCCTTGCCCCCCCTCCCTCTCACTTATGTACTAGCCTTCGGTAAACTGTCTTGCGTGACGATTAGATAGCGCTTCGGACACTGGGAAACTTTGTAGCTCTCATAATTTCATCGCCTTTGACAACACGTCGTTCACAAAGTAGACTGGTATATAGTATTGCGAAAATTATGTCCAGGTTGCGTGCGAACTTTGTAACTAAACTGGTTCAGTAAGCATTTGAGGTTCGTTAGAAGTAGAAAATCTCTCTTGCACTGCGTTCGAACTAAGGCAACTTGGGTAAATAGCACATCAAAGCAAGATTAAACAATTGGAATAAACATTTTACTGCTGTGTAAATACATAGCGCTGATTTGGTATGATGTAAAAGGTTTATGGCATTGTGAATAAGTAAAGATCTTTTAATTGCTGCAACTTACAGAGATAAGTAGGTTAAGTCGTTTTCGCTGCAAATTATAATCCCAGTTTTAGAGCACTCCATCCGTAACTAAAATTTGGTCAAAGTCGTCAAAAAATTAAAAAAATAGTTTTTATGTCCAAAAATGCTTTGAACCCTTAGTTTAAAATAACATACTACAAATTTGGCTCTCAAAGAACTTCAAAGCTTCAACATGTGACCAACCAAATGCCCAATGCCTAATGCCCTGTATTTACTGCTAATCTCTTTTACTCTATTTTGATTTTTCTGACACATTGTCTACTAAAAATGTTCCTCTGTTGTAGTTTGTAATCAATTCTAATCAAATTTTCAGCCTAGAGAATGAGCTTAAAAACTAGTATACGGTTTCTTTGATACGCGTTTAAATTGCTCAAGATATGACGTTAGCACTTAAAATAATGTATTACAAAAATTACATTCAAAGGTTTAATTTTTTGAAACAACTAGAAAACAGTGAACAAATTTTCTGTGCACCGGTTTTATGTATGAGAATTTAAACAATGAGGTAAAATTTTTATTTTTTTGACACTACGTTGCACTGTGTGCCACACCTGTTAATTTAGCATAATAAAGGTAGAATAAAATGTTTTTTTCTCAAAAACTATTTATTATATCTGCATGCAATTTAAAACACATATAATTTGGCAAAACAAAATGTGACAAAATATTTTAAAATGTTGGATGAAAATTGCAAAGTTTAGAAATTTCAGCTTTACCTTTAAAGAGTTGATATTTATTAAATAATGATTGAGGAAACACGCCCCTGCGCCGCTTCATTCATCACAAATCTCACATACAGTCGCCTGGGATCGAACTCTGGCCGTTTTGGTGGGAGTTGAATGATCTAACCACTCGGTCTCGGCGCGGCCATCAACAAAATTCACATAAATGCTAATCGAAATAGAGAAGAACGACTATGATTAAAACGCCTATATATGCTGCCAAGGGTTAAAATTTTAACCATAGGCCAAGAAATCAGGGGTTTGGTTATTCAAAATATTTGAAATAATATTTATGTATCTCAAGCAAACAAGTTATACTCAAAAAGCTGCTTTTTACATGTTCTGTGCCTCTCTAAACGAAGGAACTCCCGAGTATGTCGATAAGTGACTGTTGAACTTTCGAATTGTAAGGAACACCTCCCAAAGATTGTTGCAAAATTTGCTCTAGACTCCTTGCCGAGAGTTTGGGATACCGGCGACAGACAAGCTGAGGCTTATGTCCTGTTTCGCCACGCACGGAAAAGCCAAAAACAACACTGCCCGTTCCCATTTCTTCTGACTACCAGCGTCATTAATCCATTGTCCATAACAGAGACAACAGTGACGTGTGCACAACAAAACATGTTTAGATAAACCACGGCCAACCGAGGTGGTCTGTCATGATAGTACATCTAGAGTTGGCAGTCAGACATTGATGAGAAAAATGTTGGCTGCAGAGCTATCCCTTGAAACCGATCTCAAAACACTTCAAGTACATGGGTGTGCCCACAATATTAGTGACTAACCTTTTGGCTATTGGCAATAAGCATTTAAGTATACGGGATGGTCGTGTAGCTGTCCAAACATGTCCAACGTATTGCTAAGGGATCCACAGATGTTTGAATAAAGTTTACTTCCCTTGACAATAGCACCTGGAAATCGGCATTGCGAATACTTGGAGGGTTAATATTTTTATGGAATTTAAATCTTCTCTGAGACTTGATAGGTAGTAACATCACAAGACGGTTTGATTTTCTATTAAATGTATTCATTTCGTGAATTACGAATGGATGTTGCATAATGCTTCCTCAACATTCCTACAGGTTCGTCTAGGATCTTTCCTAATCGTCGTTTCCACGTGGTAATGCTTTTCTCAGTCACTACTGTTGATGGTCACTCTCCTCATCGTCTTAATTCCCTAAACCACGGAACACAGCACTTCGTGAGGAGCAAGGCCCCTGCCAGACCCCCTCAAACGCTCAAGAGACTGCGTTTCATGTAAACCACATTTGGAATTAGACAAAATCATCTCACGAAAATGCTCTTTTGAACCTGCATAGCACCTTAACTAATTGCTACAAAGGTAATTTTAATGGAACAAAAATAGCAATCAAGATATCTCACTTATTATCTAATTTGCATAAATATTACACAAGAAAAGTTATAGGGTCTTTTAACAAGAAACAATTTGACAGAATGAGTAGATCTTTGCTAAAGTTTGGAAGCACAAGACATGATTCACTACGTAGGATTGGTCGTGTCCGTAGAATTCAACGAGTTTCTAATGGAACAGCAGGAGAAATAATGGCACAAGAAGAAACGCTAGTGGAAAAGCTTGAAAAGAGGATGCTGCAACAGTAAGGCCATGTCCGGAGAAGACAGATGGACCAAACAGATCCTGTCACAGTCAGCAAATGGAAGAAGGAAAAGGCCCATGCGAAAGTGGAGCAGCCAGCGTAAGGATTTTGGAGGAAGGCAGGAGAATGCAAACCCTGAAAAGGGGAGGGACTTTTAAAAAGTAAATAAATAAGGATCTTAGAAGTAGTCAGACGGAGGAGCTTCCAGTGCCTAGAGCACTAGGCCATAACAGGCAAAGTGGTTCCAACGTGAAGGGCCCGAAGGGCAACCAGTTCAAGACGACCAGTTCAAGGTGGTAAACCATTCAATAGATATCCAAACATTGACCGTCTATAACATGTAGCGATTCCAACATGACACCAATCCTGATGTCTTTTACCCGCAACTTGGGCATTCACGGAAGGGGGCCCAACAAGTGTAAATTCCACCGCCCTGCTGTAACACACCAACCACCGTCGTCTGGTACTACAACCCCGAAACAAATGAAAGAAAATTATGTACTGGAAATTTGTGGTGGAATGGGAACCACCTAGCATTCGGCTACCGATGCAGAAAACCACAAAAAACCGTGGTCAGGGTGGTGGATCCGATGGGAATCGAGTCCGTAACCTCGCAGGTTACCACAGAACCTTCTGACTCGATTGGAGTCCTGTATTTTTTGGGTAAAATGTAAACGATCAGTTAAGACCTCCTCTTCAGAGCATATATTTTTGTTTGCTTATTTCGTAATTTTGGCGTAATTTAGCTTAAGAATCATAATATTGTATTCATACTTATGGATAAAAACACGTACGTAACCGCTTCTTATTGTAAAGAAAAATATTCAAATATGTAGAAATAAAACTAGAGGCAGTAAGAGACACCTAAGTACGTGCATTTACGAGACACTCTAGATGTATCACGTGGTTTTCTATGTTCTGGGAAATGCTTAGAAGTTGGCTGTATTTGTGTCTTTGCGCTCAACAGGCCTTCCTTGTCCAAAGCTTGTTTGTACTTCCTATTACACATCTGCGACTCCTCCGCTTCAGTTAAATCTTTCGTCCGACCGACGGTTGTTAAAATGCGGCGCTCCCTGATGGGTTTGCGAGCCCCTGGTTGTTGCTGAGCGATTGGTTTAAACAGGTGGGCCGACTCACTCATCATTCAGAGGTGTTGTCAATTGGCCAAGGACTGTAGCAGTGGCGTATCCCGCTTTGCACAGATTTATTGGCTCCAGATGAGCATTACGCACTATGGCAGACAAAATTTAATGGCAGCTGATACATACCCAGTACTTACTATTCTCTTTTCTCTTGTACAAATACATTTTGTGGGTGCAAACTATATTTATATCACTAGCTTTATAGCATGATTTCACACCATGTTTAACTATATAACTCGCAAGGTCTGGCAATCCTCTGATTGGATTTTGTGTTGACTAGCTCCTCCTGCCACCCGCCATTAAATTTTTTGTCAGCCATTACAGATCTTAGCCCAGAGGCACAATAGGTGAGATTTAAATTAGTATTGCCAATGGAAAAAAAATAACGCCAATTACTCTGTTTTTTCTTTTTTTTTTTCCGTATCAAGCTTATAAGATGGTCCAATTTCAGTACTATACTTTTATAAACTATTTTTCTTTCTCCAAAATCTCCCTTAGTAGGCAGAGGAAGTATTATATTTTATCAAAAAATGTGATGTTGAGATTTCATCAAAATACATGTTTTGCGGCCCTCTCAATAAAATACAATTATCATGCAAAGTAATTGTTTTGTATCTATGTATTTAGTGGAACAAACATTTTAATGCTCTGTTTTATGCCGTCATTAACATCGAAGGTCACATCGGCGGCTGGGATTTCGTGAGAATGGGCTTCAAAATGAATTGCACCAAAAATATGATTAAATATTTGTTGAAGAGCAATTTGCTCAATTTTCAGGAAATGCAAATCAACTACGCACATGTATGAACTTTGTCAGAAGTCAGAAGTCATGGCTGACGATGAAAGCGGTTGACGCATGACATTTATAATGGACATTTAATCGCGCGGAACTGCAGTCACCGTTTCATAACGATCACTATTACTGCTGCATTTATAGCAGACTGTGTCTTATTGTATTCTCTCATAATTCATATATCTTACCGCCTTTTATGTCCAGCATGCCATGAAAAGAAACACAGCGTGGGCCGCATCGAAAGGCTAAAGAAAGCGGTGTATTTCCTGCTCTGGAGATTTTAATATTGCATGTAGGTATACAGGAGCTTTCATAATAAATTTCAACATCACAGTTTACAATGATAATGAGTCACTGCTTTTCGATATTTCTACACCGAGCAGTTATTTATGCTGCTACCAAGAAATAGCACCGAACAACTGAATGTAGAGATGTCACCTGAAATGACGTTTTGAAACTGGGAAACTACAAAAGCTAGACAAACTTTTTACTGTAGAAACGGTTACAACTGGTTAAGAATGTAAAGCATTAAGTAACTTTCCTTGTTCGTAGCCTTAGTCGTTTTCAAAATATTACATCTTATCAACTGATTCATTTGAGGGAACACTTGCAAGTTTGTGGTTGTTCTTTGTCTTTCATTCACGAGAGTTCTTTACTACGACTTCGAATTTATGTTACTACTTAGTCACATAAGCTCTGGGCAAAAATATATCGTGAATAAATAGCTTGGATAAAACATTTAACTTTTTATAAGTACTGTAGAAATTTGGTTGGACGTGTGTGGACTTGAAGTGAGTAGAGAAAATCGTGGAATATACACATTTAGCGGCTCTTCTATATTAATAAATTTCAGGGTAAAATTTAGTTAAAATAGGAATTTTTGATCCATTGGTCCTTAACATAAATTTCTTTAGCTTTCATATTTACTGATTATGCCAAGCGCTGCAAACTTGATTAGAACATATATTTTGATTCTTCTAATTTAACATGCCATTGGCTTCAATGCCAAAAGTACTCTCGCATGGAAGCTGTTGTATAAATTTGTTTATGAAATGTGCCTGCAAAATGTCTCTCTAAGGACACTTAAAGAAAATCATTAACCCATTATATCTCAATGTGTCGATGTGGATTTGGTGCGTAGAGCAAGATTTAAAAAATTACTTCAGACATAGTCAAATGTTAAGAGTTGGTCCAGGGGTGCTCAAAGGCGAGCACACGCTCGCTTCCCCTTCACGTGTTATTTTCCCCACACCACTGACCAAGGGAAGGTGAACCAGACCTGCTAAGCAGAAGCGGATATATAGTATTTCACACAATTTAGTGGGAGGACGAATATATATATATATATTTTTTTTTTTTTTTTTTTTTTTTTGTTTTCGAGATGATGATTTGGTTGACTTATAAGACTGGTAGTTGCAGATTTATACCATTTCCCTTGCTTACGTTCCGTCTTCACGACAAACGTTATTCTACTGGAAAAATACAACGAACTCTTAAAGCAATTGTACGACACATTCTCTTCACAATTTGAAGACTTAAAACACTTGAAACCAAACTCCAATTATTTTGCACTTTTGTAGTGAGGCTTCACACGAGCTACAAAGTATGAAATCACTTGCATTGCAGAATTCCACGACCGTAAAATGTTCTGAGAAAGAAGGATGGAAATTATTTAGGTCTCTGCTCTGCTTTGAGTATCCGAGATTACGTTTGTTTGCATCTAGTTTAATGGCAGTCTTTGGCTCCATTTATATCTGCGAACAAACGTTCTCAAAAATGAAGTAGGTACATTAAAAGTGAGCATCGCAGACTCTGATAATGGGGAATAATAGACTTGGCTAGAAAAAATTCCTATCCCCCAGCTGGGAATCGAACTCAGAATCCCTCGCACAGCAACAAAGTGCTCTACCGACTGAGCTACAGTTCAGCCTTTAAAATGTATTAGCAATTTTATTACTGTTTTCAAAATAGTGTCTGAAGTAGCTACGTTGCTCAGAGGAGAAGAGAGAGGAGAGGGAGGGCAATAGTGGGAGATAGCGGAAGAGGTAAATGGAAAGAAAAGGTAGAGGGAGGTAGAAGCAGAGGGAATGAGCAATTGCACGGGAAGAAAAGGAGAAGACAGAGAGAGGAAGCAAAACAGTGAAGGAAGATAAAGGGAGAGTGAAAAAAGGGCAATCTCTATGCTTAACTCTGTAACACAAGTGGAACTGCGTGTTGTGCTATTTGAAAACGTGAATCAAAACTTGCGTCTATTGCATTACTTGTGGGAAGCATTTCGGTGTCGGAGGCAGGAGTCGCTGTCTTCGGCAAAATTCGAGTAGAAAGTTCAGTGGCCACAAAGCTAGGCTAGAAACGCCACTGACGCCTTACGGTGAGTGACAGGGCGGCTACAAGGTTCTTCCCAGCTGCATGCAAGCTCGATGACACCGTCTTTTCGTTTTCTGACTCATTCCCTGCGTCGGTCGCCCGGTTCTTTAAATAAAAGTATCGCTCTCTTTTCTAAGTGGAGGTGGTCCAGACTGGGAGGTTAGCCCAGCCGTGCACACACACATACACACATACACGCTTCTCTGCTTGTATCTGGAGAGGGGAGGAAAAGGAAGCTCTTCAATAATTATTGCATTATTTTACATACTACCGTAACACTATATCATGAGAAATTTAAAAGAAAATCCTCAAATAAAATCAATGGGGCAGTTTGAGCTCTTGTTGAAATTTGAGGAACACCCCAATTGTCTATATTTTTCAAATAAAACAGTAATGTGTCTGAAAATTATAAAAACAACCATATTTGCCAACAAAGACATTTTTATTCCAAATTAATCACTGGCACTAGTTAAGAAATCAAGATATAAATTATGGCAGGCACAAAATTTAATGGCCGCTGATACCTGATCATTACTATTCTCTTGTGCAAATACCTACATTTTGTGGCTGCGAACGATATATCACAACGTGATTTCACAACGTGTTTAACTGTACAACACCGCAAGGTGTGGCAAGCTTCTGATTGAATGTTGTGTTGAGCCATTTTGTGTCACCCATTATAGGAAGGTCACATACCAAAATAAACCAAGGGTCCGAATTTTTTGTTTCTTAAATCTTGTATCAGGCTTTAAAATCGGAATACATAAATGTGAATTTTTTTATAATACTCGTATTTTATAAACCACAAAAAATATAAAATACAATATTATTAACATTAAATGTGTTGATAGTTTTATCGTGCTTTTTCAAACCCCTTTATTCAGTTTAACATTTAAATATAAATAATTATTAAAATCTTTACAAAATAAGAATTAAATGTTAACGTTCTTAAATTCTTAACAAATTTTGCAGCCTCACCTGCACATAAATATACTGGGTCAATCTGCCTATTTAGGATTTAGTTCAGTTTGTATAGGGAATAAGCTAATTTCACTTAAACATTTATTCTAACATTTTAGTTGTATATTAAAATTAATAGTTGTCTCCTTAGCGCGGTACTAGTGCTGCTGCTTACCAAACGGGGGAACCAGGCTCGATTCCCGGTACCGGTGAGGGGATTTTCTCCCGCTGGGAGACCTGATCCGGGGTGCACTCAGACTTGTTAGGTCCCTGAGAGGCCAATTGAGGAGCTACTTAAATGAAAAGTAGCGGCCCTGGTCGAGAAGACCTCTTAACCGGCCGGAAGGGACCGGGACGCTGACCACGTCCCACCTCCAGCACTACACCCCACTCGTGACGCCTGTGGTGGGCAGAGTTGATGGACGCAGTGGTCGGGTGGTAGGCCTTAGCCCGGATGGACTGTTGCGCCACGGTTTTTTAATTAAAAAATTAATAAGTTAACTGTTTTATATGCATCTATTTGTTTTTCTCTAATCAGAGATGATACCAGTTTGTTTTTACATAAACAGAGATTCGCGTTATTAATTACATAGATTTTATTTTTGGAACTTCGTCAGCTTTTGACAGTGTTATTTACGATTGTGCCATGAACAAGATTGCTGAAATAACTTGTGTCCATTTGTCCAATTTTCACATAAGTTAAAAAGGAACGGTTTTATCAACTTAAACGTGTACACCTGCCTACTCGACAGATACGTTCAGTTGAAGAGATAAGCAACATTTGACACACTGATGTTAATGTAATGAGCGCAGTGATAACGACGCAACCGCTGCGTCCTCTGTCACCGTCCGCGCATTGGTAGAAGGCGCTTTAATTTCTTAGTTCAGGATGCTTCAAATACTTCCTCAGATGGTCTTCAAGGACATCATTAATACAAGTCCATGTTCCAAGCGGGAGATAAACCCCGGATCTCCCGCGTCGCAGGCAGCAGTACTGAAACGGTGTCGGGTCATTTATCAGCAAAGCCAAGTTCTGCTTCGACAACTGTTGCAATCGAATGGTCAGTGTTATGACTTCTTAACACAGAGGTCCCGAGTTCGTTTCCTCCCTTGGCCGGGTAATTGTTATTCAATTAGAACCCTTTACTACCTGCTGGAAGTATGAATATGGGTGTTTCCTAATGAAAAATCATTAAAATATGCATACAGTCAGTTCAGGGCTAGGGAACTTGTGCTTATGAGCGCAGCTTGCTCACGGCCTTGCACCGATAACTGTATGTTAAAAGGGACTAATAACGAAACAGTAAAATAAAGCCCTGATTCAGCTAACTGTTAGTAATTCGTTCTCAAACTCATGATAGATTACCTCGTCTAGAATCTGTTAGACAAAATAGGTTATGTTTTAGTATCTAGGCATTTATTCTAATCGATGTTTAAGTGGTTTAATGCAATTGAACGCTTTGTTCTAGCCCTGTATTCATACTTTGTCTTCTCTTTGTGGCGGTACGTTGCCAAAAAATGCAAGCTTTTAACATCATAGCTATAAATTTAGCTAAAAGAAATACGAGTTAGTGAAAAGCGTTCGCGGCTCCAACTTCATTTTGTCATGTTTGCTGACATTTTTCCTTGAGCAAAGCTAGTTATTCGGCATTTGGGGATCCTCAGTGTATTCAGTTCGAAAAGTGGCGTTTTTAACGCGTGATTTATTTCTTGTTTTCCCGTCTTTTTTTCTTAGCCATGCTGCTACCATCTTGTCTTCCACGAGTTTTATGACTTTTTTTTTTTTCATCTTTTTTCTTCCGTTTGGTCTCGGCTGCAGTTAATGAAGCTCGGTGCCCGTAATGAGGTTTCTAGAAAATGGAATGCCATGCGGGGAAAGTGATTGACGCCTATAAAAATGTTAAATGCTCCTCCATATCTTGCGACTGTGATGGACTCGTATCCAACTTAACCTCAAAAATCCTCGGTCAAGATAACAAAGAATGCTCAGTTCTACGCTCCTCTGCAAAGAAGGATTAAACAAAGAGGACGGGAAAAAGGCAGCTTGGGGTAAAGCATGCCAATTTTCTCTTTCTTCCATCCGTAGCGAAATGGACTGGTCTACAAATTGAACGTTGTAGTATTTTGCAAGAATATACCCGTAGCACGCGAGCATGGTCTGTAAGTCTGCACAAATTATTGTGATTGCCACGTGCTTTGAAACGTATCAATTTGACAATTCATGGAACTTGTGAACATCCCCTTTAGGAAAATAGAGTTGAAATTTGGTCAAATTTTGCATAAAATGAGTATATCCAAAAACTACCTTGAACCTTTAGCTTAAGTTTTCCTCTGAGCCCTTTAAAGCACGTATCCATTTATGGTAGACACAAAATTTAATGGCGGTTGATACCTGACCACTACTATTCTCTTTCCTGTTGTACAAATAAATTTTGTAGGCGCAAATGATCAGCCTTTACAGCTGATTTCATAGCGTGTTTATATTATACAACACGCAAGGCCTGGCAAGCCTCTGTGTTGACGAGCTCCTCCTGCCACCAGCCATTACATTTTGTGTCAGCTATAGTAGTAAGTATACGGGGATTGGAGAGTGTTCAACGGCCCTCTAAAGATATTTTGTGCTACGCTAGTCCAGTGAATTGAACACTGAAGAATACTCGAGCTTAAAAGCCCCTCTCCTGTAGGTGGGATAGAACCCGGGAACAATCCGTGGCTGGCAATTAAGACTGCCACTCTATAGTCCACTGCATCACAGCAGGGACTGTCCATTTACATCCTTAAGATTACACAGTGGGAGGTCCGCGGTTCAAATCCCTATTGTTTTTGTTCCAGGTTTTCTTCAATCCTGATAACTCGCAACAAGAAGGTATCCTAAACTTAGCCTGGAATTTTCTTTGCCAAAATTTCTTTTCCAAATGTTATTTCATTTACATATTACAGTGTACACCGCCTGTGGTGCCACATGTAATAAAAATGGCTAAAATAAAGAAGTAACTTCAGCCCTTTTGAACATTCTATCCAAAAACAAGCACACACACGCACTCTCTCTCTCCCCCCTCCCCTCCCCCCTCTCTCTCAGTCGCTCACACAATTACTTTCCTCGCACCTCTATTTCCTCCTCACTAAGAGGACCCTGGTTGTCTTTGGAAGTATCATTATGATGATCGTCTGGAGCATGTTGTTGGTGACAGGCGCATCGATGCACAAAGGCCCTACAGGAGGCGATAAATTCATACAAAGAAATTATTTGGACAAAACAGATAAGAAAGTTACATGTTAGCTATTTTGTTTACCTTATAAAATTTACAATTGAAGTGTAAGTTTTGTGGCTATAATTAAAATTCATTTGGCTAGGTATAATGGTAACAGTTTTTGGAAAAACTTATTTTTATTAAGCAATTTTCTCTATGATGTTAAAAATGACATGGAATTTATGAAAAAAACGTGTTACTGTCTACTGGTGTGAATTCCCCATGGAATATTCTATTCTATCGTAAATGAGTAATATAATCGTAAAGAAACAATAATCTCGGAATATTACTTAAGAAAGAAGATTGCGCTTGTACGCATGGAAGAAGTATAACTGAACTAAAGAGGAGAAATTTAAACTCAGAAGTGAATACGTTAGTTCCGCTTCTTTGGAACAAGCTATATCCCCTTGAGTGGTTGCTTGAAAATAACAAGAGTATGTGTTCGCGAAACAAAGAAAACAATCGGAAACGGATGGTAGAAGGGTATAAGCAGGTAATTAGGTAATATTACGACTAATTTTGTGTACCAGGTTATGATGTGTGACGATATTTCGTGAGGTTTATTCATGGAAGAAGTGATGCGATAATTTTGCACGCACGATGGTCATAACTGAGATTACTCCGCGTAGATTTCACTTTCGGACCTGTTGGCGATGGTGATCAGGTTCAACCTATATCTTTGAACAAATGTGCTATCGTTTGTTCATGGTATTTCCAAAAGTTATAGAAATCCTGATTCTGTCCAAAGATTTGAATGGAATTGTTCTTGATGAAGCTACTGGATCGTGAATTCTTCCAAATAAAGGGTTTATACATTGAAAAAAGTCTGACGTGTTGCATTCACATGAGTTTCTCTAACCTTGTACTAACTATTTTTACAAATTCTTATTCCTCTATTTTCATCATGTTAGTCAAGACAAAGATTTGCATAAATTACCTTATTGTTGATTTTCTTGTAGGTGCAAGGGGAATATGGGAATACTTTGAGCGATAGTCAAATCTTTTAAAGCTGGTCCAGTATGAAACTTTGAAATTCCGTTCTTTTTGTACGGTCAAGAGATAAAAGAGTAAATAACGACTTTGCATTTCAGAAAAGTATAAGTACTGTATAACTCACAAACTACAAGGAATATCTCTGAAATGGTTCACTCCACAAAAAAAATTCATTTGGACATAACTTGTGTGTTTTAACGAGATCTACATATTTGTATAGTAAGATTTGGTCTATCTCTTATGGTTTACGAGTTATTCAGGTCATCCAGAATAAACAGGACTACATAAGCTAGAGCCAGAAGATTCAAAATATACATTTCATTTGCCATAAAAAGTCTTAAACATGTGGCATTTTAATCAGAATCGTTGGAGCCATTTTTGAGTAGGTAAATCAAAATTTTTGAGACATTTTCCATGTAAAGGGTAGTTTAGGATGAAGGTATTTCCCTCAAAATCTTCCTGTCGCATCCTTAAATATCAACTTTGGTTTCTAACGGACTTTCTGTTTTTGAGTTATGCCATTCAGACACACACACACACACACACACACACACACACACACACACGCACGCACGCACACACACACATACACACACACTCTCTCTCTCTCTTCTTAAAATGCTTTCTATGGATTGGGGAGGGGGCGTCAAAACATGTCTTTCCAGTGAAATCTCGACATAGAAGTTTTGGGCCGAATGCAATAGTATATGCATAGTATGGGACAATGGTATTTGGCAAGTGCACTTTTAGAGAACTTATAAAAATAGTATTTGTGAAACACATCATATTTCTACATCTTTTCCCTACGAAGAATTTGAATATTCTGTTTCAGAATACCACAGATGTCACGCCCACTGTGAGATCATTAAAGGGTCATGATGAAATTGGAAATACACCACCATTGAAGCAATATTGAGAACATAAGAGCAGATGGTTCAAGGAATGACTTAAAGGCGTAATATTTCTGAGAATTCTTTGTTCTTTAGACTCACATTTCTGATAGAAACAAACAAACTGCGCTGGTTTTGGTTGTCTTTGTCTACTTCGCTATGGATGTCACAAGGAATATTTTCTTTGACTCAACTTTTCCAAGAAAAGGGATTAAAAGCAATTAGTAGCTGGTACAGCAAAAGTTCACGATGTTCTCGCAACATTCCTTTGTGATTGATCAGAGTTCATAGTCAGCTGAGTATATATGCTTAGGGATAATTTGTGTTATCATGCAGTAGCGTTGCGAAAACTTGAACAAAAACCTCTCGGCAAGAAGATAAGATTTTGTTGCTCAAATTATATTTCCACGTGTAAAACTCGAGGTCGTATACTATGAAATATTCGACGAAAAATTTGATGTGTTGCACTCACATGACTTTCTCTACTCTTGTACAAACTGTTATGAACACCTATTCTTTTATCTTCATGTTAATCCAGATAAATATTTGCAGATATTGTTATTTGTCCTTTTAGGTACAATAGGAATAAGGGATTACAGTAGGTTTAAGTAATGGCTTTTAATAGCTGGTCACTATGTGAGGGCTTTGGCATTCTATCCTCTTTGCAAGGTCAGGACATAAAAATAATGACTTCCTATTTGAGAAAAGTATAAGCATTTGAAAACTCAAACAATTAACAAGGAATATCTGGAAAATGATATATCCACGAAAAACATTCACATAACTTAGGGCTTTAACGGGCCCTACGTTTTTCCCTAGTATGTAAGAGTTTGTCTCTCCTTTACAGCTTATTAGTTATGCAAAAGTCGAAAAGGGAGAGGAGTTAAGAGACTATTCCCAGAAAATTCAAGATGTACATTTCGCTTGCCATGAAAATATGTGGTATTTTAATCAAAATCATTGAAATATGTTTGAGAAAATCAAAATTTTCAAAAATGTTTTCATGCAAAGGGTAGTTTGGGGCATTTTATTAAAAATCTTCGTGTCGCACCCTTGGAAGATTCAGAACCAAACATCAAGTTGGGTATTTAACCGACACACACACACACACACACACACACACACACACACACACACACACACACACACACACACACACACACACACGCACGCACGCACCTTTTGTAACTATAGTTCTTTTTTAGATTCAGGATGCCTCAAAACATATTTACGGTGAAATATTGATATCCAAGTTTTGAGTGGAATGCAATGTTTTACCTACGTGTTTAGTAGAGAAAGTGAATATCAGAGATGCTCAAATTCGCGCTGGCAACGTTGTTGTACAGTTGGCAATATTATTTTGCCCTAACCAAATGCCACCGTCCTGCCGCAGCACACCAACCGCCGCCGCCAAGTCCTACAACCCTGAAACAGGTGAAACAAAGAAAGGACATCATAAAGACAGAAAATAAGGGACAGGAAATCCGTGGTAGAAGGGGAACCACTCCAGCATTCGCCCAGTAACTCGGGGAAACCATAAAAAATGGTCAGAGGGGCCGGCTCAATACGAATTGAACCTAGAACCTCCCGAATGTGAGCCTCACACGTTACCACGGAGCTATCTCAATTTAGTTTCTCAAGGGATAAGTGATCCAAAATGTAGAAAGTGAGTTGTAAGCAGGATGGACCAAAACGCTGGATGTAGAGTAAAGAAATAGAAGGGCAAAATTAGCAGTAGCACTGTCCTCTACATCTAAATCGGACCCCAAGAGAATGTCTTCATGTTTCTCGACATTCTCCCTTCCCAAATTTCTTTGACAGGTGGCTTTGCGTGAAAGTTAATAACAGGAGTAGCGACACAAACCAAAGTCTTTTGATTCCATGCTGCAAGAACTGCTCCTCTTTCAGCAGGTCCTACTCCTTTACTCTGATGCCTGGCCGGTAATTAGCTAACCCCATCCCATATACAAAACTACTCTTTCACGTTTAATTACTTGGATCTGCCCTGTAATCTTGAGGATATCTTTGGTCATGCCATTTCTCAGTCACAAGGATTGATTTATTCTGAGGCTGTTTTAGCTACCTGGGTTGACCATAAGGGAAACATCAGCTTCCTGCTGTGATAAGTTGTGTTTTGAAATGTATGTATTGGGCATAACATCGAGACGAACTGGAGAATTAAGAAGCATGTTAATAACCAATACCACTAAAATTGTAACGTTAAATTTAATCATCTGAGTATTAGTAGCGCATATGAGGGAAAAAAACCCTTGGTGAGATACATTCACATCACTTTCTCTACTCTCTTTTCAAAAAATTGTTCATAGAAAAGGGTGTTATTCTATGTGCTTCTTGTTAATTCATATAAACTTTCATTGCACATTTGTAGTAGGATACAGTTGGTAAAGCGACCATAAGATTTTTTAGAAAGTTTGTGGCTATGTGATTGCTGAATACTTCTTTGTTACTTTTTCTACAACGTATGTGTGTAGAAGCTATTTTCCTTCCAAAAATTGGATACCAAAATTATTTCACTGGAAATACATGTTTCGGGGCCCCTGAAATCAAAAAAGGGTATTTTAGAAAAAGGTTCGTGCGCGCGTGTTTGTGTGTACCAGAGAGAGAGAGAGAGAGAGAGAGAGAGAGAGAGAGAGAGAGAGAGAGAGAGAGAGAGGGAGGGAGAGGGAGGGAGAAGAAGACTGGGATAAATATCAAACTCATTAAGATTTTCAAGAAAGTGCCCTTACCTAAACTACTTTTTACATGGAAATGTTTGATTTTTTTTCAGAAATGGCCAACGATTTTCATTAAATTACTAGCTATGTATTTTATCCTCATGAGAAAATAAATGTATAGGTATCTTTGAATTTTCAGAGAACTCTCCGAAGTCTTATTCGTTCTGAATGATTTTGCATAACTGGTAAACCATGAAAGATGCAGATCTGCTAAAATAATTTTTTATTTTTGAGTTACAATATACCTATACAATATACCTTGTTATTGGTTTGAATTTTTAAATACTTATGCTTTTCTCAAATGGGAAGTAGTTATTCTTTATTTTTTTCCTGCTGGTCATTCAAAGAGAGCGGAATTTTAAAGACATCACACAGCGACCAGCTCTTAAAACTGTCACTATCGCTTAAGTCTGCTGTATTCCTCAATTCCCAATGTATCTATGCAACAAAACCATTTCTGGAAATTTTTATCTCGATTAATACGAGGTACACAGAAAAATAAGATTTTATAAAAATAGTTTGTTGAAGAATGGGTAGAGAAAGTCATTAAATGTAACACATCAGGTTGTTTTAGCTTTCCTAAGCCTTTTTCTCGACTATCTGTGAGGATCTACATTACTAGGCCAACTAAACCATGCTCTTTCTTAAACAAATTTATAACATCTTACGTATTTGTCATAATTCCGATGTTGACCTTTCCTTTGTTCTGATATGAGCTCATCTAATAAGATTTTAATTAATGCCTACTGCTTTGTGAAAAAATCTTCCATGTTAACCTATATTGATTTGCTATATTATATGTAGGAATACCTCTGTCTTTTACATCAGGCACACGCCTGCAAAAAACCAATGAAGGGATTAGGAGAGAAAAAGATTTATGAATAAATTATGCTTTACCTGGAAGCCGAAATCGGTAACCGTTAAAAGAAGGGAGAAATCAGAACGCCAGAATATTGAATATATGGAGTTAGCAAAGTGAATCCTCAAAAATATGTTTTAAACACAGTAAATTATTAAGTAAATTCTGTTGTTAGGAACTTGCCCCCGGCTAACGTAATAATATTGGTAAACTTACTAGAGAAATAGGGGAAAGAGGAGATTTCAATGCACCTGCTGGTTTTGAAGCTCGACAACAAAACATTCTCTTTCGGAGTCTTTGTTCGGAACTAAAAGTAAAGCTTTTTCTTTCACTTGCATGGTTTCCAAAAGACTGTAAGGCATGCGTTTATTGTTCACTTGATTTTAGCAAGAAGAACGTAATAGCTCCAATAAAGGAGCTGAATTTCTGGAGTTTTATGTTCAGCGTAATTCATCAGTTCTATGGATCATTTGCCATGAAAATCTTAGATAAACAAATAACAACAGGAGAATAAAAGACAAGATTTTAAATGAGATCAAGGCATCTAACAGTGTATTAACAGTGATATATCTGAAAGGACATGAATTTTTCCTCAAGTGATGAATATATTTTATTATTTAACGTTGCTGGATAGTTTCTCCTCACAATTCAAGCTAAATGCTGAATTGTGTACAGTTATTTACCGAAAAATCCTGACCATCTCCCAGAATGCAACGACAGGAATCAGTTTGCTATATTTGACATTATACTTGACTCTGCCCAGACCTCAGGCTTCTTAATGAGCCTAAGGTAATGTTAAACAATGAACAAAATATATTGTCCAATGCTCCCCCTATGACATATGACGTTCGGGGGAACCTCATTCCGCCAAGCGATTACTGGGTTCATTTTAACTGCAGGCACCCAGCCTGCTACTACCCAGTATGTGCTACTTCCGATGATAGGATGGCAGTGAAGAGAGATGGAACAAGGGGACCTACAGACTTATCGTGGGCCCCGAACTTAGGGTATATGAAACAGAGGTGAAGGCCTCGATAGGGGCAAATTAATGGACTCAGCACGAGAGCCAGGGATGAAACCCTGAACAAAATATGCCATTTAGTAAATTGATTTGCTACAGTGGAAGTAAATATGGAGAATGTGACTGGTACATTTTATTACTTAAGTAACTAAGAAGGAAGCGGGGAGGGGATCAAAAGGAGCAGTTTAACAATTCAGCACCACCTGGAATTGCTGCTTTCTTATGTCGCAAAACTTTTTGTGCATCGCTGTACACTTTGAATTTAAGTTATCCAAAGGAAATTATTTTATCTATAAAAATCTCTGAACTGCCTAAGTTCCTCTCAGTTCAGTATTTTAATGGTGCTGTATTTATAACAATTTTGCTGTTTGTTTATGAAATAACGAAAGTTCTCATACTAAAAATATTAATAGTAAGTAATCTCTAAACGCGCAATAAGGTTTATTGTTATCAGTAATCAATAACTCCAATAACTGAAAGAATAACGCCAGGTTATGCAGATTTCTCAGTTTTACTAGACTTCCAGGCGCTGTTCAAAAGTGTAAATAAATGTTTGAGGAAGAAACCTTCACCGTAAATATATTTTCTGAAAGAAGTGTAAGCGTATGGATATTCCCAAACTTGTTTCTTGTAGTCGATACTAAGAATGTCACAATAATTACGCCCTTCCTGGGGTCCAGAATCGAGTTTCTGGAAGCACAAAAGCCCTATCGTCCACTGTCTAGTATAGAACGTGTCGAGGCTTTGTCATATGAAATAGTTGCTATGCCAACAATCGGAAATCGAAGGGCGATACGTCGAAAGTCGATACATAGGCAATAGAATGCTCCCGCTTCTTAATACTCTCGGGAATGCCATTCAGTTCGACTCGAGCGCCTCTGAAGGGATACTGTTTACACCAAACAGTTTATCGCCCCTGCCTTTTTTTTAACCTCGACATAGCCGGAGGTGTTATAGGAGTCGTTGTCGAGAGTCAGTGATTATATGCACAGAAAAGAAAAGCAAAACCTCTTTGGCAAGTCTTCTGCTGTGCTTTTTCAGAAATACTAAAATATTCAGGAAGGCTTTTAGCTGAAATCGTAGACGCTAAACCGGCGTGCTCAATCCGAGAACGTGTGCCCCACTTCGCAGAAAAAGAGGCTAAAAATCTACAAGTCGTGTAGATCCCCTGCTTTGGTTTTTTTAATGATAAATGCGTTTTCTTTCCTTCTCATCCCTCCATTTTTAGATTAAGAGAAGGGGGTAGGGGAGTCACGTCTGTCACGAGAGATTCATGACCGAGCGTCATCGAAAAATTGAGATCCACTCTTATTCGACTTTCTAAATTTAAAACAGCGAGCCAAGTATGTTTACCTCCCCATGCAGCAGCAGTTAGGCTGAGGAAGTGTGGCTATAACACTTGAGTGCATCTCTGAATCGTGTTTATTCAAGGAAGACTTTATGGACTCTAGTGTTGTTGGCAAATGAACTTCATCTGTGCAGACTTCTGTAAGCCGAGTGAGTTTTGTGTTCCCGTAGTTGTCAACATCAGCCAAGGGGAGGGCACTCTTTTGGCGGTCTTAACTGGAACAGACATCTGTTGCATCTGCTCTAAGATTGGCAAGTTGTTTTCTCTTCATATGGTTTGCATTCTTTTTTATTCTTTAATTTATGTATTAATTTGTTGTTTAATTTCGCACTGCTATGGCGTCTTTACTGTACCCATTGATATCTGAGTCAGTGTGCCATGCAGATGGCTCTAGCTGCGTAGATCAAGTGCATTTTCTTGCACCAACCTGATTTCACTTTCTCTGCTACGTACATAACGGTAACTAGGGGAAGTATTTATTCCGTCCAAAAGTTCGATAGTGCAATTTCTACTGAAATACATGTTTTGAGGCCCCTGAGTCTATGAACAGCATAACTTAACGAAATCTTCAATAACACCAAAAATCTACGAGATGCATCTTCATTTTCAGGAACATTTTCCACTCCAAATTATCCTTTATATGAACGATTTTTCGAAATGTTTTATTTCCTCAAGAATGACAACGATTTTGATTAAAACATATGTTTAGGTATTTACATGACAAGTAATGTAGAATATCTTGAATTTTCTGGGAATAGCCTATGAAGACCTCTTCATTCGAAAGGAATTTTGTACATCCATTGTTATGTAACTCGTAAACTATAAGAGATAAACAAAAACCACTGCACAGAGATGTAGAGCTCTTTAAAACACACAATTTATTTCAAATAAGTTGTTTGTAGTAATAGCCATTTCCGATTGGTATTGATTTAAATTTGTTCAGCATTTATTCGTTTTTAAGTGATACCGCTATTCAGTTGTTTCTTGACATATGAAATAATTTTATGGTCAGTATATAGAGACCTGGTTGTTAAACATCTGACTATCGATTCATTTTGCCCTACCATACGTTAGCTTCAACGAATTTGTAATGAAAATGTTTCTGGAAAGGTTTTTAATTAACATGAACCTGATAGAAAAATAAGTTTTCGTAAGAATATTTTGTAGAAGCTAGATAAAAATAAGCAGTAGTATGTAGAATGTAACACATCACTTTTTTAATTTTTGCCTTATTGAAACGCACAAGAGGAAAGCGAACATTGGCCGGTTCCTTGTATTTGAACTCCGGACCAATATTTATCAGACTTTGTGTACTTAGTTTGCCCGATATAAAACGTGGAAATAATTGGCCAGTTTGTTGCTTTGGAGATAGTATATTTCGTGGTTCTTACGGTTTGTTTGCGACCTAATCAAATCATTCTTTGTAGCACAAAAAAAGTTACTTTTTTGTGCTACAAATTGTGACGTTCTTATCTTGTCACGTTGTTGATGTATTTTCTAACTACATTTAGTTTTGCTGAAGTGCACTCAATCTTAGATAGGCATTTGCTGCGACTTTTGGACAGATACGTGCTACTACCCAGAAAGACGGTCGAAGTTTCAAACTATCTACTTAAATAGATATTCACAATCCAGTGCAACGCTAATCTTCAGTGTTACGCCTTGCTTGTATTAGGCATCAAGCACCTTTGCAGCTTAGAAGGACCCTGTTCAACATAATCCATATAAGATGCTAAAATTGTAAGTTAAATGACCATATTTTATGTTCGGTTTTGGGGGATTTTGACTACTTCGTATAAGCGTTCGACAGCACGTTGTCATTTTTAGATCAAGCATTTTGATGTAATGTACGATTAAGGTACATTGTCTTTGTTTTTTGACCTTCTTGATGTTCTTTCCACGATTACATAGCATGAAAAAATGAGTTTGTATGCAAAGTTAAAATTGTGTTCTGCTCCTTCTCGCACTCTTAGCTCTGTGTAGCATTTCTGTGATTACAAGTTTGCAAAGCCAGTCTCCCTGCTTCTACGTACCTTTCAAAATCTCTCCCATGCGTGAGTCATAGTCCCTGGGGCCCTCAGTGATCAATGACAGCCAAATTCCTGCGTCATTAGCCCTTTCTTTAGCACTGCTGAAGTGTCATACAAACCATGCCATGAGTGCCAGCAGCTCTATACCTACACTTTCCCAGGCGTGTTCAAGTGGCTGAATTGTATCGACCTATTCCAATATATCGCCTGAGATCGAGTCGCCTGACAGCCCATAAGGATTGTAGTTACAACATGAACAAGGAAGAGCTTTGGAGATAATTGCCTAATAATTAATCAACCAGAATACGAACATTAGCTGTGTTAATCATTTTTTTTTCAGTTTGTTATTTAATAACTTCAAGAGTTGAGATGCAAATAATGGCATCTAAATATGTTTTTCTGAAGAGTAAAGTGTTGCTCTTATCCGAACAGTCGATAAAAATGGCAATTGTCGGCATTTTTATTTGAATATAGGTATTAGTAATGTAATAAGTTTTGTGTTCAATTTTCTGTAAATGTCCTAAAGCCCCTACTTTCATATGTTTTTAATTGGTGACGAACAATATAACAAGAATATAGCAGAAAAAACTGTTAAAGGTATTACAAATAGGCAAAAAATCCTATGTTTCTTATAATACACACCAAGACTGAAAGGGTTAATTGAATACGAGAATAAATATATCATAAAAAAATTACATAGCAACAAAATGAGCATGAAAAGCAGAAAGGATTATTGGAAGTTGAGATGAATGCTGAAAAAAGAACCTTGAAGAAGGCAGCATCTGTAATGAAAAAGAGAGAATATTCTGCTAAATCACAAAGGTCTTTTTCGTTTTGTAAAAAGCGGATAGCGGCATGCTCAAAGGAGGCAGATCACCACATGTTTCATGTTTGAATATGCGCAACCTTGATGAGCTATAGGACTGTCTCTAGGCGCTATAAGATATTCCTTGACTCAAGTGTCACCCCACGTGGTGTGTCGGGACTTCTCCAGAAATCGCTCTGTGGGTCCACGCATCTCATCAAAACAAAAGTGAATCAAGCCACGGTAAATCGAGGGGGGACGAGTAAACAAAAAACAAAAGCGATGCGGTATTAATCTACCTCCGCCCCTTGTGCTGTGCCAACATTTTCCGCGAAACAAAATTTGTTATTCTTTAATTTGCTGATTTGTTAAATTGAATGTAAACCGCAAAGTTCACAATTTGCACATTTCCTTATTGATGTTATAAGAGATGGGTTTCAATAAATAACTTCCGTGTGTGTTGTTTATCTTGGCATTTGCTTTCTTTTGAGTGTACCTATAATTAAATAACTGCTTCGTACTATAATGCTACTATGCTAGTAAACTGTAACAAATAGTAAGTTGTTTATTTTTGCAAGTAGGTACTTATTTCAAGAAAACTATTAGCCTGTAACGCTGTTTCTCACGTAAATCTCTTTCTCCTGAAGACAATCGGCATGCCGTCTTCATTACGTGTGCGGCATTTGTTTCGAAACCTTCAGCGTCATTAAACAAACACACTCAATTGCTCCAGTTAACACTCTAGGTTATTAATTTGTGACGATGTGGCATGCTTGGAAGTTGTTTTCGAGCGAGGTAGCAAGCATTTCTTAACCTCTTTCTCGCTAGTTATACAAACATCCATAATAGCTGTCTTTTCCTGGTTTTGATTCTTTTGCTTTGCGCCATTTAGTAACTCGTGATGTTTTTCAATGTTAGAGCACGTAGGAATGCAATGAATGCGTTACGAAAATACTTACTAATGTTGTTTTTTTCTGTTTTTCCACAGGTGAGTGTCGAAGGACGACAGTTAAGTTGTTATTAAGTTGTCAGCGTTTGGTAAGTACACTACGTATGCAAAACATTACATTTGGTATTGAAATGCCCTGTTAGTAGCTATGATTTATATGAACGTGTAAACCTGGCGTAACGTAGCAGGATAGGCTGGAAACCTGTAATAAAGTAATCATTTGAACTAATTAAGATCAAGGTATGACGGCTGAAATTAAAAACCGGATATTACTTACGTGGAATTCATTATTTTTGTTTATAGCACGTAACGATATGTTATCTCTGAATTATATTTGTAAGGGTATCCCTGTCAGGTCGTGAGTCAAGCAAGTTGTCCAGGCAGGGTTGTCCAACCTTCTTCCTTTTAGCGGAAGCTGTATGCTGATAGCCTCATAGACTGACTTCGGCAGGAAGCATGCAAACAACAAAATAACTTTGGAGCCCAAGTGAATAACGTCTTAAATTATAATTATGTTGGAAAAAACAAAAACAAAATAGACACGACAAAACTAAGAAATTGATTTATTCTACCTACATGGGGTCAATATCTAGGGGAAAATGCAATGACCTAATAGATTAATTGAGTGAGTGAGTGAGCTAATGGTGTTTAAGGGCCCGTCGACAGCTAGATCATTTGGGCCCGATAATTATTGATAACCACAGGGTCTGAAGGGCTTCCTCGTTTTATTCATGGTCTGTAAGGGTCTTGAAAATCGACGGAAAGTTAAAAATCAGTTTATGTGCTATATTACACTGCAACTTTTAAGTTAAACTGTTTTAAGTTAAGGAATTGTTTAAAAACAATTCCTTAAGTTATGTTTTAAAACTACAGTTATCTATGAACAAAATATGAAGTAGTTTATAGCGACTATATATACATAAATAATTACGCTTTTAAATTTGTGAAATAAAGATAACTTAGCTAGGAAACATATGTTACTTTTCAAAATGCAATACGGTACTCTCGAGCCATTGAAGGTTATTCGCATTGAATTAGAATGACAATACGTTACAAGAATTCTATTTATGTGCCGAGTTAAACATGCGAACCGCTTATATGCAATTTCTATGTATTATTCTGTGATTGGTTACTTTGTGGCACTTAAGGCTATTGAAGTACTCTAATCGCAACGCTGACTCAGAGTGAACTAATGCAAGTCACGATTCTTTGCCATTGTTCGTCTGCATCACGTCCTTTGGGAAGTTCCATGCATCGATAAGCTGCTTCAAGTAGCAAATTAACAAGTAGTTAAATAGGATTTCAACATTAACACTTTGGAATGTTTTACTGGATTGTATTATTATTATTATTATTATTATTATTATTATTATTATTATTATTATTATTATTATTATTATTATTATTATTATTATTATTATTATTATTATTATCATTATCATTATCATTATCATTATCATTATCATTATCATTATCATTATCATTATCATTATCATTATCATTATCATTATCATTATCATTATCATTATCATTATCATTATCATTATCATTATCATTATCATTATCATTATCATTATCATTATCATTATCATTATTTATTATTATTATTATTATTATTATTATTATTATTATTATTATTATTATTATTATTATTATTATTATTATTATTATCATTATCATCATCTTCATTATCATTATGATTATTATGATGATGGTTATTATTATTATTGTTGTTATTGTTATTATTGTTGTTATTATTATTATGATTATTATGATTACGATTATTATTATTATTAACTATTATTATCATTATTGTTATTATTATTATTATCATTATCATCATCTTCATTATCATTATCATTATGATTATTATGATGATGGTTATTATTATTGTTGTTATTATTATTATTGTTGTTATTGTTATGATTATTATTATCTATTATTAATTATTTATTATTATGATCATCATTATGATCATAATTGTTATTATTATCATTATTATCATCATTGTTATTGTTATTGCTATTATTATTGTTATTATCATTATTATTATTATTATTATTATTATTATTATTATTATTATTATTATTATTATTATTATTATTAACTATTATCATTATTATTATTATTAATTTATTACTATTAGTCATTTATTTATTCCATTCGTCTATAGGACTACACTGTCTCACCTCTATAACAAATTTTCGCAAAAATTAACAGGTAGAAAGCTATTTAACACCATTGTTGTTTACTTCATAAACTGAAAAATGACCAAAAAGATAAATATCCATTTTTTATTGTTTCTTATTCTTCCAAAGCATGTTAAAACAACTGTCTTCATAAATGCAGCTCAGAAGGAATGAAGGAACGTTTAGTTTGACGGTAGATATACGTGCTTTCTGACAACCAAAGCTAATTTTTGCTGTCATTCATTGTCAGTTTTTTTCCCCAAGTTCATATTACATTTTGGACAGTGCTTATTGAAATCAGCTTGCTTATGCTGGGCGTTTGTTGTTACGCGCATTGATTTCAGTAGTCATCAAAATGTTAAAATGCTTGTTTTCCTATGATGTGCATGGTTTGGAATATTTAATTTCATATTTTGGCTGTCTTTATGAGTGATTTTTATTCCAATAACAAGCGATGTGCAGTCAAGCGCAGCTCCACGTGTCTCATAGTCCACTCTTGTAGTGCCTAATGATTCTTGTTCTTTATGACACCCGGTTCTTGTATTGAAGTTTTACTCCAGAATGAGTGATATATATAAAACGCATGTGTTTTGACTCCACCAAACACCATGTGTTCCCCTCAAGGCGAGACAGGCAGATGTTTCTCGATAGTCATTCACGCACTGCTGCTAATGGTATAGGTTGTTGTGTGAGCAGCCAAGACGTCCATTGTCTAATTATTTGTATCTTCCCGCGGTGACTCTCCTTTCACACAAAAGAAAACTTAAAGTACTTGCATACTACATTTCATCTCTGCTTCTGCAATATCAAAATGTTGGCGACGCTGGCAGAAATCCTGGTTTCCCATTCACAATGGAAACTGCTTTGGCATTTCTTTTCTTGCACCTCAGGTTCGTATTTACATTAGTTAATGAGAAACTAACGACAGGTTAAAAAAATTTGAATGCTGTATAGCTACATGCAAGAATCTTACAGTACAAAAAGTGCGTAGCGTCAGGGAATACAGGGCAAGCAATGTCTGCCCTAAGTTTTGGGGCAAACATTGTTTTAGGCATTTATGGGTTTTAAATATAGTTAATGTATTTCAGTCAAATATATTAACTATAGCTAATATAATTAATGTAATTTACTGTGCATAAATAACTTATGTATAGAAATTATTACTTCCTACGTTGAAAAGGAGATAGGTATTTCCCTTTCTTGCACAAAGTTGTTCCTCTTGGATACTTAAGACATTTCTTCATATGTCTACTCGTAAATAGTACCTATATTGAGCAGAAGATATTGGCACAAAGCTGTTCCTTTCGGATACCTAGACATTTCTTAATATGTCTATCCGTAAATAACTTAGTATGGTATTATACTATATTGAGGAAATATTTCCCTTTCTTGCATAAAGCTGTTCCTTTCGGGCACCTAGACATTTCTGCATATGTCTACTCATAAATAACTTATACATAATTACATTGAGAAGGAGATCGTTGCTCTCTTGCTGTGTTGAAAACCAGACCTATACGTATCCTCAGAAAGACAGAGAAGTGACAAAAACATTCCGAAGTTGTTGTCTAAGTACTGACAAATGACTTAAGTCTTGAAGCCCTGAGAAAATCTGCGCTGTTAAAACTTCGGTGAAGAGCAATTAAGAGCTAATAAAATACTCTGAAGCATACGTGAATAAGAGCTCTTATTTAAAATGCAGATAGAGTTACATGCTAGGAAGAAGCAGGATTGGGCATTACTTATCTGGAACCTCTCCTTAGCAAGCAACGAGAGAGAAAATGTGACGTGTTAATCGAGGGTATTCATCAGCACTGCAATTGGGAATACATGTGTTGACAGAAAATGTCTACCCAACATTTTTGTAATGCTGAACTTCTGAATAAGAATGCGACACTTTTAGTTGTTATTAAACTGTCACACAAACATGCCAGGAAGAATAAGCTTTCTTCCCTTCCTATCTTTCGAACTTTTAAGATGATCGTGCCGAGTTTATGCCGGAGACAAAAGTAATGGATGTAAAGGCAATATCTTTTGTTCGTAACTGTACTGAATGTCTTGAAACGTTATAACGGGTAAAAAAAATTGAGGCGATAAAGGGAAAGATGGTTGTGGCTCCATTACGGAGCTTTAGAGCTTGACTTTGGTGTTACGTCATATAAAGGACCGCAGGTTTGAGTGCCGCCTTGGGCATGAGATTTGTGTGTGTGTGTGTGTGTGTGTGTGTGTGTGTGTGTGTGTGTGTGTATGTGTGTGTGTGTGTGTGTGTGTGTGAAAAGTAAAAACCCAAAACAAACTAACGGGGTGGAAAAAATAAACAAAAAATAGGAATAATAATTGTAAGTTAGTAAGCAGATATTTATCTATGCAGAACAAAGGAGGCAAAATGTGTTCGCGGATGTAAAAACAATAATTAGGTGATAACAGTATGCTAAATTATGTTAAATAAGCAGCGTTTTTTTATTTTTGAGCAAAAGAAGGTCGCCATTATGCATCTAATCATTGCAGAATTTCAACAAACTCCTTTAACGGAACATACATAATTTGACAAAATATTTAGCTAGATGATATAAGCAAACAAACACAAAAATGCTATTAAGTGCATTAGCTTCTTTTACATAGAAGCTAATGTAAAATTACGTGGAATAATTACTTCTGGATGAAGATTACATAATAATGAAACAATCTTGGAAGTTTTCTGTGGTAAAACGTGGTCCAAAGAAATTGCTCCGTTGTTTAAAATTCTTTACAGTGTAGAATTGCTTACTCGCTCGATTTCTGTCAATTTTCGATCAGTTTTTTAAAATGTCATAAATGTAATATGAACAATTATTTGATATGTATAGACGTATCAAACGAGTTGTGTAGCAAGGGGCAGAAGTTAGACGCAAAAAGCAAACTTTATATCAGGCTTTTTACAGCCTATTGGTAAACTTCATTACCTATTGCTAGATAACTTTTTTAATTCATTAGTGAAAACCGTTGATTTTTTCCCACATTGATATTCTTTTGCATTGGGGATCGGGCTGACGTGAGAAGGGTTGAGACAAGTTGAATAATTGTGTGCTAGGTAATTTATGTGCCCCTACCAAGATCTCTGCACCTGGCGTCATAATTTATTCCGATGTAGTTGAACGATAGCTGCTGGTATGAATAAGAGCAGCCAATGCATGAAGAGGGCCAGCAGCGTGTTTTGTTTCGTTACGTCTTTGTTCTGGCAGTTCCAAAGACAGCAGACAATCGCAGTGCTTGGCGATGCGATGCTCATCCTGATGTGTGAGCTGTGAAAGCCAATCGCTTAAGGCTGTTTGTTACTTGCCTATTTAGTGCCCTTAGAAAATAATTTCAATTGTGTCAATCAAGTATACGTACAGATAATGGTATGTTGCAACACAATTATTTATCATAAGTTATCCTCCACCATCTGTTATAAAATACAGAATGGTAATACAAGTGCTCGTTAACTCTTTTGTTTACCCATTTGCAGAACCACGTTCATAAACTGCGTTTAGTACCTAAAGTACGTAATTACCTATCTAATAATATCTCTAATTAAATTGTAGAGGTACGTTATATTTATTTCTATGTATCTACTGTTTATTTCTAATTTTGAGATTATTGGACAGATTGTTGAGAAAGCCAAAGCTTTTGTAAAGTTGTAGTGCCTTAGTAAGAAGAAGAAAAAGAAGAAGAAGAAGAAGAAGAAGAAGAAGAAGAAGAAGAAGAAGGAGAAGGAGGAGAAGGAGAAGAAGAAGGGTGTCTTAAGGGCACAATTATTCTGTTGAATTAAGGTGTTTGCCTAATTGGAATTAATATCTATAGGTAATTAAAAATAATTTCGTTTTACAACATTTCTGCAGCTAGCTAACTTATGGCTTTTAAATGTGCCATTTCGTATGTAGATAAATCAAATTCGAAACCGAACGTTGTCTGGCGAGCTTAGGACAGATCAACCTTATTAGAACCTCGTCGTTGCGTTCTTTTTTTTTTTTTTTTTTTTTTTTTTTTTTTTTTTTTTTTTTTTTTTTTTGGAGGGGGGCCTTATAGGATGATTTTCTATAGACTGCGTGTTTTCGATTCGATTAATTAGAAAATCGATTCCTGAAATGCTATTTATCATAGCTGCTTATTGTAGTTTTTTCATGATTCACTGTCAGAAGTTTAAACGTATAGATTCTAAAAGTTGTTTATTTGTGAATTTCTGATTATTGGCCTTGTAGCCCCGTCTGTTCCTGTGAATATGAGTGATATAATAAACATTTAAGGGATGATTTTCCAGTAAACTATAGCTTCTGCTGTTGAAAACATAATTTAAAGTTGACAGAATTGTATAATGCTTCATAGATTTCTTAGATACTTCACTTGTAGTTGAACGATATTCGATGTCTGTACTGTTTAACAGCGAGAATTATTAACTAAGATCGGAGTAATCGATAAAAATGTGTTTTGTGCATGTAGGACAGATCATATATATTATGTGTTCTTGAAAAGCAGCAGTACTTAAAATATTGTTGCCGCTAAATGCGAAGTACAAAACCGTTTAAAGTAATGCCATGGTGAGTAATGAATTAAACCTTGGCAAGTGGAAGGAGGCCGGGGCGCTGTGAAGGGCGGTTCCGTATCGGACAGGTGCACGTTTCGATAACTCTGGACATCGAGACCGCAATGCATCACCAGAGATTGGCCAGCAACAATAAAAGACGAGTAAAGAAAACTGGACGGAACACTTGGAACTACTGGCCGGTGCGAGGGCCCCCTCTCTGGATATCAGGTTGCACACGGAGAAGGGGCGGAGCGTGCCAGATCAGGGGGCGGAGCGGGGGCGGGGACACTACCTCCGCCTACCGCTCTCCCTCCCCCTCACTCGCACAACTAACCAATGCTCCTGTGGCAGGATGTTACACAGCTGAGTGACGCGATCATGCAACACCTATGTTGTACCTGGTCTGCGCAGGAATATGACGATTAAAAAGAGAGAGTAACTGCCAGCTGAAGAAAGAAACATATAAATTACCCAGTAACCTCCCAGAGAAAACTTGCACTGTTATGTAGTGGAGGGGAGGACATCAAAAAGCCGGTAAAATTGCGGATGGGTTTCAATAACTCCACATTCCTCCTTTGAAAAACTGACTTGGTATATGTTGGAATTTGGAGAGGCACTATCTAGACAAACGAGATCACCAATAGGAAGCGACTAGAACGGTGTAGCACTGCACTGATAGGTGCCGATGATTACTACGCAGTATTTACTGAATCGACCAATTTCCCCCTCTTACTCATGGCCACACCAACGGCTGTAACACTTTTCAAAATAATTTGAGGGTGTTCGTAACTCTTTATCGTCCTCCTTCAACATACATTCACAAGCTCAGAGGTTATAGTAACCAAATCAGGTACAGTTCTTAATTCTAAAGAAAGAAAAAGTTCCACCCCGTTGGACATGGAATCTCTATAACCGCTCCACCGTTAGATCCGCACTTGATGTAAACACAAGCCATCAACAACGAACTCGCAATGCGCCGAAACTAAAGCACGCCATAAAATATAGTACCTTAAATATCGGCGATTATCTGTGACTTTTCAAGATGTACGATAACCCTGGTAAAGACTACTTAAATGTAACGCAATATTTCTAAAATTTCTGAGTAAACATCGTTCTGTTGCAACATAAATGCGAGGTATGAGACCACGTGGTGTTTGTTCTGTTTTAGTCGCACGTGATAACATCAGGTTATCGCGGAGTGATACAAGGGGTGGATCTAAGGCTGGATGGAGTATAGGTTAGAATGCTGAGAAGTAGATCGCAGAGATAGCCTGGTGAAATTTAAGAATTTTAGAGGCTTAAAATATCTAAATACAATAACTAATTTTAACCTCTTGTCAAAGTGTTTTCCCTCTATAAGGGTATTTTATAATTTTTCAGCGCAATATTTAATATTTCATCTGACAGCTATTAAAAAACTGCTTCTAACATTTACAAATTTTATCCTTAGGTACAAAAACGGACATTTTGTGCAATTTTTGCTCTCCCTGGAACACAGCTGCAATATTTGATCGATTTCACATCGATAGCTTAATAGGAAGTTATTTAAATCTCGGAACGCGCATAAACCACCTGTTGCCTGGAATGTCTGCTTTTGTACGGCCTCCAGTTATAGCAACGAGATACCCTTAGGAAATCGTCGACTAAGAAGAGGTTAGGTTACGTAGGCCTTCCTGTTTACAGAATGTCAGAAAATAAAATTCGCCTATTACAATAACATTATAGTAAGTCGTAGCAAAACTTTTTAAACCTTTATAAAATACCACTCATGTCATTTGAGATGCAGGTAGTAATCTTCAGGGTCATTTTAACTTAGATACCTATAAAGTAAACTAATGGTGCCCAGCCAAGGAAATTATTTTCAAGGTCTTCGATATCGACGCCAGCAAAATACATTTTGTGTGAACCATTTGAGTCTGCTTTCAGTTTTGGCAATCTGTATAGAACATACCGTACAAAGTTGCTCCCTACTGAAGCATAAATACGCTATGTAAACACAGAGAAACAGTTTAAACATTAAATATAGTACATTAGGACTAGCAAGTGCTCTTTTACGGCAATATTCTTTTGTTAATCGCTTGGCTGGCGTTGCAGTGCGAAACAGCTGACAGACGAGATGTTCGTCAGCAATTTGCAAGTAATCTTGCAGGCCGGTCTTAATTTATTCTGTCCTTAGTTGCCTTGCTATTAACAAGTTTTCTTAAAAATCGGTACATCTGATAAGCGAAAATGAATAATCGTGCTTTCTTGCAACACAGTGGAAATGTATTTTTTTCCACGGACACCTTGCCTTTCAGCGCTGTGAGAACGGCTATTGTTCTCGCCAGTTAACAAGTGTTTTAGATTCAGCCATGGGAAAGCAGTGTATGTTGCAAAGTTGTGCAATAGAAATAGAACTTCACGCCGTAAATTGTAATGATTTTTGTTTCCTACCTCATTACATAGATGTTAGCTACTATGTTAAGTGATTTCCAGCTTTGTTATTTCTACATCCCTCTTCCGAGGACGGTGAGAGGCAGCAGAGTGCACTGAAATTATGAGTGTATGTTACTGAAATGCCTTTCTTCTCTTCTCCCTTGATTAACTCATTGTAAAAGCTGCTTTCGTTTACTCGTTTAAAATGTTTACAGTCATGACTGTTTAATAGTTGCATGCTGGAGGATTTTAAGTACCTACCTATAGGTAAGTAATGAAAACAACATTGACTAGTGCAGATACAACCAAATATCTCCCATTTTTCTGTTCTGTTTCTCCCATTTACTGAAAAAAATATTAATATGTTAACAAGCAGAAAGAAGCATTAAAGATGCAAAGATGTAATTACTGTTTTAAAATGTTTTCATCTGTATACTAATGTTATAATTAGTACTTGACTATTAAAATGACTAAATTTTCACTTACGCCTTTATTTAAAACCTTTGTAAAATGTTAAAGCAATTATGTATAATTTCCAGGTGATAATTGCCTTTTAGGAATGTTTCTCACAGAAATAAAGCTCATAATGCGAATCAGTACACTACATAGCAACGGTTTTTTCCTAGTCAGTAATTTCATATTACCTACGTATAATAAACCATAAAATAAATGTTACTTCCAAGCGCGATTACTGGAACCGTGACAAAAGCGTTCCCACACGTCGGTCAGGTTCAGCTCTGATCGCGTGATTTCATCAGGAAAGAAAGAGGACAAGTGACTGGCGATAGAAGGATCACACAACTGGTTTTATTATATAAGATCTTTTGCGCCGAATATAAATAACGCCAATTGAGATCTGGAAATGCCCAGTCAGGACATAAAGCGCGTTATGATGATGAATTGCAGTCGTAGATCTGGCAAGTTGGAATAAATCTTGACCGTTCTCCACACACCTGGACAGCATTGACCCACGTGAACCCCATGCAGAAAAGGACGACTACGAGATCGTTGGAGCAAGACAAGTAAATGAGATCGGGTAGTTTGACTGACAGGATGATCTAGCCTTTCCTATTACCGTTTTCCAAAACATTGAACCATGATTATAATTGGAAACCCCCTGCTCCCATTTTGGCGAGTTACAATTACATTCAGGCATGTCGTGAATGCAACAGTTTCTGCTAGAATTGTGCAACGGACATTGGCGCTTTCTGTTGATATTGAGTGCATGCCCTAAGAATGCAACCAGGGTAGTAAATAAGCCTGTGTTTGCTATGGCGTTGGGGGGCAAACCGTTTTTGTGAAAGGAGAGCTCATCGTGGAATTTAAAAAGGTAGCAAAACATGTGCATTAAAATTCTAAAATACATATTAGATAGGCCACATATTTGAAAAAATTGCCAAAATATGAAAATATGAATAAAAACTCCAAATTTTATGAAATATGTTTATAAACCTTATAAACCTATTTATTTCAGCATTATGAAACCTTTGTCCTTCCTTAAATTAAGTCACCAAAAGAACCAGTTCACGGAAATAAAACCTCTTTAAGAATAGAGGTTATTTAATTTTGCACATGAGATCACAAATCTACATTTTCTCAACTATAAATGACGTGTTGGAAAAGGTGATGCACATTTTCGCATATGTGTTTTCTGGAAACGGTGGCTTGGGTTTTCTGTTTTTCACAATAAATTGACCAAATAGAATATTTGGAATACCCTAATTGTTAAGAGACATTGTTTCTACAAGTCAGTGCCTAGGTTCAGATGCCTATCGGGGAGCAGACGAACCTATGGACCAGGCAGATTGAAGACCTGGAAGCGGGTGGTCAAAGCATCAGATATGATAGCGAGGAGCAGGATGACATGAAATACAGGGGAAATCGATGAATGGAAATGTGATGATGGAGCAGTTGGTGGAATGAGTTGCAGGGAAAACCGGAGAACCCGGAGAAAACCCACCCAGACGCCGCTTTGTCCACATGAGGATTTCTGGGATTGAACCCGGGTCGCCTAGGTGATAGGGAAACGGTCTAACCGGAAACCGGTTAGAAATTCTTCTAAAAGCATAACATCGTAAATCTCACAAAATATAACTTAAGTATGAAATATCTTATCAAAATGCCATTAATATCTATGCAACTTTTGCCATGTGTATTGAGTTCTACAAACTGTAAAACATAAAACTACTTGTTCCCATAATAATAGCAATCATGATTTAGAATATGAAGCTTCATATTTTGTATATGTCTATTAAAACTGGAGTTTTATTTTGCGAGTATTTTGCAACGAAGTTGAAAGCTGAGTATAGCAATTCTACGAGAAAAATAAAACCACTTTTAACATGTGTTGTTATGTACTAGATACCAAATTATAAAGTGCCAATAGGCCTATAGTGGGAAAACAGCACACTTGCAATGCTAAGTTCTAGACTTTGTTGCTTGGCCTTCGTTGTTGTTTGACCTTCATAATGCTGACATAACTTACATAGTCATAGCATTCTATAACAGTAGGTATAGAGAAGGTTGTGATAGAAAAAAGTGACTTTTCTCCTACAAGAGAGTCTCTGTCTCTGTCTCTGTCTCTCTCTCTCCCTCTCTCTCTCTCAACAAGAAAGACGAGGTATAATACATTTGGAAGGATTAAAAGTAATCCCTATCTTTTGTTGAGCATTATTACCTTAACTTTTGTAAGTATGAGCCAAGCTCAAATATTAACTCCATAGCATTATGGCTTCCTCAAGGTCATTTAAAATGAAATAAAATTGCTTTTTATTGAACCAGCTCGATATTTTCTCTCAGAATAATATTCCTGTTTCACTTCAATGACAGGTTTGTTACATAACGACATACATACAATCAACTTGGTTGATTATTATCGGCAATATCCTGTGCAATGAGGTTGTCTTTAAAACCAGTACCTAAGTCCAAGGGCGTTTTATTGGTCGACTGGCTTCGTGATAGAAAGTAATTTCTTTAGATTGTCATTAGTTTGTTGTGAATGGAGAGAGTGAGAAATCGAGCTAATTGCGGACGTCGACTTTATTAGCAATATGTCCGTCATTTTAAAACTGACAGCATAGCTGACAGTACATTATGTGTATGCAGTAGAATTACTCTACTTGATGTTAAACATTCACATAATGTTCATAAAATTTAAGATGTGTAGGTATTTTTATAGCAGATATTTTAATCTAAAATGTCCCTTGTTCTAAAACGCTATAAACTTGCCTACTGAGCTCAAATTAAATTTTAGAGATGGACGTTTATTTAATTCTAGCAATCGTGTCTCCATTGTGATCCCTGTATTCGCGTTTGAGGCTGGGAAAATCACAATATACCCTAGGCAAGTTGGTTGGAATAGGGATTTAACTAATTGTCCACCTTTCACTTTAGCTAACACAATTACTTAAAAGTAGTTTATGTCCATTAGGATAGTGATGCCGACCCCTCCAGGTCTATGCACGTATTGTGTGCATTCTATCTGCTTTCCTCCCCCTGCCCTCTCTGCCCCCTGCGCTCCCACCCTTTCCTTTCACGTCGCGCCGATATTGGAATTTCAAAACAACTGCGATTACTCGTCTAATTATTCAGTACGAAAGATGTTTAAAGGAAAAACAAATGTTGGATAACGTATAGGTATTATGTAAATAATGTAAGGACAAACCTTGAGGATTGATAAGCCACTTAAGATAATTTTTACTTTCTCTACTCCGTGCTTACAGGAAGTAGAGCAGGCCAGAGGAACTGTACTCCCAAGGTGTCAATCCAATCCCTTTACTTCCTCTCCCTTGTGATCACCAAAGCGGAAAACCGGAAGCTAAAACCGGTTCAGCCTAGTGAGTAGGTATATATGTATACGTGTCTGCGCGTATATGTGTCTATGGGTAGATAGTAACTACTGCAAGTAAGGAGGGGTGAGGCTACTCTGTTCACACCTTCGGAGTACCCTGCTCCAGGCCTGAAGTACAGGAAGTACCTATTGTATTCCGTCCATACATGTTTTGAGATTCCCTGGATCCAAAAGGTATTCAAAAAAAGAAGCTATGTATGTGTGCACGTGTCTGTGAACAACATATTCAAAAATAAAAAGTCAGTTAATTATCTTACTTGGTATTTTAGATCAACTTCTTCCAAAGATTCGAAACGAAAATTTTCAGACAAAATATACCCCATCCCAAACTAACATTGGTTTGAGTTTTTCAATACTTATGCATTTCTTAAATGGGTAGTAGATTTATTCTTTTTTTTTTTTTTTTTTTTTTTTTTTTCATTTCATTTCTTTCCACCTGGTCATAGAAAAAGAACATTTCTAAGTCATAACATAGCGATTAGATCTTAGCAGATTTGACAGAGGGCAGGGTCCCTAAGCTAAAGATTAAAGCTCCTCGGTGGCGGCTCGTACAACTGGTTCCCCCCACCCCTGCGCGCTTACACATCCTCGGAGGCCCGATTTGGAGGACGCGGTTTTACAGAGAACAAGTTCCCTGCCATACACCCCTAACTCCCGCCCACACTTCTAGCTCTGAAACAGCCAACCAGGATGAAATGAGAAGTGAGATGAAATAGAGCGATAGAAATTCAGTGGATGTAATTATCCTTCCCAGCATTTGCCTAACGACCGGGGAAATACCCGAAGAAACCAATGAGTTAGTAAGGTCGAGCTCAGGAATCGAACCACGACCTCTCGAGCTTAGACCATAGACGCTCGGTTATGGCATTGTGTTCCACTGAAAAATTCGATACCCAGATTTCACCTGAAGTGCAAGTTTCGAGATTTTCTGGATCTAAAAAATAATTGTGTTCGAGAAAGCGCGTGTGTGTGCGTGTGTGTGCATGCGGCGCGCTCTCTGTGAATTTATGAAAAGCATTAAACACGGAAAGTTGGTTAAAAACCAAATTTGGTACTTAAGTTCACCACTTTCCAAGGATGTGACCCGGAACTTTTTGAAGCCCACACCATTTTACATACCTTGTATAAGATATCCACGTAACAAATAAAACTATAAAATATTGAACTCTCTGGGAATAGTCTGTAAAGTTTTCATTTCCATGGAATTTTTAATTTGTAAAACCTGAAAGACAAAAGGTATGGAGACTCTTTAAAAAAATTTGTTTCAAGTTTTTTATGCCATCAGCGATTTCCAAGATATTTGTTATTACGGTGTTGAATTTTTCAGTGTTTTGTAATTTTTAATGTACTGTTGCTATTCGGTTGTTTCTCACCATGCTCTGGAATGAGCATGGTATTTCAGGGCCAATATTGCTATTGATCGACACACCTCTGGCTGTTCTCAGCCTGCCAACAAGTCGTCGTTTCATGTATCCCCTTGTATGTATTTCAGCAAAAGTATATCCATTAACAAAGCACAGTAAGAGTTTGAAATGCTGTCTAAAATAAATGACAGTGGTTTGATAAAGCCATGAGAATGTAAGGTAAGATTTTCATAGTTTGATATTGTAGAATTTCAACTCTGCTGCATGCTGTTTTCAAATAATGTACGATCTAGTACATACAAGGTAATCGAACCTGGAAACCTGTTCATCACCCAGTTTTATGAGTGACGCTGTTTAGTAAAGATGTGCTAGACAGAATTACAGTTGAGACTGTACGTGATGAAGTACGTGGGCTGGGAAGAAGGTGTTGGGTTAGTAGAGACAGTGACAGGGAAAAGACTGGGCATAAGGCGTACATCATAGTGACACACACACACACAGATCGTAGTTGCTGAGAGAAAGAGACAGAGTGCCACTAGCCGAGCGGCAGGGCGAGTGCGATAGAGATAGCCGTCGACTGCAGGGTGTAACCAATATATTCCAAGGTGGAGCATACATTATGTCAGTTTGTGAGTTTGTCTCGTCGTCTGTTCGAAAATTAGTCAGCTGGAAAGCATGAGTGACCTAAACGCTTCTTGAACCATCGTATTACATCAATGAACTTTAAAAACTTCTGTTGTTTGTATACAGTTTGCTTCTCATATGCTATGGCAAATCGGAACGAGGTTCTGTTGTTGTAGAGATAGCTTTATGGCAAATGCCAATACGACAGAGAAGTTAAGACAAAACACTTCTTTGATGTATTCTTACTTAGTTGACCCTTTCTTATTTTTCTTATATTACCTTTTGTCTATCCCTTCCTCCCTCCCTCCCTCCCTTCCTCCCTCCCTCTCTCCCTTGTCTTGCGGCTTATTTAGAACATTATTAGTCAAGCTTTTACTAATAACACATAAACCAAACATCAGTTATGAGTCCACTCCAAAGAGCTGCTAAATGCCATTTTTATATTAACTTAGTGTTAGTATTAAAATCCAGTTGTATGCCTCTACCAACAAACCCAGAATAGGCTAGCATAAGTGCTTCAGTCTTTAGTTTCATTCTTAGAATCCTCATAAGATGGTATGCGTATAACTCACCTGGAGTTCATTTTGTACTAATAACCACCAAAACAGGGTTTGGGATTATATTGCATATGGGAAAGTATTGATTACATTAGTATATAGGTATACATGTGTTACATTCCTGTCAGACAATACAATAACTGGCGTGGAGTGATATATTTAAGATTAGGCACCTTGTAATATTTATCAAGCGCTGCTATATGGGGCGTTTGCTAGTTATACAGGATGTTCCTGAAATTTGTGGTGACACAAAATTATGTTTTAAGTAAAACATCCTATATTTTATTTTACGATTTGCTACATGCTACTTCCTTCATCCTGATTCAAATGATATATGCATCAAGTGTCACGGGTTTATTCGGGCCTTTGATGTTATGTTTACTTTTACATTGGGTGCGAGAAACCAATCAGCAGTAGGTGAGGGATACCAGTGGATGGTGTGAAGTTTCAAATTACCGCTTATTAGGTCCTGTTATCAAAGTACTTCAGCAGTCCTTATATTTTCCAGCTTATTCAGAACAATCTGTTTGGTTTCTTTTCGAAACTATCTCTACAAAATAAGACTTCAGGCAGTCTTTTAACAGGATGGTGCTCCAGGATTTAAAGCAATTATTTCTGAATACCTGAATATCCGCAAGGATGGACCTATGAGATGGCCAGCACGTTCCCCATATATGATACCATTATATTTCTTCTTATGGAGCCACTTAAAATCGAAGGCCTACGATGCACGCCCAGAAGTAATAAGATTATCTTATTCCTCCACAGGTGTATTACCTATATCACAAGAGAGACCTTTCTATACACATTTTACAGCTGGAAGTCACACACCATATTTACATTTATTTGTTCTCTAAACGACCTGAATATAAACCTGAAATGCTTAATGCATTATTATTAAAACTGAAGAATACAACGAAACTATGCAATAAAATAGGGACTTTTCTATTTAAAAATACAAATTTATTACTACTAATTTCTGGAGCGCCCTGTATAATTGCCAACTGTTCGATATTGTTGGCTTTGATTAATACAAAACAATATTTGAGCATATTACTCTGTGCTAGTTGTGAGGTCCCACAGTAATAGGGCATACTGTATGATATATTTAGAAATAATATTAGATAATACGAGGATGAATTATTTAGGTCCAATGGTCTATTGTATCCTTGTGCCTTCTGAACTGTCAACTGCTTTTTGTCAGGTAAATAACAATCTCTCACCTATAGCTAGCGATATAGGTACAATATATCCTTCAAATTGTAGTTCGTATCCAGAAACTTGCTACTTCTTACCTTCTGATGTTTGTTCAGTAATGAGCTTTTAATTCCTCGGAGTTTAACCTCAGTGGCGTCAAATGTCAAGTGGTAGTGAGAGCTTGGGTTTGAGGGGAGACAATACTTTTTGCACGTCACTGTACACAAAAAATGAACAATATAACTGTAATGTAAAGTATAGTTATATTAATCCTACTTTTGTAGGCTTTAAACTTTGATGTGATTATTTGTTTGGTTTATTCATCTCTACCTTTTTTATATTCTCTTACCCAAATGTGGAAGTGATTGAAGTCAACCTCTACCAGACTTTAAATTGTACATCTAAATAAAAGCTGTTTCTACCTGCAGGAAAGGTGTAATGATGAAGAATTGTTCTAGCTTCTTTAAATCCAGAGAAGTGGAAGTAACTCCTTTCCCATGGCAGTACGTTCCCCTTAGTGCCTTGCAGCCTGCTGGGTTGGTTTGGAATTAAAACATCATCGGTATTGGAAATGACGTCACATTTAATTTCCGTTCTGTGCCTACAGAAATATAAAGAAACGCGCTCAATAATCTGTAATGGATATTGCGGTTGGTGTTCGGGAAAACCGTGGGGAAAAGGAGGGGGAAGGGGAGAAGAGAATCGAGACGTGCTACTGAGATCATTTGGACAACTTGGGATCGTGTAAGAATGAAAACTCCTGATCTATATTTTCACGTTCTTTTTACCCTCATCTCTTGTCATACCCAAGAATCGATGTATCTTGGACCGAGACGCTTAAGGGGATGATAATAGGGGTACGATTTACCCCCTAAGGAAGCCAGGGGTAAACATTGTCGTCTCACCCTCTCCCGGAACGGTTCGACGCTTCGCGCACATCTCTGTGGAGGATTGGTAGATGGGTTGCGTTAAACACCTCTATATAATCGATATGCGAGTTTTCAAAATGTCTGGTAGCTGCCACTCATCGGTGGAGCTTTTCCAAATAAAATCTCGGGAACGTGCCTATCTGGCAAGCCATTAAAATAATGGTCTTAACTCCTAATGGCACCATTTAATGATATGCGTATACTATTCAGTTATGCATGTTTCCCTCCATTAGCTTCCACTGTCTAGATGATCCAGTTTCGATCCTACACACACTTACAGGATTTTCTCCGGTCCCTCTCCTTGGTAAGGTATACCTTTCATTCCATCGCCATCAGCAGCTTATTCAGAACATTATAAATCCATCCAAGATACTGCGAACAGGAAACTGGCTATATACTATTCTGCATTCATAAAACAGGATGTGTGAAATAATTTGTTTACTAGTCTAAGTTATGAGTCAAAGCGAAATGTCCGATAAATACCGAACTTGGTATTTAAGTTCAGCATCTTCCAAAAATACACACACAGATTTTCAAGGAAATCCACCATCCCAAACTTCTCTTTACAAAGAAGGTTTCGAAATTTTTCGGTTTTCTCAAAAATGCGAGCCTACGGCTCGGCCTCTGAGTCTGCCCATTACAGGCGTCATGAGTGGGGTGCAGAACTGGAAGGTGGAACGTGGTCAGCGCCTCGAGCTCCTGAATTGGCCCCTCCGGGACCTAACGAGGCTCGGTACACTCCAGCCAGACCTACCCTTGGGATCGAACCCGGATCCTCCACGCTAGAGGCAGGCGCACTACCAGTGCGCTACGGAGGTGGTAATACGATATTATTACCTAAGGTCATATAAAATATATATCTTCAATTTTAGGAAATGAGCAGTGAAGTACTTATTCGGAAGGATTTTTATAAATTTGCATAACTGGTTTAAACCATAAGATATAGACAAAAGCGTAGGTACTGCACAAAAATTAGACCTCTTTAAAACATACAACTTATTTGAGATAGAAGTTTGTGGCATCAGTTATTATTGGTTAGAATTTTCATTACTTTTTCATTTTTAAAGTACCTACTATTGCTGTTTAATTGTTGTTTTCAAATATAATTCAGGGAGTATGGAATTTCTAGGCCAGCCAAAACGAGGCCCTTTTAAACATTTGAATATCGCTAACCTATAGTGCAAACGTTTATCACATAAAGATATAAGAATGAACATTTGCAGATAGAGGCGATATAAAAATGAAAGTAGTGGGTAGAGAAGTTCATATGAATGTAAACATGATAATGTCTTACATGATAATGTCATCTCTCAATTCGCTGCACATTTTTAACCAGGAAGGTACCTGAAATCAAACATGAAACATTCTCTTTGCCTCAGTTACTTGCAATCTGAAGAGGTAAGGTTAATAACAGTAGCCATGGAGAATGAATGATGTGACTAACGAAACGGTGGAAATTCCTGACCTCCATTTTTAGGATCCGCGACATCATTTTTTATGACTTCCGGTGAAAGGAAGAGTTAATAAACATGTTTGGTGTCTGATGTGACCACAGAGATAATGCTAGATACCAGGATGCTTATAATCTGATAAAATAATAAAAAAGCCGGATTTTAGTTCTTGATTTCTCAACAATATTTATACATCTATGTTACGCAATTCTGAGACCGCCTTAATGATTTCAAGTGGCAGTTTCACATGTTTTCTTTCCTTAATAACCTCATTCTTGTCACATGCAAGTGAAGAATGGTTAGTTGTGCAGTAAAAAGTGAAATATAACATGTGGAAACGCGGAAGCTTGATTCTTCGCTATAAATTCCCTTAGAATGCAACACAAACGCTTTGCAACAGACGTCTAATAACTTTATCTAGTATGTTTAAGATGAATTTTGTTTTTGTTTGCAGATTTGAAACACAAATGACTGGTAAAAATAGAAACACGTAAAGGAATGCATTGCTTGGTTTATACTCTATTAGGCTGCTGACTCTTAAACACCCTGTACTTAAAACAATAATTGAATTATTTGGCTTTAATTTTTTTTTTTTTTTTTTTTTTTTACTTTCCTATCAATTATAGCAGATAGAGAAGGTTTATTGCATTCCACCCAAAAGTTCTACATCGATATTTTACTCTGAGTACATGTTATGAGGTCCTGGATCCAAAAAAATTATAAAAAAACATTTTTGTTTAGTTACGTGTCTGTGAACAGCAAAAACGAAAAGTGACTGAAATGCCAGACTTGGTATTTTCGTTCAGCATGTTCCAAGAATGCGCCACGAAGATCGAATCTTAATATTAACTATCTGCTGATGTTTAATCAGATTATAGATATGCTTGTCAGCTTAATAAGCTTCTTTTCGATGCTCTTCGGAGCTCAATATTATTTTCAACTAGGTATGAAGTATCAACAATTCAGTCCTATGTCGCTGACGTCGCTCATATAGCAGTTCTTTCGGTGTAGTCAGGAAGCACTACAAGTTGCCTATCTGTGTAGGAGTTAGTGGTAGATGAAACTGCTCCTGGATTGATAAAGGCTAAGAAATGACAATAAAACAACAATAAGTGCGCTAAAATGTCCTTTATTTAATTAAAATATCCTCATTCACATTACTTCCTCTACTCCTGTTCTACAAATTATTCTCACAGAGGTCTGTAGCTATTTTGTGTTAATTCAGAAAAAAAAATCCATTACATATTTCATTATAGGTTTATACAGAGTATATTAAGCTGAAGTGATAGTCAAATCTTTTCAAAGATGGTCGCTATGTAATGGCTTTAAAAATAGTTCAGAATGAAGACTCCACATATTTCCAGAAAATTCATGGTATACATTTTATCATACCTTAAAGATATGGTATTTTAATCAACATATTTAGAACCATTTTTGAAAAAATAAAAAATAACTAATTTATTTCCACTTAAAGGATAGTTTGCGGTGTGAAAATCTTCATTTGACATCCTTGGAACATGCTGTGCTTAAATACCAAGTTTGGTATCAAAGTGTATTGGTATTTAACCAGCTTTTCCTTTAGGACTTACGCTGTTTGTGGACATACAAGTGCACCCCCCCCAACACACACACACACACACACACACACACACACACACACACACACACACACACACACAAATTTACCTTTTTCTATTTTTTTGGTTTAGGCAGCCTCAAGACGAGTATTTCCGGCTAAACCTCGAATTTTTTGATGAAATGCAAATAAAAATTGAACTCGAAAAAAAATTCTCTATAGGCATTTGTAATAAAATTAACATTTTATTTAAAAAAGGGAAGAAAAAAGCTACTTATACATTTTTTAGTTTCTCATTTTCTTTGTCTCTTCTATGTTTATTTTCCTGTCTGAATGGAATATGACTTATTTATGTGGTAGGCACTAAAAATACTACTTATGGTACTAACATATGCAAATAGGTACAAATGCAGTAGTCGGAAAAACAAAACAAAAACTTGTTTGGAAGGCAGTGGCACCTGTTGCACCGTTGTCAGGAAAACATGCCCCGTTTCTCAAAAAAGTTCACACGAGTTTCGACACTGAGACGACGCAAGACAAAGATAACGCTGTGAAACTCAATTGTTGGGGCAGAAGGCGCTACGCAACGTCCCCTGGCGTGAGAAAACAAACGTCGAGGGCATTCCTATGCCCATTGTCTCTTGCGCTTAATTATAGCATTGCCTTACATCACCCGTGATAAATATCCCCATTTACGATGCGGGTGGGTGTCGATCTAGACCCTCTCTCTCGGAGAGCGTTCGCTTGGTGCGTGGAACTGTGAATTTTGATACGGTGTCTATTGCGCAAGTCATTCGCCTGCATTACGTCCGCATTTAATAGCCAAATGCTGTTAATTACCCCGTTCAATGACTGCGGGGAATTCTGTTACGAGGAAAAAAGTGGGGTGGGACCGGGAAAAAAAGGCGGGGTGTTGCAGTATTTGTTGTTTTAAATGTGGTAGGGTAAAGATTGGAATGACATCCCCGCACAGGGAGTAGATTGATTGTTAATTGATTCTGTTTTTGTAGCTTGGGTTTTTACAGGTGGTTGAAAAATACAGGGTGCTTTTTGGAGCGCTCTATACACGTTTGCTTTGTAAGCGTTTTGATTTCAAGACATCGCATCGCCTAGAATCCTCCTATAATGTAAAGGAAGAAAGCATTGGACAGTTATCAGTTTCTCTTCTGTGGTTTCTGTCAAAAAACGGAATACATATGATTTTCCGCCCCCCCCCCCCCCCCCGCCCTATGTCTACACTCCTCTCTCCTCTTGTTTCACTCTTCTCAGAATGATGTGATGATAATAGCTGGACCCTGTTGGGCTAGACCGTGGATGGCAGCCAGAATCTACCATTGCCTTCAATAGCACGAGGACCTTTCACCATTCCTTTCATGGAAATACAAAGAGCAGAAAAAAGAAGTGCTGGAACTGATACAAGACAATTAATAGGAAGAAACAAATAACTTGTCTATTTTCCTAAAGTTAATTTCCACTGTGCTCAAATAAACATAGGCGCGAATAAATATTGTTACAGCAGAACCTGCTTAAATGAATATGCCCAGCTCAGAATGACAACTGCTAACTGCACCAGTTCAAACTTAAACAGCAAACTCTACTCAATGTAGCACTAAACTCTATTGACTTGAAGGCCAGATACAGTTCAAACTTAAGACAACCTCTCAAAATGGTACTACACACAGTTAACACCAGCATCAACGTAAACCATATTAAAGGCACCTATTAATCAAATTAGTAGCAAATCTTGTTCCAATTAACTGAAAATATTGCTTTATTTTACAGTTCTTGCCTTAGCATTCTAAAAGATGCATCTGTAATTTTAGACTCTTGTGAATTATAGGCATGATGAAAATATTTTCATGTAAATTACAGAAATTTGAAAGTTTTCTAAAGGTGCTTATTGTATGCTCACTACTGTTATTTCTTTGAAGACTTATGAAGAGCATAACTATTTATTAACGCTACACTGGTTTACATTTCGATTTCACTGCTATAAAAATAAGTAAAGAAATTGACGCAACTTTTAGGTAAATCCTGGTAAATAGTGGAACAGTCCTACTTGATGCGATCACAGCTCGTTTGATTGCCGTCGCCTCTTGGACTAAAAATATCACAAAGGGACCAGAAATCAAATTATAGATGACCAGCACCTGCCGGCAACAAATGCAATAGATGAATCACCTGTTTCTTACGCAGGAATTCCGACAAGTCGCTTAGCTCACTGTTATCCGCAGCAGCTTCTCCTTGACAACCCAAAAGAAACAATCACTGTCATTGTGTCCGCTCCCATCACGAGTTGCTGCGATTTCAGATGAGTGTGAATGGCCATTGAATTGAAGCTAGCATCCAACTTTTCATCAGGGCGTGTTGCGTCCATTATTTGATCCTTCCTCTCAGCATAAAGGGAGAAGATGAGGTGGTGTTGAAGCATGTGAAGTTGGACAATCTGTCAGTGATTTCAGAAGCTCTTGCAGAAATACCAGTGGGCTTTTGAGCAATTGCTCCTGCTACCCGATGAGAAGGAATGAAACTGGTGATAACTTAGGATTTTCACCATGTGGGACAATAATTGGGGTTTTGTATTTAGGCTGAAAATTTTCTAAGCAAGCTGAAAGGAAAACAAGTAACTCAAGGTAGCCTAAACGTACATCCGGTAGTTTCCTTCCCAAATTTCCTTTTCCAATTATAATTTAATTCATGTATCATTGTTGCTCACCACCTGTGGTGCCGTATGCAGCAAGTACGGGCGTTAAATAGTGCTCAAAAAGACACTTGCGTACTATCTATATACGCCTTCAAAGAGTGCGTAGACTAATGGATAGCTTTCAAGAAATTCAGTGAAACAGCCAAGTAGTTTTATGGTAGGGATTTGCCATAAAATCACATTCTTCTATATGCCATAAAAGTATGACACGTGACTCATTTTACCTGCCGAAGAAATACATGCTGAGAATTGGCCTCGGTGGAATTTACCTATATCAGCTTATTTTCGAAATCGCCATGCCATTTCAGGATCATGGAGTAGATATAACCGAATATCTAAATTACACTTCCATTGTGTAATTTAGACGTTCCTTCTTTCCTCCCCCCCCCCCCCGCCCCCCGGGATCCCAATCAAATATAAAATGCAACCTCAAATTAGTTTCTTGAAAGTTCATTATCAGCGTCTTGCAATAAGGATATTATTTCGATTGAAATAAAACATTTTAAGATATTAACTTATGAATGAATGAGGAGTGAATGAATGAATGAGGTACGGAGTAGGGTTGTCATTTGTTGTCGACGTAAAAGGAAAAGACAAGGAAAAAACGAAAACAAAAATCAAGGGTTCTGCTGCATAAGTGTGTGTGTGTGTGTGTGTGTGTGTGTGTGTGTGTGTGTGTGTGTGTGTGTATGTGCCCTTTGCTCTCCCTGCTTCCTCTTGAGCCAGAAAGAAACGACCCATTGTCGTCTGGTACTGTTGTGACGAATACAGGTGGGTGTAGGCGAGATTTGAGGGGCGGGGGTGTCTCTCGGACACACACACATACACACACACACACACACACACACACACACACACACACACACACACACACACGGTGTTCTATAAGAGCACAGTTTATATAACACATCTAAAACTCAGCATTGTTTCTAATTACTTTACACAGATTCACGCAGTTATATTTTCCATTTCTTAAAATTTGAGTTGCTGGTGAATGGAAACTTAAAAAAACGAGAGCGTAACTAATTAGCCAGCCTGTTTTATAACTACAATGCTTTCACTCCATTAAAGTGACATTTCCATGGAAACGTAAAACACGATTTATTTCTCGAAGCAACATTGCATATTTCAACTATAACATTTTGTTCCATCTCTTTGAAAGAGTTCCTGACGAAGCACATCACCAAAAGTGCCTGCAAGTTGAATGGATAAAATTTGTCTTAGTTTCTATTAGAATATGATTTATTCTTTCTTATTCTCAAATTTAGCGCCCGCGGCCTCTTTGCATTTTCAGTAATAGACTCAAATGTATTATTGAGTAATCTTAATAATAAAAGGTTACTCTTGAGTAATCTTGAGCTACCAAGACACAGAAAATTGGATGTGAATCAATAACGATATCCTCCAGCGCTTAAACTTTGTGAATTCTCCAGTTTTATGATAATCCGTTCTAGTACTTCAGTGTATTGTGATATTGGACCCAAAGCCACTTAAAGCTGCCCGATCCCAGCATTAATCCAGCGGCCAGAAAAGGACGCATTTACTGATCAGTAAACCATCACAACAAGAAATATGGAATGAGAATGGCTTTATTCCCGTCAATAAATTTCAGATGGCTCGGCTTCTCTCTTCCCACGTACGTTTCGGAAAAAAAAGGTCGCATGCCTAGTTTCACTTGGGCACGTCATTTGCAAGCCTGTTACCTGTCGTTCGCAAAGAAAGGAAATGGGGCAGAAAATGTAACCGCTTCCTACCCCTTTCTTCTTTCCGCTAACTACAAATCCCCCTTCGCTCTTCCTATCAAATGCACACTATAGCATCTTGTCCTTCTTTGGATGCAGATGTTATATAAATTCTTGGCATTTATGGGTCTGGAAATGGCATTTGACAGAGATGATTGGACACGCTTACGCAGAATATCAATATACATCGGAAAGGGAATAATGTCTATATGACGCAACCAATCAGTCAGAACAAGAGAAAATATACAGTCATGGAAATAAGTATTCGTGTGATATTAACATTTAAAACTGATTACTGATATTCCCAAATCAAATTAAAAGAAATCGCGGAGGTTTTGAACTAGAAGTCTACACCTTTAAGTAATCAGTATAATGGTAATATAATCTTACATATTGGATAAAGGTAGCTACTTCAAGAAAATAATACTGCAATTCTGGAGGTATTTGACGGTGAAAAAAGTATTCATACACCCTATAAATGTAATGATAGCAACCGCTAACAGACTCCTTGCAGAAAGGTACGCCTTCTGTTGCTTCTGATAAGTGGCCACGAAAGCAGAAAAAAGGCTAAAAAATATGAATTGTGTACTTGTAAACATGTAAAAGGGACAGACTCTTGAACGAGTGAACGAAGAAGAGACAAGTAAAGTAATCAGGAACAGAGCAATTGCTTGGGAAATTGAAAGATGAACCACTTTCTAAGTGATGCAATAGACGAAGTGGTGAATATTTAAGTTCGGGGCAGAAGATGAATAGAAAACATAATATGAAACTGTAAAAAAGCGAAGAAAAGTCAAGAGTTTGAAAAAAAAAAAATAGAGAAAAGTATGACTGTTACGAGTAGAGTTATTTATTTATTTTTTATTTTTAATTTACTAAATCGCAATAGAATGATGTGCAGTGGATATTCGTTATAATAGACAAAGGATTTAGAACATTGTCCTCTTCTTGGACTCATGTATGAAGTTGTCAGCAAAATTAAAAGCAGAGATAAAGGAGTAATGTAGTCATCACTTAAAAAAAAAAGCGAATCAATATAGTTTTATTGAGTCTCGCTGAATAAAAATTGTATATGTATGTCTATGACAACTCAAAGATGTATGACGGATTCAGTTTTTAGGTCAGGCATCATCTAGAAATTTAATGTAATTCTCAGTAAGTTTCCCACACACCAACTTACCTCTTTACCTAGAAAAAAGTTCGTTTTCCCTTTTTATCAGGAATTTTGATTAAAATAATACTTAATGATATATGAATTTGAGGCTTCACAAATTGTGCATCTTAAACTTTCTGAAAATACACTTCAATTTCTTTCATTCTTTTAGAATTTTATAGGCTAGAAATTCAGATACAATAGAAAGGGTTTAATTACCGAAAAAAATACAAATTTATTTAAAATATCGTATTAAAATTTTGCTAATTTTAAAGAGAAGAACGATTTTTCTGTTCCTGGTAATAATTATAAAAAAGAAAAATTTTATATAAAAATTGAACCCAATTGGTATTTAGAATGTACAGCGAAGGTGAATAAATTTTTCAAATTTTTATTAAATTAACAAAATTCCACATATTTCTGGTGAAATCCAGATTAGATTTCTTTGTCACTGTAGCACACAGACTGAAGTAGTCCACTCTGAAACGTGAGGCCTACCTTCCTAGTATTCCCCCAGTAATCTGGAGAATCGAATTCGAATCTCGTTTGTGGCGTCTAGCCTAAATAGCTTTTTCTTATACTTGTAAGACCTAAGTTAAATCCTGAGCTGATACAAGCACGAATTAAACATTCATTTAGCGTTTTTGTAGACCTTAGCAGCTGTAAAGGAAGGAAATTAAATAAATAAAATAAGAGCACGTACGATATAAGCTCAAGGCTAGCATGGACGTCGGCTTGTTTTGTAAACAGCTTACTGTCGTGTCATTCTTCTACATTTAAGAGTGTGTATAATATCTAAATAACACCTCTTTTACAGATATATCTGTCATGATTAAGATGAAGTGGTTATAACATTGGGGTTGTTACGTGAATAATTGTTTTCCCTATTCCTAGAAAGTGAAGTTATTGAATCTTGATGACGTAATTCTAAAGGATGTGCCACGAAACGTTTATTGCTTATGTTACGCAACATGGAATCTGGTTTATTAGTTGATGTTGAACCTTTGCATGGTCCGATAGTTTGGAGATGTCAGCGACAGAGGTAGCTATTTTTTCCCCCCACCGCCGCTGCTGTGGGAAAGGGAGATGATGGTTTGGCAGGTGGTGTGTGGGTATATTGCCGATGTGCAGACAACTCCCCCACACTTCACGTGTTGAGACACATTGAAATGCTGTCATTATGTCACTCTGAAACACCTGTACCTACCCCCTACCCTTTTTTTTTTCGTCGACCCCTGTTGCCTGACTGTCTGTCAGTCTGTCGTTCGCTTCCGTTCGGTCAGAGCAAATCGAGCGTGTCATTAGTCATTATTTCATTCGCACACTCACAGCCTTGTTAGCTGGCAGTGGAACACGCCGATACATGGCATCAGTTAACTGCCATTCACTACATCATCAGACTTACGACATTATTGTACCAACAGTAACACTCTCAAGTGGATCTGGTATTACAGCAAAACTCACTTAAGGGATTTCATTTCTCATCAAATCTTACTCGGCCTTCTTATCTCATATATAATATTTTAAGATATTTGTACTTGGGCACAGAATAAAAAAGTGTACAGTTAGATGCAGAAAATCCTGGCAATTGTGGAGAGCAACATTTCAGCAGAAAAGTCTAGCAGAACGAATTTTATACCCTCCTGCCTTCAGCTTTAATCAAATAGGTCAAGGGATTAGGTAGGTATATAGCCAGACAAACGTCAGCACACAAATAAGGGTGTTTCTCTTTGTAGGGGAACAGGGTGAATAGGTCAGTAGGTGTACAAGTTGCTGCTATTCCAACGAGAGTAGAAAATATGAGCTTATTTTCTTAGAAGTATCTCAATCCTATACCTTGCTGGTTCGTCACTTCAGGAATCCACTTTCCTCCAGGTAACTTCACCTGATTTTGGGTCGCCGACTGGTTCTGTAATTGGAAGCCTAGCAGAATTTATCCCCGCCCAATAGTGCGGTGGCGCAGTGGTAACCTGTGCGACCCACATTCGGGAGCTCCCGGGTTTGATCCCCGGCGACCGCCAAGCCCATAGATTTTTCATGTTTACGCGGGTAAATAGCTAAATGCTGGGATGACTCTTCTTTTACCATGACTTTCCTGTCTCTCATTTGCTGTACCCATCGTTTCCTTCATTTACATCTGGTTCAGTGTTGAAGGACCGGGTGACGGTGTTCGGCGGGTTGCAGCTGGGTGGTGGACGTGAACTTTGTAGAGGTCGGGACAGCCCAGTCAGGTCTCACCATCAGGAGATTAGGGAATTGTGGGTGTGTGGAGGTCGGGCGGCGTCGGATACGTTAGGAACCCTGTCCATGCTTGCACCCGACGTCACCGGTCTGGTTGTTCTTCGGGCCTCTCCCTTCATCGCTCCTTGCCAGTGGTCACGGAAGGAGCACGTACGTGCTGTTCTCTGCTCTGTCCCAGTTGTGGACCTCTCCTTCACCCACTCCCAAGGCCTACAAGGTTATGCCACTTAATCTTCAAATTAGGGTAGCTTACACTCAGTTTATTTCGTATAATAGCAGCCAATTTTGTACACTCTCTCTTACGCCCATGATATTTATTCTTTCCTTAACCCCCTGCCCCGATACATATCCCAAGAAAGACACATATACATAATAATGACAGTTGGACGAAATAAGCGTTAAGCACTGCAGTCACTTTTGACCCGTTGTCATCTACAAAGCGTCAGAAGATTATCTGCATCTACTGTACATGAATGAATCTATCTGCTGTTGCTTTGCTTTCACAAGTTTCAGGATAGAGCGAAACACTCAAAAAATACTATATTTGGAACAAAAGCATCACAGACTTTAAAATTGCATTCTGACTACAAAATTGATCAATGGGAAAGAATTAACTGGGGATCCAATCTCTCCTAAACTTTTTAGCATGGAAGGTATATTCCGAAAAATGAAATACAGCAATTTGGAATAAACTTGGATGGAAGCAGAATAACGAGTCTAATATTTGTCGATGATGTTGTTTTATTCGCCAAAATACCGGAAGAACTACAAAAAATGCTAGACCAACTATGTGAACATAGCAAATCTGCAGATCTCTCGCTAAATGAACTAAACACCCAGATCGTGTCTAACGGACCAGCAATACCATTATTAATTGATGGAATATCCCTCACATACGTAATATCCTTTCAGAACAAAGTGGAGAAGGAAATACAAAGAAGAATATCTCTAGCCTGGAAGGTATTTTAAGGTCTTAAGTCCATACTCTTAGACAAAACCTAAGCAAACTAAATTCCACGCATTGGAAATGTGTGTCTACTCTATATTACTCTATGGCTGTCAGATACGGTCACTAACAACACATCAGAAAAACAAAATTCAAATATGTCAACGGAAGATGTAGCGCGAACTCCTGGAGATTTCTCTGAAAGACAGAATCTCTACTGTGGGATTAAGCCAGTTATCACAGACAATTAGCCACAAAGTTAAAATGGAAATGGGGAGGCACGTGACTACAAGGCAACAGGTAGACATATAAGGCTACTGTGTGGGATTCCCTGTAGCAAAACGACTACAAGGAAGGTTCGAGACTTAGATGGACAGATCTCTTGAAGGAGCACGCAGGACAGCAGTGGTCACGAGTAGCGAGAGGAGATAAATTTGTGTAGAGACTAAATAGGGAATAGTGTAAAGATTGAGCAATTTTATTAGAAAGCAGTGATTAAACAGTCACCATACAGTCAGATGAAAGTGGCAATAACATGGAGCAGCTCACCAAGTTCAAATAACTGAGCTTTCTCTATTGGTAGGAGGCCTTTACCCTTCACGGGACATTGTAGGCTACTTTCATTTCATTTTGTACAATTATAGCGGTGCGTTTATTCCAGTATTTGCACCTTTAAGGATGATCTGCTTGGCACAGATTGTACACAGAAAAAAGGAATGAATTTGGCACACTTTTTCCAAACCGCATTATCGATTGATGTTTCCATTACAATGTAACCCCCGCTCCGGTCAGGTACGAAGTGCATTGCCACATTCCACCTCGCGTGATATATATTTTTTATTCGATCTGGCGTCGCCGTTGGAAAATAAATGGCGAGCTTTTGGGGAAAACACACACAAGTTTGGTATGTTAACATTCTGCGGTTCTAATGCAGGTGGCACGTCAGTTGCCCATTCCATCGGCTCTTCGACCTGGACACAATCGACGTTACCTTTTTGTATTTATTATTCCAGATGTCGATTTTGTGATAAAAATAAAAGCGAGAAGTTCTGCGTGCTGAAAGGCTCGGTGAATGATTTACATAGGAGCTCCTGTGTTACCGTGCTGCAGTAACATGCTAGCCAGTATTAACTTTTGATCAGTGGCTATGCACGTTTTATGTAATGTCACATTGTCTGTCGCGCCGTGTCTGCTCAAACTGGGACTGGGCACTTGTTCATTTGATGTACAAGTGTAGAATGATTCTAGCTGCTCCCAGTTTGTCCACAGTATTGCTGTCTTAGGCCCTTTCTTCCTCCTTTTTATTTCGGTAAATAGAGGAAGTAAAGCATTCCATCTAAAAAGTCCATATCGAGATTACACTAAAAATACACGCTTTGAGACTCCCAGGATTAAAAAAAAAAATTTAAGGAAAGAATTTTTAGTGAACAAGCATAATTCAAACACGAAAACTTGGTTAAGTGCGAAACTTCCATTGTTGCCCGCGGTAACGTCTGCAACGCGCATTCGGGAGGTTCTGGACTCGATTCCCGGAACCGACCTTCCTGAGCTGTGGGATTTTTTCGGAGGTTTCCCCGGGTCGTTTTACGAATACTGGAAAGGTATTACATTCCTCGAATTTCCTGTCCCTCTATTTCACCGCAGTTCTTTCATCTTCATCCTGTTTGGCTGCTTCAGTGTCAATTGGGGTGCTGGCGTTGCTCTCTGTAAACCTTCATCCGCCGGATCGGGGATGGTCTACGAATCTAGGGCCTCCCAATGGGTGTATAAGTTTACTGGGGGAAGGGTAGCTGCCAAGGTGAATCTAAATCTAAAAACTGTAGGAATCCTACCCTCTGCTGTCGTATATCCTAGGTGCGGCCACCCTCTGTCTCCTCTCACCTCAACCCTTCCTCTCGTAGGGCGCCCCGTTAGGGGCATAGGGACAACTGATCTTCATCAGACTGAGGTGCTAAGTCCCCTCTTGGAACCTCGTCATATCCCATACTTCATAGTCCACAGTTCCCGAACCTTGCGCGCAATAGATGTATTGTCCCAAATGACTGACTTCTGGATAACTGTAACAATAAACAGTATCATGACCCTGCATATGGTGGATATTAATTTGCTATATTCCTAAGCGTTGTTTGTGAATGCTGAAAGACCAGCAATAATATTGTTTTGTAAGTGCTTTATTTTAAGCAATGCGAAGTAGAGAGATATTATTTGAAAGATTGCCAAGCACATTAGTTGCCATTTCCTTTCATTATCCTATATTGTGATAAACAGGCTATGGCCCGAGTGTTACGAGCTGACAATAATATTTCCTAGTGATAATTGACGATATCTCCACCCGACACCAGAGCGCAGCTGTGAAACATGATTCTACGAGTATACCAGCAGCTACAAGATATCTGTCAACTTGCTGCTAACACACTTCATTAGTTGGAAAAGACTCCTCTGATACTGCCCGATCAAACCACCCACGGAATGCGATAATTTTCAAGGTTAAAAGAGGTCAGTGGTGTAACACATCCTTTCACAACCTTTATTTTCTTAGGAATAAAATGATAGCGAGTATGGATGAAGCATAAAATAAACTGTTGAAAGAATGTACCATATGCCAGTGTCCGAACTTTTTTCTTCGGTTTAAGGGTATCCACAGCTGAAATGTGGACAAACTTTTAAAAATATTCAAACATTTTTTCTTCAGTACTTTGAACCTGTACTTGAATTATATACAGCATGATTCAAATGGTGCTTTTACAAATTTTGGGGCGCTTTCCTTATACTGAAACAAGGGAAAAAAAATCGTGGAAACACGTGTCCCAAAATCCTTCGTTTTTGATTTATTAAAGTTTAAGGTGTTATTAATGAAAGAATGTTAAAGTGACACAATCTGTTTTTTGCCTTGTCAGCTTCCTAGAAAGTGTTCAAAATATAAACTCATATCAGTTACTCAAAATGGTCACCTCTTGCATCTAGACAAGCCTTCACTGGTTGTACACTCTCAAACACTTCCTGAAGGTGTAGCATGTAAGCAATTGAAACTTTAAAGACAGACCGATAGGTAAACTCTTAGTTAACTCATTACATGTAAACAAATGACAAATGTAAGAACTATCGATGGCAACCATCGTCATCTATGTGAGATACAATGAAGTTGCCTTCTTTGAATGAGTACATAAATAAATGAAGTTGGTTTGGACCTGGAAAGCCATTAAATCTAAGCGTTCATCAATAAATGTATAGATTAATAACGCGAAAACAAAGCATTTTGGAACATGTGTTTATATGAACTTTTTTTTGTTTCATTGTTAGGAAGCCATCCTGAAATTTTGTAAAGGCTTTCTTGAATCACCCTGTATTATGGCTTTCACTCTCGGAGCCCTTTAAAACTTCAGTAAGTGTCCGTTTAAATGCCCAAATTCACACAGCACAATGGCCAGTATTTACTTTCAAAGCCTTTTACTCGATTTTTATTAATATAGTTTTGCTTACTTAAACTTTCATATGATGTAGTTAATGCCCAATTTCTTAAGTCCAGCTAGAAAGAGATAGGTATGTTGGGATCTGCTGGCTGACCAGAGGAACTGTAAAACATAGGCAATTTCCTGGCTAAAGTGCTTGGAGCCAGTTGATATTTGTTCAGTTTGAGGCAATTTGTCTCACTATTTGCTCTCTCTCTCTCTCTCTCTCTCTCTCTCTCTCTCTCTCTCTCTCTCTCTCTCTCTCTTCTTCGTATTCCTCTTCTCTTTGTTTTTGTCTCCATTTGTATCTTCAATATGCATGTTCGTCAATGACATTTGCACTAAGGTTTTATTAATTTGACACCAATAAAGATTCTTCTGTTGAAATCGATTATAATTAGGTATAGAAAAAAACGAGATAATAGGAATATTTTTATGAAGAGTATCATAGAACCTTCTGAAATGAATAAATATTAATATGAGTATTTTCACAGACGTATTTAATAATAGTGCGTACTAATATTATTGCAATTAAATAAACACGAATTTTGAACCTGAGGTTGCGAATTCGTATTTTTGGCACTTCATTATTCTACAGGTCACTTGTAATTTTCAGACCTCTTTACCGCTTGTTTACTACTCGGTAAATGCTCCGTCTTCCGCAAAACTACACTTAAATTATTGATTTGAATCGCATTATATCAACTTCTTTCGTGAATTATATCACAAGACTGTTTATAGCTTCGGCGTCTTAACTCCATCTTTTCCCAGAATTTCCACATCTCTTATTCCTTTACTTATATAACACAAAGGAGTATATTGCATATCTCTTCTGCTCCATTTACGGCTTTTATTTACCCCGTGAACCTATTTAATCACTGAAGTAAACATTTTAATATATGTATTTCCATTTCCATTTAAAAGCTTTCCTTTGTGTCGAATGGTCAGTAGATATTTTGTTTTCTGATCCCAGAGACCTCGTTTTATTCCTTCCTGTGGCGAGGAACTTTTCCTTTAATTAGAATCATTCCCTGCTGAATCTGGAAATGTGAATGCAGTATGAATGCGAGTGGCAAAATATTTAAATAAGTTTTAAAACTTGAGTTCATAAAGTTATGGATATCGTGAATGAAACAAATAAATAAGAGCATTCATTTCTCTTACCATTTTTGGACTAAATATTATTAGATGTAACAAAAAATAGTTTGATTTTATTTTTCCGTTTAATTCCTTTGGATCATATTGCCATATCGACAATGGTGTTGACTAGATTACTGTCACTGGATTTCTTTAGTTTTATATATTTCACCACAAATTTATATTTCCAGACTCTGAGGAAGATAGGAGATAATCCAGGCTAGACAAAAATTCACACTCCTTGGCCGGGAATTCAACCCGGGACCCTTCGTAAATTGATTTTCATTGAAGCTATCTAGTCAGATGTGTGTCTCGATAAGAAGACAATGTGGAAATGGCTCCACGGTAAAATGCCAGGCTCGCATTCGAGAGGTCTTGGGTTCGATTGGGACTGGAGATGGAAATTTTCCTGGTTGGTAGGCAAATACGGGGGTGGTTTCTCTTCTACCACGATTTCCTTTCCCTCATTTTCTTTTCATTTCGTTTCCTTCTCGTATTTTAGTTGTGGTTCTAGGTTTCGTGGCGTGAGGCGGTGCTGGACAGATGGTGAGAATGCTTTCTCCAGGAAAGGAATATTCCCCACACACCATAGTGCTGCGTGTTTGCAAGGATCATTCATCGCCCTCTATTTTCAAGAGTTATTCGCGTCTTCTAGACAGGGACTTCTGTACATCTCTGCCACCTCCCTCCCTGTAGCCTGTTGGCTCCTATAGTTCCTTCCTATCTCCTGAGAGCAGATCTGTGTAGATCGCCGAAGCGGGGTGTCTCGCTCTGTTAATGCACTTAGAATAAACCATAGCAAATCAGCACAGAAAGGAATGAAGGGCATTCTGGCAGTAAATAAACATACGAGCTTATGGTTGAGTGACTGTGGTAAAGACTATCAACAAACTATAGTCACTTAGGCTTGAAAGTTTAACGTGCCGTTTATCCCTACCACTTACGAGTCACTTTATGGTTTTTGTGATACCCCAAAACTCAAATTTTCTTTGGCTTATGCGTTTGATAAAATGTTTTGAGTAATGAACATAGCACTGTGTCATAGGCGTTTCCGAGGATGGTGGGCGGAGGAACAGGCAACACAAAAAATAACGCCACTGTAGAGCATTATCTGAAAGAAGCGAATATTAATTAAAAGGCTGAATGATACTGTTGGCGGGAAGTCAAGTTGAGATCAAAAGAACTTAGCAAGCGGATGTGGGATTGATAGCACAACAACGAGTCACTGTGTTCGTGGAATTGGTTGGGAAAAGGGCACAGCAAGCTGATTACTGATCGGCAATCGCTTTTTTGTTCATTGTGGTTCAGTTGCTGAAACATTTGTCTATGTCTGTCTTCCCGCGAAAATGTTGCAGCTGTTCCAGTTCTTGTTAGGATGTGTTTCAAAACAAGCACTCGATTCTTAAGTTTTAGGTTTAGTCAGATGAATAGGTCTGGAAAATATTCAGAGAGTGCATTTTAAAGGTGAGTGGACGGAGGTTTTTCCACTGTCAGTATAAACATTGCTCCTCACTTTTTATGTAGTTTCTTGGTCCTTATTGTCAAATTACACAAGATCACTGATCTCTTTTGTATAAAAGAATACATTCAGGCTATTATGTGTTATCAAATCTCCCCAAATTCCCGCTTCGGGGAGCAGCTCTGAAGATCAAATGTGATACCAGATAGGATATAAACTTATACTATATGCTTCATTTTCAAATCTTGCATATTTACGTAGACTGAGAGATAATTGTAAAAACCTTATTTTGAGGGCAAGTTTAGGGCTGTTGTAACAAGTTTTGTGGATAGTTTTCATAATGGTGTCTATGTAAATGCACACCTAATGTGCAACACGTTTGAATAAAAGTTATTTTTCAAGCAAATTTTAAATGCACCTTTCTGCTCTTATAAAACAAACAAATTAACATAATTTCTTGAAAATTGAATACAGATCTCAGAATAATTATGGACACTGCCTTGTTTAACACAAAAGGATTTGCGAGATACTATTCCTTTTAGTTGTAATATAACTTCTGGTGCAAATTAAATTTAAACAGAACACTTTTTCAGCTAAACTGCTCCTATGAATTGTTTGAATGTCTTGTTTAGTTCTGGTAAAAGTTTAGTTCATACAGGTATAAGGAATAAATCTGAAAATTGTTGCACTCTAAAAGATCATTCTGTTGCCGCCTGCGAAGGCGAGAAACCTTGATTTGATTCTTGATGCGCTGGTATGGAACTTTCTCATGCCAAGAGATCTGGGACCAAATGAATTGATTGTATATGAGGACCAATTGAGGGCCTACTTGATCGAGAAGTAGCAACTTCCGGTCTCGAAAATCACTTATCTGCCGGTAGCACTCAGCTTGCTGCCCTCTCACTGCTATGAGCCCATAATGTCCTATGCGTGCGGAGACAGACCTTTGACTAATGTGTCATTGGCGGAGGATAAAGTTCAATAAATATTAAAAACTTCAACTAGGGTGTGCACCCAATCACTCTATCCTTATTTACCCGTCAATTAAAACCTTTTCTACCTTTCATATTAACATTACTTTTTGTTACCTCTGTGGTGGAGTGGTAAGCATTCTGGCTTCTTAATCCAGTGGTCTTTGGTTCAATGTCTGGCTGTGGCGGGGAGTTTTTCCTTAACCAGAATCATTCTCTACCCTCCGCATAATCTTGAGGTATAAATGTGGGAGCAAATACGAGCAAAAAGTACTTAAAAAACAAAGTTAAGAATGTGTATAATAATAAGTTAAAGCCCCCGATATGACTATACTGTTTAAAGGGGGCTATAGAAATGAAATAAAAAGATAACATTTCTTTATATACTGTCCCAAAGGCATAATGTTATAACGAAGTTAATTTGGGCCATGGGGTTTTAGTAGTTTTCCCTGGTGGTTAGGCGAATGCTGGAGTAATTTCTCATTTAGCATAATTTCCCTTTCATTCCTTTTCCTCTCATGTTTTAGGTGTGCTTCTAGGTTTAGTGGTATATGGTGCGGATGCTTGTTCAAACGAAAGAGCACATTAGGGCTGCTTGGTCGATGCGTCGTTCATCTCCCCTTCTCCCTAAGTAAGTCTAAGCGTGCGAGATGTATAACCCAAGTTCATTTGGGATATAGCCCGCAATGAATTTGATCACAGTGGTTTGTCAACATTCTTAACTTAGAGTAAACACCAAAGACTATTGCTCCTTTTTTGAAAGGACACTTCTGTCGTTCTACAAACACTATTAAATTTTCCTCCTAATCTGACCTCTTAAACGATTCGCAATGTCGAAAATGAAATGGGTCAACTGGGCAACCGAGTATTCCAAGAAAATCTGTAGAAAACAGGACAGCTATTTAGAAAATGAAAACAGAACGACGGAGATAAAATAATTGGATCTCTACATGGGATATATTACGATGGATGTGTCCGTCACACGTGTTTGGAGGGTGGGGAGAAGAGATTCCATTACTCTTCTGCTGCCGATAGATGCTGATGGTTACGACAGAAACGCCCGTGTCACAATAACGACTTCCTTCTTTCACAGAGGGAAAGGATTCTATACAACATAAACACATTTGAGGTTGAACTTGGACGTGGGATAGAGATATAGGGTATATGTTAAGTTACAGTAGCCATGGTTTGACTGCCTGAAAATCTAGAGGTCCCAGCTTCGATTGCGACTGGAGGATGGGATTATTCCTGATTACTCTGGTAGTATGGATGTGTTTATTATGTAAAGTGTAAGCTAAAATGTTACCCAAGTAAAAATAAAAGATGCCTAAGAATGAGGAATAAAGACAATTAATTAAAGGGCCTATTTTCTATGACTTTTGCTGTAGGTACATACCAGCTTTATAATGCATTAAATTCTTTTTATGGAAAAATAGCACATTTTCTTGTAAAAAAAATTCCGTACTACAGAAAACCATGTTAGCCACTTGATAATGATGCGTCGATCCCGGTGGCTCAGTTGGTAAGGCACTGTCCTTCTTATCCCAAGGTTGCGGGCTCAAATCTGGACAAGACCAATGACTTTAAAGCATGCTTGAAAGCAAATGCTCCATTTCAGTACATTTACTGACCTGTTGAAGCTCATACGGGAGGAAATCCCGGCACACTGGCGACGCTCTTATGAATCTGCAATTGTTTGTTGTTTCATGTGATGTCACGATATCTGTATAATTTATCATGGGTTGTAAGTAAAATCGGTGACTTATGCATAAACTACATGTTCTCTTAATTTGAATCCATCATTGTATCAGCTTACATTTCCACTATTGTGTTTTCTTTGGCCATTCAGCTATTTTCTTTAAATTGAATTAAATATCTAATATTTTCAAAATATGCCTGCTTATCATGCACCCTTTAATATATCAGAAGAGCCTCTTCTTTTTACAATCGATTGGACACTTACTGTTAGAATGAATTGCACTGAGATTTTTGCACCGCACTATGACAAAATTGTTAGTTATGAGTAGAAAATGCTTCTCTTAGGTACGAGGACATACTTGCCTAAAGAATGTAAGTTGGGACCAGAAAGATTAGAATAGCCATCACAGTTTCAAAATGAATAAAAGCTTGCCTGAATAAATGAGCTTGGCCTGGCTAGTGATTAAAGGATTGATGTTATTATTGGTAGACGCATAAATTTGATATATTATGTTCCAAATTCTGGTAAAAACAGGAGATAGATAAGCTGTGATGTAACTATTATTTTAATCACTAAAGGACAAGGGTTTTCCCATTGCTACGAAGCTGGAAATTCTGGAGACTTAGGATGTAAGTCATTATCGAGAAATCACGGACAAAGCGAGTGACACAATCTTGTGGCTACCTCTCTTAAACAGGAAATCCGTAGAAGTAATCGAAAACAACTTAGCGGACGTTTCTTAACCTTTGCATCTAGACCTATCAAAGGCTGTAAACAATTTGAATCACAGCATTTCTCAGTAAAAGTGTGCATTTGTACTTCGAAGGTAGGTTTAATCCAGAGGAAAAATTGTGTAAATCAATACTGCTCCAAATGTAAATGAGAAAATTTAGATTCTAAACATGGCACAGACCTATCGAGTTTTTTCCCCTTTGTAGCTTTAACCATTTTCAGTTCATTGATTGACGAGCTAAAGCTCCAAAGTTGTTCTAAACATCTTATATCTCTACCAAGCTCTTAACGATCAAACACATTGGACTCTATATTTGGCTGGAAGTTATTTATACCGTCTCTCCTGAAACAGTCGCCTGATTTTTCGTTAGAATGTTAACGATTGTTTGGCTTCGAGAGAAATTTGAGTGACATCAGTAGCCAGTTTCCCAAACAAGTGTCAGCACAGCCATCAATACTTCAACCCAGGAAGTGCTTTCCCCTTCCCTCGGCCATCTGTATCAGTAACACATGTCCTACCAAGCTTAGAAGTCTGGCGGAAGCTGCAGGGTAAAATATGTAGGCTTTTCGACATTTTTCTGTGCTCCTACTTCCGTGCGGAGATTAGGATATACGACATGTCAAACCTATTTGAGCAGATGCATCTTGCTACCAATGCTCTTGTTAAATAACCATGCAGATTATTATAAATAGTAGTAGTTCCAATGATACTAAATTGAATAAGTCATTGTTTCTCACTGAAAATTTACGATTTCATAGCACTTCTCCAGACAGAAATACGAAGTTAATTTTTGGCTCGATAACGGATCATTATGGATTGTTCAGTTTCATGACGTCTTCTGTAAATGAATTTAGGTTACTAATTCCACTGTATCAACAGTACTCAAATTCAGATCAACGTTTGTCTAATTTCTTCGCAAACAACAAACTATCCTACTTGTTCTAATGGTTTATTTCTAACATTATTTTTTACCTTTGTATTGTTGTGTGAAGGCACTGGATAATTGGAAAAATTATGGTGGTGAAAAAATAACAGATGATGCACACTATTAAAGTAAACTATTCACCCATGATACAAACAGCTGGAAGAGGTTGGGTTTTTAATTTAGGATACCCCAGTGGGTAGAAGTCTATGACTAAAGTGAAACACGAAAAAAGGTTCATGCTTATCAAAACAGCTTTATCATAAAGAAAGTTAGAAATTGAGAAGTGTATATTGTAAGAAACTGCAGCCATCGTTTTCATTTGTGGTTTTATTATTTGAGCTATTTAGTAAATATAAATTTTCAACTTATAAATGTTGTTGTGAAGAATGAAGTCGAAATCTAAGGCATCCAAGGGGAAAAAAACGAAGAGGATCCACAGAATGCCCAAAGAGCAACAGAAAGTATGTCCTGGAGGATGTAAAGGTTTAGCTGTATTGGAACAGTGTATCGTTCTTCTAGCTGGCAAAGGTTTCGGAGCCGTGACGTCAGAGCGTAACGTCGACCGAGGGAAGAGCATCAACATGTGAAACCGATCCTCGTGTGAAGATGCGATCTCTACCCCTCTTGCCCTTCTTGTTCCTGTTACTCCCCCGCGTTTACTTCCCCTTCTCTTCCCGCAACCGGATGGACCGATCTGCTCCCGACAATGTATTTGTATTTCACCAAAACCCTAACAAAGTTGTATCGGGCCCTTCCCTTTGTTCCTAACGAAGGCATTTAGCTGCTTTTCGGAAGAAACTTACAGTGAAAGATTGCTTCAAACACAGCGGTGTTTTTGAATCTCAACTACTGAAATCTACTGGTGGAACATCACATTTACAAACCCACTTGTTTATATTTAATTTATAACAGGATATCTACAATAATGCAGTGAAATGGGAAGTCAAGATTTTTTAATCCATCAGATCGTAAATAAGATAACAGCTTTTGTTTTACTGTACAGGGCGTCCACAAATAGCCTTTAGTGTTATTTTCGACATAAAACACTGGTACAAACATATCAACTGTTTCCCTGTGTCCTATCGCCCTGCTACGCTGACAAGTATTCATTCACACACCCTTTCCTTCCCCTTTCTTCTGATTCACTAACGTGCGTCTTGGTATGGGGATGATAAGTTCATGACGACAAACAAGCCCTGTGTAATGTAAGGCCAAGCGATAGGTAGAAGAAACAAAAACACTGCATTACGAGTGCTTTCGTTGTCCTGAGACGAAGGTTTAAACCGAAGGATCCTCCTGCCCGATTTGTTGATGAATTTACTTACATTCTTGTTGAACTAACTCTGTTACATAACATACTTAATTTGTACAGTTATGAGAATGTAAATTTGGAATTTCCTTAGAACATATTAAAAGAAGTATAAAACAATAAACTATTCTAAGACAGTTAAATGGGAGTTAAAGAATACGGGGTAACGTTTTATAAAACAGGTTTTAATTTGCATAGTTTTACGCCTTGAAAATTCGTGTTACAATTACGCTTTTAACCTGTTTTCCAAATCAGAGTGTAAATTAAAATTAACAGCAATGTGGAAAATATATGTAAAATGCGATGGAAATTGTGCCTTCTGGTTGGTTAAGGTTTTACGTTACGTTCTGAACGTTTGAGATAAGTGTGTACCTTGTTAGAAGATAAATTATGTATCATTGTATAAAAATCTGAACTGAGAAATATTTAACTGACACGTCTTTCTGTACAATTTTGTGATATTAATTAGTTTGTTTGGAAACATAGCGATAGAGGATATTTTCTTTATTATATTAATTGATGTATCAAGGAAGAATTATGTGAAGTTCAACAAGCCCTCAAAACTTAAATTTCAAAATCTAAAGCACATACCAATAACACAGTATTCAGCATAGCAGCATTTCAAATTATCTTTTAAGGTGCAATTCCCTTAAGGTGCAAATTCTCACGAAGATTTCCAAGAAAAACTCCAAACCAAACTTTCATTTTTTTTTATTTTCTCAAAAATGGCCCCAATGGTTTTTATGAAAACACCATAATTTGAAGTGTGTACCTTGAATTTTCTGGGAATAGCCTCTGAAGTGCTCATTCTCAATGACTTTTGCATATCTGGTAAACCATAAGAGATAGACAAACTCTTATTTTCATGAAAATGCAGGGCTCATGAAAGCACACAATTTGTGTATAATCCTTTTTTTTGAGGGTGGGGGGAGGGGCGGGGCATTTCAAAGTCGTCAACATGAAGTAGATAAGAAGATAAGTTTGTTTAAGAATGGGAAGGGAAAGTCATGTGAATGTAAGTCGTCGGATATTTTTTTCCATGTTTGTTGTCCAGTTAACAACACATTGGAGGTCTGAAATGATAATCACGTTGCTATGGAGACAGTAGGAGCAGCTGTAAACGGGCCACGAGTGTTTTTGTTGCGAGATTGTGAGTACTTAGTGACGGGCATATTGAAGGCGAGGCGATTTTAACGACAATCCAGAACCGGAGCCATGGCATACATCTGCGCGGGTATGTGGAGGTTTGGAAGGATGTCGTTAAACTATCGTTTACAGTGGAGGAGGAAGAGCGGCTGTTCCACTAATAATGGTGACGAAATGGTTTTAATGTTTCTTCGGAGAAGCGTCCTCATCCCCCATTCGTCCCCTTCCCAGACTACTGGCTGTGTTCACAATGTGGAGAATGTTTGTGGCTACATCTCGCAAACAGCTGTACGTTTTCTTCGGTAATCCTAATCGATATGCAGTACAATTCTCCTTCAGGTGAATCTTTGTTTTTCTTTGAAGGAAAGTGTACGATAATTACCTAAAATGTATCATCAATCAATCAATCAATCAATCAATCAAGTAATCGATCACTTACTTTCTTAGCCTGAGCTTAGTCTTTCACATTCTCTACCACATCCTAGTAGGTAGAGAAGGAATTGCATTCCACCCAAAAATATCGGATATCGAAATTTCACTGCATATATATGTTCTTAGCCCTTCTGAGTACTAAGAGTTTTTATTTATTTATTTATTTATTTATTTATTTATTTATTTATTTATTTATTATTATTATTATTAATTATTGTTATTATCATCATCATCATTGTCATCATCATCTTCTTTAATCTTCAAGATAGGCCTGCTTTGCCTCAGATGGGATCTTTCCTGCATCTCCGGGGTCTTCCAACTTGTCTCCTACCAACTGGTTTGTACTGCAAGCCCTATATTGTAAGTCTTTCTTCTAGCATTCGAGAGATGTGATTTTGCCATTTGATTTTATACTCCCTAATTTTGTCGTTTAAATTAAATATTTTAATTGTCATTTCTGCCGTTTCAATTAATTATTTTATTGTTTCTATTCAAGGTCCAGGTCTCAGCTCTATAAGATATAATGTGCACTGCTATAGTTTTATGAAATTTTAATATATCTATTCTTGTTATTATAACTGTATTAATTAAATTACCCACTATAATGACAATTAATTTATTGATTTAATTCAATAAAATGTGTAACTTGCACAAAAACGAAGTACGTAAGCTTTTATAATCAAATTTCTTCGGTATCATTACTATCATATGCAAATTAGCTAAATTCCCCTACGTTTCTTACCACGTGAGATTCAAACTCTGTCCCTTCACTTCTCTGCGAGACGTGAAATGTCTAATGACCACCCATGATTTCCTCTGCTTCTCGTATTTGGAAATTGGAACAAGTACAGGTTTACCCTTGCACCTGCCTCGATCAAACGACGGTTATTTTAGAATTTCAGCTTTCCTAATCCTTTTAAATTACACGCTGAGCCCCTCTACCGGAAGTATAGACTACTAACCCGCATGCACCGTTTAAAGATATTCTATAAAGGTAACTAGTACGTTTGCTTGCTAATGGTGAGTTTCACGTCTTATAAACCAGAAAAGATTCCAAAGCTCATAGCACTGCGCTATCCTCAGAATCAGCTACAAAACACACTTCAGAGTGAAAACGTTGACCATCACTCATCTGGATCGCGAAGTGCCAATTTTTGTAGAAATATCTGAGCCTTTAAAATAATTTTCTAAACAAAACCAGCATGTTTTAAAGGCGCGACTATTGCCAGGTTAAGAGCCACTCTTGAGTATTGGTATCTTGACAGCAGTCAGCGCTCGTTTCTTATTGTCCCCTTTGAATTAAGGAGTAGGCAACGCCACTGATGTGCTTCAAACATACGGTTTTAATAAGGCGGGATGCTATGCTCGTTAAGGTTGCTTTTATTTTTAAGGTGCATTTAAAATGTTCTTGTTCCGTGTCTCGTATGAACACATGGGAGCAGACAGATCTGGGAAGTGTTTGGATGGTTCATCATCTCACTTTGCTTTGCCTCTGTGTGAATGTCTGGTGTTGATGCTGCTATTTTATTGGCAAGGATTTTTAATAGGCTGTTTCCTGTCTTTGATGAGAAGCATGACTGACGGCTCGCATGGTACTTCCCCTTTTTAGTCATATATTCATTTGTGTTCTTTTGCTTGTATCCATTTCTAGTTTTTTGTATGTCTAAAACAGATCTGCTCTTTATTTTCGCAAAAGCCATAAATCAATTCGCGAAGATACTAAACTACAGGGTGTAAAATTAAAATATGCTTTCTAGCCGGCGGGTTGGCTAATTAAAAGGTAAAGGTGTGCTTCAAGGCTTCAAAGTTTCTCCAAAACTCTTATTATACTTGATTACATTCTCTTAATAGAGTAACATTTCTATAAGGCGACATCCGGCACATCAATGTAACATATTTATTTGGTTTTTACTTTTTAAACCTTTATCATAGATGTTTACTTATGGCTAGGGTTTTAATTACAAATAATTTGAAAACTATTTACACTTAATAAAAATACATTTTGTTTGAGAATTTGCCCTAGAAACAACTTCAAAATCAGGCATAAGTCGTTCAATAGAAAGTATTCTGTATACTGAAAATCTCTGTAAACATTAAAAAGAGGAGACAGAATTTATGGTTTGGGACATTGTTTCTACGCTACTCATCATTCCAAAGGGACTTGAGTGTATATTTCAACGTAGCTTTTGAAAATACAGATTTTCGAATTATAAAAAGAATTAGAAATCTTAAGAATATTTGCAGCATTGCTACTGCTCGTGTCATTAAACCAATGTTGGCGAAAAGGTCCTCATTTCACGAAACAACAGATATGCAACAATGCAGTACAAAACACAGAAGCATGTGACAAACAAATGGACAGTAGTCGGAGAGGTAGCTCAGCCTGGGAAGCCAAATGACTCGCGAGTCCCATTTTAAATAGAAGCAACAGAGAATGAGATCCAGGTTTACTCATTGTTTTACATGGAATAGAAAGCAAACTACGCGAGACAGGTTGCTATCTTAAAATATTGCAACTTAGAAAATCTTACTTGGTATTTTGTATTTGCCGTTATCATTTGACGATAAATACAGCATTGTAGTGGAAAATATTGTCCATATGTTTTATCATAATATTGCACCTTAACTCTCGCTGTTCATTGAGCTGTACAACTGAATGCGAGGAAGGTTTATACGTAGGGTGGCGGATGCTATTGTGTTAAGGGTGGGTTTTTTTAAGAGATGGGTGTTGGGAAGGAAAGGATGGGTTATGCTCCTCCAGTAGCGTGGAGCATAACAAGAAGAATAAAAAACAAAGAGGAGGAAAAGGTAGAAAGAAAGAGATGGAAAGAATGTAAAGTTTTTTAAAACTCCCCACAGCCCAGAAGTCATTATTGCAAGCCCCCCTCTCTATATATACTGATACCATTCACGGCGGAAGATCCGCCGAACAGTCGCCACTCGGTGGAAAAACGGCTTATACAATTCCACCCTCCGCCTCATAAACCTTTGGAGTGCCCCATCCTTCATGCAAAGGCTCTTTGATCTCTCGTTCAGCTCTAAAACAACTGACCATCAACAGTAAACACGGTCGCTGCAATGCTGTTCGTCTTAAATCTTCCGCAGTTCCTTCCATATCTCGCATACTCAAAGTTCGATTGACGAATCTGTTTGCATTCTCAATTAATACTTATGGTAAGTAGAGGACGGGCCGCGCCGTGGCCGAGTGGTCAGACCGCTCGCCTACCACCTAGGCGGCCCGGTTTCCATCCCAGGGACCCGCATGTGGTATTTGTGGTGGACGAGGTGGCGTCTGGACGGGTTTTCTCCGGGTTCTCCGGTTTCCTCCGCCACTCATTCCACCAACTGTTCCATAATCACCTTTCCACTCCTCGATTTCGCCTGTATTTCATATCATCCTTTCCTCACTCTCATACCTGGTGCTTGGCTGACCACCCACTTCCAGGTCTTCACTCTCCGGTGGTCCATAGGTTCCTCTGCTCCCCGACAGGCATCTGACCCTAGGCATTGGCTTGTAAGTCCTACATAAGGGGAGGGTAATCAGGTAAAGAAGAAGAAGAGGAAGTATTGTATTCCACCCAAAGATTCTTGTCACGATTTCATCAGAAATACTTGCTTTGAAACCAGCGATACCGGAAGAAATATTTTTAAAAGAATTAGGGGATATCAACTTCATGTATCTAAAACGAATTGTGCAGTGAAACTCTTTCTGCAAAATTTATTTCCATTAACATGAATAATCCCAGCTTACAACAGGTATATTCGACACTAAATATTCGACACGAGGGGAAAGGAAGATTTCAAATGTTAATTCAATTGTTTCTTGATATGGAAAGATTTAATGAAACGGCTATGAAGGGCTTAAAATTAACTTTATAATGGAAAGATGCTGAACCCTTAGACTTTGAAATAGTTATACGTAAAGTATGGTTTACTTTTATGCCAGCTGAATTGGCCTTTGCTCCTTTTTGTAGCTAGATGCTGTATAGTTCGTTTATTAATTTTTTTTATTTTTAGTTTATTTTGCTTTTATAGTTGAATATTTTTGTGTTAGCTGTAGCCCAGAAAAAATATTACACTTATAACGGAAGTTCACTGAAAATGTATCAAAATTTCATTATGTCCTATAAACCAATAAATAGCTTATTACTGTAACAACAATTTTAGATGACCTATTAGCGCTACCATTATAGCCACGAGGGGTCCGGGTTGGTTGTCTGTTGACTTGAGAACATTTTCTTATGTCAAAAAATGGCGCGTGATTACAATTAGTTCAATCAAAAGACTAAATATAAGCGCAAATAAGTGAGAGTTTATGTACGTGCGTATGACAAGGAATATGGAATCATCACAAAAGGGTAAACGAGTTAACAAAAAGAGAAATACCTTTTTTCAATATACCTACGCTAATTTTATATTCAACAGATACTTTGGGGACACCAATCTTATCACGTACATGTGGAAAAACTTTTATTCCACAAAATGATCAGTTGAAAGGCAAAAATGTTATGTCAATGGTGTATAAATGTCGTCCCTCAAAAGTGCCTTAACAATGTAACCGTGGGGAGGAGAAATTACAGTTGATGTTAATACAGTTGTTTTATTCTTTGTAAACAGAAGTCGTGGTTTTCCCGTGGATTTCCCTCTCTGGCTCCTCTGAAGCGCTTTGTGTCTGCTCGAGTGGACACATTACACACACATACTCCCCTTCTCTCAATCTCGCTAGTCCATTGGTATCATTTTCCACCTGTATTTACCTGAATTATAATCCTAACGACCGCGCGAGCCCTTTTCCTTTTTAATTATTTTCAATGAAGCACCATTACTCATAAGTAGAATGCGTGTGGCGTACTCGGCCTTTAAATCGCATTAAATTTTGAAATCACAAAAGAGAGTTTTGCTCGCAGGGAGGCTGAACGTTTTTATCTAGTCTCCCTTTTTTCGGTTGGCCGCCGAATCGCCCGCGGCCAGGGCCTAGGAATGATGTAATTATCAGATATGCACTGACTTCTCTTTGCTGGGGACCTAGGCGGTCAGTGACGGCGTGTCCCTTAGGGCGATAGCTCCTACATGCCAACAACCGACCGGAGAAAACTCATTTTGTTCTTCAGTGGTCGTTTCAGCCGGAAAGAACATCGCCACGTGTGTGGAAATAATGTATGAATAAACAAAGAGATAAATAAGCGGGAGGCCGACTGTTTGATTCTCAGAGGAGGCAAAATCCCACGTTTCCTTGATGCTCATTCCAATTTTTCAAAAAAAGCTATTTTTGCCTTTTTGACTCTTGAGTATGTATATTAAAACCCTAAATCCAAATTCTGTGTAACCATAACAATTTACTTGTAAAAGATACTAAAGTATGCACACTCTTAATTTTGTAAACAAACATGACTGAAGATAACCGTGAGATAATCCGAGATGTTTTCTCTAAGAACACTCTTGCTCTTAGTGAAAAGGGAGGTCGCGGAGTGGGGTACGCCGTAAGACGACCTGTCGACCGCGGAATTAAAAATCAAAATATATTGTCAAACGGCATTGTAATATAGTGTAGCCTTAATAGCAGCACGGATGGGGCGAAAAAGCAGCCCTTCGTGTTGTTATTCTAGAAATACGGATGAGGTGTTTCCCCCCGAACCTCCCCTCTATCTACAGCAATAATGAAGCTGTTGGTCGCCTATCAGTAGTGGCAACGGGGTTGAGAGGGGGTAGGAGGTGAGCGCCCTGCGTTATCATTTTGTTTGTTCACACACCGAAGTACGATTTTCAGCTTATTTTTCTGAAATATTGGTATATTGATGGGTTTATGCAAAACAAAAAGAGCTGTTTTAATTTTAGTCGATCCTTTATTACAGTTACTCATGGATTTGAAAGGCAGATTGAACCGGATTTTTTCTTAAGTTCATCTAGTGGTTAAAACAGTATATTAAACTGCCATGATTATTTTAAGGTGCCGTAACTATTTAATGTATTCATATGATTTCTATATAAGCTCTGTTATTGGTTGATCTAAGTATTATTTCCCTTGTAAATAATTGTGGTCTGCTTTCTATGACTTTAACTGCCAATATGCATGAAGTAAAATCCATGGCACACATTCCCACAAGACATGTAAATTGCTTGATAGGGCTCCACAGATTGTGTAATCTCAATAGATTTTACCTTCACTTTTGGATATTTTGTACAAATAGCTATTCGGGTGTTTACAAATGGACATACAGATATATACTTTGGAAACTTGTTTTTTTTGGAAAAATTCCAAGAATCTTGAAGGTCAGAAACAGTGAGTACATAGGTATATGGGCCAGTGGGGTTAGAGTTACAGCGTGTTCTTTTCAAGTACGAGCAGCAAATTAGAGATGCAAACATTCTATAGTGATTGTTTTTGTATTTTCATTAATTTTTAAGTTGCGTTACCTGGAGAAATTACTTCAAATTTTAAAAAATGTGCGTGGAAACTTGATGAATGGCAGAAAACTGCAGCAGAAGGCTATTTTATTTATTTAGTTATTTATTTATTGGGGCAAAACACACAGCAATAGTCGTCACCAAATTATTGTGTCTTTTGAGAATATGAATATGCGAGATATGTACGCAGTTACATTTTAATTTATGAAAATAACATTCGATATTTTTGTTCAAATGGTAGGAGTACAAACTATTCACCTTTTGTACATACCTAGCTGTCGTAATTGTGCCTTTTATACCCTTTGTATTTTGTTAGCATCTCTTTTCCGGTTTTCCGTTCCTTACTCAAGCGATATGTTTGAGTCCTCTTTCTCCTGCTTGCTAATTAGCCATGCTTCATCTCTATCTCAGAATCCCCCTGTTAAGATATCCCTGTCCAGCTCAAGTTTGCCTATCTGTGTCCCGAATTAAGTCCCCTTCGATCGGAATGCCATGAATGCATCATCTCGGAAGGAGTTTGCCGTGTAATCAGGATGCGGCACGGCCAAGTCGATCGACATCCTATCCTAAGGAGATGTGAAGTAGAGTTTGCTGAAGGGATTTCCGTCTAATTCCAAACCTCTCGAAGTGAGTAAACTTCATATTTGCTTCTCGTGGTGTTCCAAATGGGTGACCCGGCATGCTATATCAGCTACCTTACCTGCTGGAATTCCTCTTGCCTCTCCTCAAGAGCAGTCCAAGTGTGGTCTTCCTCTAAAGCCAAGTTCAATATGTATCAACTTTTCACTTACGAAAGTGTTTAGTGCACAGACATGTTGAGGGAATTCTTCAATGCATCCAGCGTTGTCAAAAGCTTTACTCATTCTTCACTCCGCTCCTTTTCTCATTATAATTTTTTCACTGATTTCTTCTAGAAATTTATGTTTTGACTTTTGGCTGATTCAGACCGCTTCTTTCTTACAGTTCTCGATAAAGGACTGTCATTTTTGTAAGCCTCTTTGCCTAATTCTTTTCTATTGGCATATACCTACGTGCATATCGTATTGGGGGAGACATTCGTTCCATTTCATGACATTTAATTTTCTAGCTTATTCTTTCCCCGGTTTTTTGTTTTCTAGTCTTCCAAGCTATCTACCGCATGGTATGGAAGACTCAAGTTCAACAAGTTGCCTAGGTAGAATTTTTCGAGTTTTCCCTCCAAGAGTTTGAAGGACTTCGTGCCCATTTTACTGACTACATCTATTCGTCTTCAGATCAGTTGGTGCGACAGTTTTGGAAAAAACAAGAAATTAAAAGAAGAGTTGGCCATTGAAAATGATAGTTGAATACTTCCTATGGAAAAGGAAGATATGAGAAAAGAAAGAACAACATATTGACGGTAGAAAGAATTAGAACATGCTTATTTAGGAACTTCAATCAGGGAAACAGATACCTATACCCACCATTATCAGTTTTATTGCATTTTGCCAGGACTTTTCAATATTAACGTCTTTTGTAACATCAAGTTACAAATGTAGCATTTTTTTACGTTTCATCACGTGGTGCTGCAAGAGTAGCATTCTAACGCCTCACAACAATGTTACCAAGAGCATTCCTTAGCTGTACTCCAAAATTATTCCACATTCCAAACTTAGTCTCTGAGGAAACTATAACAGAAGAAGAATATTTTACTATAAGCAATTTGTTGCAGTCATTCTAAACTAGCAGAACCCTCTAACTGACCGACATGGTGAACGAAAGTAATGTTTATGCACTTTGTAACACAAACAAAAATATATGGACAATTAACGTTTATTTATCAGCTTTCGAATCTTCACATAAGAAAATAATAGCCGAACTTCTAGTGCACTTTACCGCGAAGAATTGTCGCTTGAAAGAATGGTCCTGCAATTCCTTCCACTCGCTCCTACAAATCTTAGTAGCCTATGGTATTTTAGACGTAAGAAGTGAATATTCTCCGTTTAGGCTTCTCCCACTGCTTCAAGCTATAGTTACAGTTGAGGAGCTTTATGATCTACCGAATTGCAGAAACGAGCTGTTGAATAGAGAAGTGAAAGACTGCGACATGTTATTGGCTGAGTTTATAGATTCTCTGCTATTGGCCATTAAATAAGACCATACTAATTGGCTCTGTTGCAGAAAATGTTTCTAGTTGACTGAGTCTTAAGATAGATGATAGAGATGCAGGAATATTCAACAGAGGAAATATAACGTGACGATTACTTCCACGTGTCTCTGGTCAAGACCTCAAGGTGTCACTGCATGTGTACTCCATTACAGACACGACTGTACGCTAACTAGGACCTCAGATTCCCTGAAGCCTCCAACGACAACGCCACCAACCAGGAAAACCCCTTTGATAACTAATTAGTCCCCCCCCCCCCCCATCCCATCATCATGCTTTGCACAACATTTCTATCCCCTTCTCCTCTACGCCCTTGGTTTTCAGATAGCCTAGCTATTCCCTTTCGATCTGTAAACCACTTTTACCCTTCCTACCACCTCAGCCAGCGCCATCCCTCCTTTTCTCCAGCACCCCCCCCCCCCCACACACAATTCCAAACGAACGAATCCTTTCGATATCGAAAACGAAGTTCAAATTAACATCCCTCTTCCTTCCTGTGTTTCTAGTTCTGCTGATAATCAACAGAGAGCAGCAAAACCAATGCTTCATCTCTCACACAACCTTAGTATAAATCCTCCCCCCCCCCCCCACCCGTTCTAGGTGCCCCTTACCCCTCACGTTTCAACACACCCTCCGTTCCGCCGTCCCGGCGTCGTCGTCTTTATTCTCCTTTTCTCCGCGACACTGCGCCACTGTCAACCATAAAGCCTTTGTCATCGTAATTATTATTAGTACAGTCAAAGAGAAGAGGAAATAGATTATTAATGCCGCTGCTTGGCACAGATCACGGTGCGGGTTAAGAAAATCGATTTGTCTCGGAGGGGAACACAAGAGTATCGAGATATCTCAATAAACTACAGGCAGGACGCCCGGAGCCAAACAAGACACAAGAAGACATCTGCAGATCCAATATTTCTTTCAGCTTTCCTTAAAAGAACCCACTAATTAGATAATTTCCTTATTTAATACACGATAAAAAGAACATCCCAAAGTCTTTTATCTCATTAAGGTATTTTGTTTTAAAGAAAGCTTTTAAGACTGTTTCTTTCCTCCAGTAAAATTGCTTTGAAGAAAATCAAACCTGAGAAAGAGCTCTGTGATATCGTAATGCTATGATCCACTTCTGCCACCAAATGTTATATTTTTGCCAAAAAAGAAGGATTTGGAATAAAGTTTTGAAGAAGTTTTTATGAACAGAGTGGGCAGTAACAGGTATAGTTTTAGACAAAAACATTAGTATGTTTAGGCAGTCATTCTAGCATATGAAGATCATAACTCACTCCTTTTCTTAAAGCTTAGAGACTAAGTCTGAGGATATATACATTTTGCGAGTAATAGCTATTCTAGAACATTTCAGAGAGGTTGCTGAATTTGAGAATGAGTGGCAAATGTTTCGATTGGTAAGGCAATCAAAATGGTCGCAATCTAGGAGAAAATTAGTGGAGGCAGTATAGTTTCAGACGACCTTTGTGATAAAACTGCAAATGCACATTTGATGAGAAAATATCAGAAGCATCACGAATCGATGGTAGAGATATAAAAGAAAAGGCGAGGAGATAGTCAAAGCTGTAGTAACAATTTTCTTGGGTTTAGCGATAAAAATGATCCGCAAATGTTACTATCAACTCTTTCATTACATTTCATTTCCTTCTGATCACCCATCTTGGATATGTTGTTGCCCAAAGTTTGCTTGCTTCTCGACAAGCTGCTGACCCAAATTGGCTCATAGAGAGGGCAGTCCACTGAAGAAGAATTAGTCCTGCAGTTACAATAAAGTCAATGCGAGTTTAAAATACTGATAAGTTACTCCCGGAAACAAAGCTTAAAATGGTGTATCCTCTACGATAGGGCTTGAAGCATACTAATCAGCTTTAGAATCAATATCCCACAGATATTACGCACTTTCTGTTGTTTGAGGCGAACCGCTTTTCGAGTGGAAATAAACACGCGTATGCCATCGTCGTACCGCCATACTTAATGTATTGACATTTCGAGAGTGTATAGGCGACAGTAAGCAGCGGAATTTGCAAAAGCTGCAAGAAGGGTAAAGGCGGGGGTGAAGGGGGAGGTTGGGGGTTTATGAGAGTAGCTGTAAGAGGGGCGGGATTGAAGAAAACTTTGAGTTGAAGCCTGAATGATGTCCTGATGCTTTTCAGATAGCAATTACTAGCATATTCACAATCCGTACACGTCACCGAAAGAGGAGAAGGGAAAAGAAGCCGTCTTATTTAAATCGGGGTTGAACTTGTTTAATCAATATTCACGAGCATAGTGCTTCAGATGCACTAATTAGTATGGTAGCGAAATTTCGTTAGAGGAGATGAAAGATCCTGATGATGAAGAGAAAGATGAAAAGTAAGAGGGAAGAAGAGCCTGCTAAGGCTTCAGAATGTATCTATATAGCTGGGAAATCCGATACATCTAACAGCGTATTGACGGGGTTTAATAGGTAGCGGCTCCTTTGATCGTTTTAGGTTCACATTTACGGTACAGCTGTCATAAAGGTTCCGTTGACCCACCACATCTTCAAAATTGCCCAAGAGTTCTGGCGGACACATTTCGCAAGTGATGAGAGCTGAAAGAAAGTCCAATATCAGAACATTTGTCTCATCAAAGAATACAGATTTTGAATGATTTCATGTAAGATCATCATTCCTCTTAACTTTTAATAACACTTCTTTTGAAAATCCAAAAACAGAACATTTGACTCATCAAAGAATACTTTTGTTTACATCAAGACGCCTCTTCTTATTTTGTGCTAACCGCCAAAGATTACCATTAGATCAGAGCAGGTATTAAGAAAAATGGAAAATGGGAACGTTTGGGGAAAACAGAGCATAAGTAATATCAGAAAGTAATGCTATGTTCTATGCTATTTTTAGCTAATCATAACTAAAGTTTAAGGGAAAACTTTGAAAGATATTACTTCACTATCAGTTATTTATCCAACATACTTTTGCATTGTCACGTATTTTTCAACTCAAAAGCACGTTTTACGCAATCCTAACATTAAAAAGGCTTAAGAGGTGGAATCAGAACTAAAAAATTCAATGCCACAGCCAGGATTTTAACCAGGGATCTTCCGCTTATCGAGTAGATGCTCTAACCGCTAAGCTACTATGGCCAACTTGCCAATATGACATTAAATCCCCCAACCGATTCGTACTTTCCCGGTTAGACTACAAGGGAATCTTGCATCAGAGATAAATACTCCAAGGGCGACTTACAATAGTAAGTAATTTATGTTCCGGGTTTAAGTAACCTTTAGAAAGGCTTATTATGACGGCATAAATGGTGCGCAAATTACCCTATTTCTGGCACAAGTGCTAGAAAATGAATGACGTAATTACCACGGTAACAAGACAGCAATGACGCCATCACTGCCACAACACAATTTTCTCCAATGTGCCTGTAAGAAAATCTGAAAGCATCACTCTCGCAAGTGCAGCAACATTCAAACACATCTTTTGATTTTTCTGGAATTAATAAACTCTTGGCTTTGTTGAAAATCTCAAGCGGAGTATAATCTATTACCTTCCATTTTTGTCCATAAGAGTTGAAACAAATACATGTGCTTAGCAATCATATTACGTCATACATTTGTAATCTCTCATGCATTATAGGTATTTTTCATTTAGCAAATTTATCAATTATTCTTAGTATTTTAGTGCTAAAAGTGCAAAAATTCGTAAAATCGTGAAAAATGAACTCGTGAGATATACTCATGTCACAATCACTCAGATTATATACTAGTTATATAAATAACTATTACAGCTCTTTCTATTCGTTTTTAAGTGTTCTACAGGAGTATACTAGAAACAATAACATTTTGGATGTTCTTTTCTTCTATTATGTAGTTGCTCCTATGTTCAAGGTTCGATCTCTTTAGCTCTGTTTGGGGCCTTACTATATCTAACTTTTCCAAAACATGTAAAATACTTTTCTAAGCTTAATATTACAAATGGGAGATTTTGAAGTGGTGGCAGGACTTTGATCTCCAAAAGCATTTAACTAAGGATTTAATATACTACTACCACAACTAATAATAATCATAATAATAACAATAACAACAACACTTCAATGCACTTAGCATTTTGTGGCGCAAGTTATATTCCTGTTTGCAGCGTGGTAAGCAGGCCTTTTATACAGTTGGCAGCGTAACATGAAAACCGTTTTTACGTTAAGAGTTGCTGTTGAAAGTCGTTTATCGCAAAGGTCAATCAATCAGTTCAGTTGCTCGATTGACAGGAAGCTTTAAAGCACTTAAGCTTCTTATTTTTTTTTTCTTCTTGACTGTAAATTCTGTTTTATGTAACGACGACTACATAATATTTATTTTCACTTTTCAGCACTCAGTCCTGCGTGGAACGATTTGAAGAATCGAGCTTTATCGATCACCTCATCGATCACAACTCAGCAGTGCGGCACAAAAGGAAACGGTGACCCACCATAGCTAAAGAGCAAATTAAAGAAATCAATAAAGGTATAGCTCTCAAACTTTGGAAATGTGTGCATCGCTTGAGAATGTAAATATATTTTTCCTCTCTCTATCGGAGTGGGTGGTTTGTTTTCCGGGATTTTGAATGACGACGGTGAATGGCTTTTTTCACTCCTTCACTACTACAATCTCAGATGAATTATGATATGTAGAAAATACTTCTGTTGCTGGTCGAGGTGAATATCTGGCTTTCAGCTGCTTCCATTCTACATACTTCAGCACGCCTTTACGGCCTCGCAATGCCACTAAAATACCATAAAATTATTACGCTTTAAGTTTATGTTCTCAGAGTTTTATCGAAGTTATACATTCTTCAAGCCAAAAGTCTGTTAGTGTAACACGTAATAAACGAACAAATAAATTCTGTTATACAAATCATCTGTGAGCAAGTTTGTTATTTTGGTAGTGTTCTTGTTGGAAATAAAAGTAATTCAGCTTAAATTTGTTGAAGTACCTATTTGAATTTATAAAATATATATTGCAATAAATTTAATATATATTTTGAAACTCTCCTGTCAACTCGTTTACTTAATGTTTACGAATATGGTCACATTTTGCTTTTGTGCTGCACTTTCTTGTATATTTCTGAGACTGGTGGAGGTTAATGGGTATCTGAGAGAGAATAAGAGTACATCACATATGTAAATAGTACTTTTAAACAGTTATAGTGCAAATATTAAATTAGGTTCCAATTTTAAGTAACCTTCATTTAAGCATTTTTGGCACTAAATTTCAAGTGCATTTATTCAAAGGACAGTTCATGAGACATATTATCTATGATAGGGCAAGTTTCTTATTGTAGACAGAATAGTTCTATCCCTCATAACAAATCCTCAATTTCGTCTGCATTTCATATCATCCTCTTCCTCACTCTCATACCTGGTGTTGGGCTGACCACTCGCTTCCAGGTCTTCACTCTTTACGGTGCATAGGTTCGTCTGCTCCCCAACAGGCATCTGACCCTAGGCAGAGGCTTTTACGTCCTAGAGGGTGTAAGTCCTCCATACGGGGAGGGTAATCACAAAAAGATAATATTTATAGTATCCATAATGTGTGTGGTTAATCTGATGGCTTCAATAGATCTTATATATACATTTTTATTTGGTAAAAAAGGTTATTTGCAAAAACTAGCTTATAGTTTACTCAAAGAGGCTGAACCTCTCGATGAAATTGTTAAAGCTAATTTAGATGTTTTAAGGTTTTGCATTAATGATCCTGCTGATAATCGATTTTCGTGTCATTCTAGATAATACACAACAGCAATTTAATGTATTATCTTAATCAATTTTGTATCTTCTCAAACATTCCTATTTTCTTAATTCAGCGTTTACCTAGCTTATGAGAATGCCAGCTTGTTCTTTCGCTGCATATACTCGTCTTTTTCTTGTAGTTCGTTTAATCTTGAGTACCCCAATAGATGCACAAGGAATTTATGTAATAAAGAAGGAAGCTTCGCTAGTATTGAAGCCAGATCCACTAAGTGCTGTAGACGATTTTAATCTATAAAACATCCATGTTATGTACTGCATGCGAGCGCATCCCCAATGTTTTTTGTTGTCTAGTTAGCGCAAGTTCCGGTACATTCCCCAACATGTGTCTCGCAGAAGAGCTCGTTTGAAAGTTTTTAAATTTATGCGCAAGTCTGCAGAGCGACATCACACGACTCCTTTTTGCCAGTACCGTGTCTCAGTTTCGTAAATTTATGGCGGGGAAATGAATCTATAAGTAGATCTCCTCTTTGACACCAGGCAATTAATTTATCTTCTCCCGCGTGCTTCTTAGAGACAGTACACAAATGTAGGAGCAAAAGAAGTATTCTGACTTGTAGACACTTCCGGTACCTCAACTTGTTAACACTATGTGCAGCGACACCGATCGAGATGGTTCCACGGCATTTGGGAGCACCCGAGGTGGCTCTAGCCTTGAGTTGGGAATGATGGGTGAGTGAGTGAGTGAGTGTGTTGGGTTTAAGGGCCCGTCGAGGGAATGATGGGGGTTTCTCTTCTACCGCGATTTCCTTCCCCTTGTTTCCTTCTCACGTTTTAGATGTTCTCCTAGCTTCGTGGCATTAGGTGGAGCCGGACAATGGCGCGGATGCTTGCTCCAAGAAAGTATTCCTCGTAGACACCAGAAGGCCTCCTGGTGTAAACGGTTGCTAGGCAGCTCCCTAAGCGGATTGGGTTTTCGAGCCAGGAAATGTTAGGAACCTCCGAGCACCTCTGTGACTTTTATGCTTGTGGCTCGTAGTCTCCAGTGGATTAATTCCTTCCTCCTGGCGATGGTAGCCATAACAGATCTATGTAGGACGCAGTCTCCTTCCGTATGTTTTGTGCAGCGATCTGATACTTTTTACGGATTGCAGCAGGCATAACAGCTGGACCATCATTGGAGAAATAAGATGGTAAAGCAGTGTTTATTAAAGTTACAAAATAAAGAAAAGAAATACCTATTAGAGTTAATAGCACATGCGACCGAGAGAGATGGCTCGAGGTTTCCCTGGATCGCCAGGCGAATGTTCGAAAGGATAATTACATCCCTCGAATTTCCTATCCTTCCATTTCGTTTCATTAATCATTTCATTCACCCTTAATCCCGTTGGTTCTTTCAGGGTCGCAAGTGTCAGCGAAGGCATTAGGTGCAGCTTGGCAAGGATGATATGCGCACTGAAACTCTTTCCGTCCCTCGTCCATGGGATCCGGGTAGGGGGCGGTATATGGAGGCTCCGGAAGACCTCAAGACTTCGAGATGTCGTGAAGCCTGGAAAATCTTAGGGACCTCTCAATGTCTGCCGTTATTCTGGATATGGCCGCCCAGTGTCTCCTATCACTTCATCCTTCCTCCCGGGGGTGCCCCCTTAGGAGCACAGGTACAATAGACCTGGCTTCACTATCGAATCCCCTCAGCATCTTTCTTATTACTATTCCTCCTAATAGTAAAAGCAAATTTTAGGGATGCTCTGTAAAAAATTGAAACTACTGCATAATTAAATTTTGGGGTTTAGGAGTATTTATACATTCGTTTTCCAAACATTAATCGCGAGAAGGTCCAGAAAAAAAGCACCAGTTAGTTTTTCTCGAAAAATTAGCATCTTATTTTCATGCCAGGAAACACCAAATCTAGTCCACCCATTTGAGTACCAGGTGAATTACATCTGTTCCACAGCAGTGAATTGTGTCAAAACACCATCTTCTAAGAAATAAAATAAAAAGAAGATAGATTCATGTTTCTTTTTTAATGTGTTTAACGACTGGCGGCCATTTTGAAGGATGTGATGCCATCTAAACGATGATTTATGACAAATACTTCCGGTTGTTTTCTCTCTCCGTTTTTAATGGCTTGTGGTTTTCTCGTTGTTGGTACGGCGGTGCATGTTTGTATATGTATTCGCGTCGCCGCCGCCGCCGCCGCACTCCCGCCCCCTCATGGTTTGGCATGGCCTTCCGTCCTCACAATTCAAAATGTAGTAGGCGGTAGCAATACAGTTGCAGCGTATGTAAACTAGATATCCACACCGAAGTAATATGTCACATTTACATGCAACACTCAGCGGCGGAATTTATGAGTCTGCTAGTCGTGTTTTCGTTACGTTTCATGGTAACCTAATTACCAGATCCGCCACTGTGACCCCGACTAGGTTAACTATCAAAGCAGAAAAGTCATGAGCGACGCAGAAACATTTAGCGACCTCCCTCCCGTCCCGTATGGTTACTTAACGATGGAAAAAAATATATTTATGAGTAAGTTTATAATAAACTGTCGATGGTGATTCGGAATACGTTCTCCGAAAGAATAAACGCGGGCAGTCATCAAGCTGACTCAGGGTTGTCAGCAGGCCAGTCGCCAAAATGGTTAACTAGACCTATAGATCGCTAGCTATCTTGTTCCACAATTTCTCACGAACCTATATGGCCCGAAAAATTCTTAGGTGGGCTCGACGAATTCATAGCAAGGATATGGGACTTAACGGCACATTAGAACTCCACGTTGCATTACTGTATAGTTTTATAGGTTTAAAAATTTGGCTGTACTACCCGTTATTTACTAGTCAATGAGTTATTCTCTATCCGTAGTAGTTATATCATGAGTGAGCATTCAGCTCTAGAACTAGATAAACAAACACACACACTCACTCTCTCGCTCTCTGTCTCTTTCCTGTGGCTTGTGCTAATCGTAGTAAGGAGCTTACAACAGATCAGGTCGATTTAGCAGAGTGGTTTGACAATAATGGAAAAGGAAGTGTTCTAATTACTGTATTTTAAATATATATTAATTGTCCTATAAGCATTCAAAAATGAAAAAGTTCACATAGGAATATTTTACTGTAGTATTAGTTTTGTAACTATTAATTTGGAAGAAGCGTTACATCCCCTCTTGGCATTATTGCATATTGGAATTCTACGTGCAATACAATGCGTAGTAAAGTAATGGACTTTCGATATGACCAGAGCAATTAAATGTAAAAATATTTTTTGGAACTATCTACGACTGAGAACACATAAAATACGGATAAAAGTCTGCTAAAATAATGCCTCAAGAATGTTACCAAAGTGTAGACCTTATGTTCGTTGCGGCAGTCGTATAATGCGATTAGTTTTCTAGATAATACTGCTTTATAATTTTATTAATCAAAGAATTCTAGGCAATATGCTAATCTCGTAGCATATCAGCCCATCCGGGCCAAGGCCTACCGGCCGACCGCTGCGTCCTCCACCTCTGTCCAACATAGGCATCATGAGTGGGTGCAGTACTGGAGGTGGAACGTGGTCAGCGCCCCTGTCTCTCCCGGCCTGTTATGCTCTTCTTGACCAGGGAGCAATACACAGTGGATAAAATGTACGACTGAAAAAGTCAGAAGGAATACCTATTAAAAGTATTTCTTTAATTTTGAAACAGTTTTTTAAAATGTGGAATAAAGAAGTAGACAGCTATTTGGAATCGACTATAACTGCAATAGCACTCATTTATCCAATTTAATTCATATTTATTTGAATATTTATTTTATCAGCCTTAAAGAGCCTGAAATATACTTTTCTCCCTTTAGTGTGTATGTTGAATGGTTGCCTATTTCTAGGATTGTTTTTTTACTGTACTTCATTCATTACATTTAAATAGCGGATGTTATATAAACTTAACAGATTTAATATATGTTTTCACACGAACTGACTAGAAAAGATATTCTTAATATTATAATGGGTGTGTCAGATAAATTTCATCAGCAATTATTCGTCCATTCAAAATAAAGAATTCCTAAGGACGTCGTAAATCGTAATTCTAGAAAACGTGACCTAAAAGCCTTTCTTCTAGAAGTGTAACGCATTTTTACACAGTAGAAATGCCAAAGATGCAGTGAAAGTTTATTATAATGGCCATCGAAACACATTTGTTCAAATAATGGATGGCTGCTGAAAGCCTGGTCTAACATTCATTTCCTAGGCTCTCCTAACGTAGGTAAAATATGAACTTCGAAGCAAATTCCTTTTATCCTGCCAAATTCGAGAGTTTGGTTTGGAAACCTTACAGCATATAAACATTCTAGTCCAAGCGGCGTCGACTCCAATCGGCTCATTAAATTCCTCACTGACACTACTCTGGGAAGAGAAATGTGCTCCAGGAAGAGGAAATGAACACCAATTGATAAATAGATCAAATGATGGAGAAACAACAGTGAAAGCTGGGAAATTCGTAGTCATAAGGTTAAACACGAAACACCTTATCGTCAAGAACTTGTTTTCATAGACAGCATCACATTTGCACTCTGATGGGAGGGTGTACTGTGCATCAAAACTTCAATGTTAGTTATGGAAAATACAGCTAGGGGTAGTCTCGAATTCCAGATAAGCAGTTGGGCAAGTGACAGCTTTAAACCTTTGGAATGCACAATTAACAATAGATCTGTTGTCAAGAAATGTAAAGGAAACCTTTAATAAAAACAGAAATACCTTTTGTGGGTGCTTGGAGTAAGAAAGAACTGAGAACAGAGTAGTAACATGCTTTGTGTGCAAGGTGGCGTTTCATAGTACGGAAACTAAAGCGTTGCAACGAAACGAAGAAAAGTCTTGGAAGCCTTGCTATTAAAAAAGCTTCTGTTCAGTCATAGTATAATTTGTGTTGCATGAAACTCGCCTACCAATGTTGAGTAGTTGAATTGTTTCTACGAGTATGTTTGAACCTGGTGGTAAGGTTAGCAAAATGTGTTCCAACAAGAGAGTGCCAAATAAAATGGCCTTTATCCTTCAGTCCAGGAATTATGACTTAATGACAACTTGCCGAGGGGTACTTAACACCTCCACGGAAAAGATTGTGCCGATGCCTCTAATGGGGCACCCCTCGGGAGGATGGATGAGCTGAATGGATCTGAAGGCCGGCCGGAACATTGCCACGACAGAGCAGAGGACAGGACCCCTACAGTTTCCCAGATAGAAGCACCCCGGCGGAGGCTGGCTCAGCCCGGTTCCTCTTCCACCACTTCGGGTTCGTACACCCAAGAAGAGAGGCGTGGGACTTGAAAACCGGCTCCGTTCACCCCCCCCCCCCCCTCCTCCCTTGCATGTACCATCCCATAGGAGGCCCGGAAACGGGTAGACTTGCCTTACAATCCGGGGGACGGAATTTCCAGAGTGCATTTGCTTCCCCTGCGGTGCTGTTCCCGCGATGTTCGCCGACGCTTCCAACCCTAAAAGAAGCCTAACGGATGAAGGGTGAAATGAAATGATTAATGTAACAAAATGGAGGGACAGGAAATTTGAGCATATAGAAATCCTTCCCAGCATTTGCCTGCCGAACGGTGAAACCTCCGGGAGGGAAAAAAACCATGGATCAGGAAGGTCGGCCACGGGGATCGAATCCACGACCTCTGGAATTCGGGCCCAAGACGTTACCGCCTGAGCTATCCCGCTAGTAGTATAGGAATTAAATATCAAAGCAGTCGCGTAGCATAAAGTAAAGGTAACGTTATCGGCAATTAAGTTGAGTTAATAAATTTTGTATATTTATTTATATTTATTCAAAAAGGAAACTAAACTAAGCAGTTGCCTTACTCGTTTCAGATAGGTATATGCAGTATTCGTGGACTGATAGGTTGGCAACGCGTGAACAAATGAACATCACCCAGCGCGCCTTTTCCATTCTGCTGCTGCAGTAAAGTGACCGATTAGTGAGAGAGGCTTGTCGTAGGTGGTTTTACCAATGATGTGCCAATTTCCCAATTCACTGCCTTGGCTGACTTGGCAAGTGTTCCGAGCGGGCGGATGGACGGAGTTATTGACCCCAATAATGATTGTCAATCGCTCGACATATCCGTCCCACATGTGTGCGTGTAAAATACGGAAGGGGGATAAAAAACGGTTTGGTAAAAAGCAACAGGCCAGACTTCGAAATGTGAATGTTATTTTGTGGCTGTGGGCTATAAATTACATTGTCACGCATACACCTTTGTTCCCTACCCTCCCAAACCACGAAATAAAACGCTGCACGGAAAAACAAACACGTGGTTGGCTTTATTTTTTATTTATTTGTATTTATTTTTTTTTGCGAGGGGCTCGAGTGGGACGAACTGCGGCCGCCCCGTATAGATGGACGATAGCAGTTACTCATAATCGCCAAGACCACCGCTGTGGCTTTGGGGCAGTATGTCTCCTAACTCAACGGACTCCGCTTCGGATGTGGTGACCCTGGCGCACAAGAATATCTCCCAATTGTATTTCATTTCCTGCGCTGGGCCTTTTTTCAAACGAGTGTACAGTTGTGAGTGTCACCTAAGCTTTAAATATGTACACTAGTTATATTTTCTACTACTACTACTATACCACCACCACTATTATTATTATTATTATTATTATTATTATTATTATTATTATTATTATTATTATTATTATTATTATTATTATTATTATTATTATTATTATTATTATTATTATTATTATTATTATTATTATTATTATTATTATTATTATTATTATTATTATTATTATTATTATTATTATTATTATTATTATTATTATTATTATTATTATTATTATCGTTATCGTTATCGTTATCGTTATCGTTATCGTTATCGTTATCGTTATCGTTATCGTTATCGTTATCGTTATCGTTATCGTTATCGTTATCGTTATCGTTATCGTTATCGTTATCGCTATCGCTATCGCTATCGCTATCGCTATCGCTATCGCTATCGCTATCGCTATCGCTATCGTTATCGTTATCGTTATCGTTATCGTTATCGTTATCGTTATCATTATCATTATCATTATTATTATTATTATTATTATTATTATTATTATTAATAATAATTACTACTACTGCCATTATGACGTATTTAAGACGGAAGAATAAACTGGCCGTATGGGGTTCTTCAGTTGAATGAAAGAATACAACTGTGTGCAACAAATCTTTCTAAATTCCTTATATCCTAAGTGAAGTTACCGCAACCCTCCAACGCCTTTGCATGACTGACTAAACGAAAATCTTGAGACACCAAAATTAAGCAGTAAACAAATGTCTGGTGTAAGAAGGAATATAACAAGTTTTTTGCACCACTAAAATGAGTATTGCCAAATTAATAAGCTAAGTGGCATAAGCAGGTAAGAATAAGAGTAAAAGTTGGGGCTAAAACGCCTTATTCCTTTCTGACGTTCAGTTATTCGTTTGCGCAATTTGAGTTTATTTAAATGTTTCAAACTTATGACTTTGAAATTCCGTTCTCTTTGCCTAGCAAGGGAAAAAAAACCGAATAAAAACTTCCTATTTCGGAAAAGTATAATATTTGAAAATTTAACACTAACAAGAGATATCTCAAAAATGTATATCTCCATGCAAAAAAAAGTGTTAGACATTAATTGTGTGCTTTAACAAGGTCTACATTTTCTGTATAATAATACTTTGTACGATTTATCAGTCAAGCAAAGGTCATTTAGACTGAAGAGGACTTCCTAGGCTGTTCCCAGAAAACTCAAGACATACATTTCATTTGTCGTGAAAAGATCTTAAACTTATGGCACTTTAATCAAAATCATCAGTTTTTTTATAAAATAATGTAGGTTGAGTGGGGACATTTTTTGGTCAGATCCTTTTTTTTCTGAAAATGCTTTTTTGATTCAGGGTGTCTCAAAGAACCTATTCGATATCAAATTTTTGGATGGAGTATAATACTGCCTATGTTTATTGTAAGCACATAGAAAACTGTCAAAATTCTGTAATGAACAAATAAGGAACATACGTGAGATCACAACAAAGAAGAAAAGGCTGGAAAGACCACATTTATAGAAGGAATAGAATAAATTGTCTTCCGAGACTTGCGATGAGCTTCAAACCACACACCACAACCAGTGCGGAAGATCGCTTACAATGATAGAAACAGCCTAATAAAAAGTAGTTAATACGACGAGGACTGCTGTAGATTAACAACAAGAAGAAGAAACAAATGCACCTTTGTGGATATTTGGCTTCTTTGTAAAAGACCATAACATTGATATGAATTCGATTAAGAGCTGCTTCAAACTTATATTTGACACATTACACCAGTTATTTTCTTTATTGCTTATTTATAGTATGTAGAGTAAGTATTGTATTTCTCCCAAGAGTTAGTTGATACCGAGATTTCACCAGAGATACACGTTTTGAGACTCCCCGAATTAAAAGAAAAATTAGACAAATATCTGTTGTCTGTGAAGGTGCTCAAAAACAAAAGAAGAAGAAGAAGAAGAAGAAGAAGAAGAAGAAGAAGAAGAAGAAGAAGAAGAAGAAGAAGAAAATGAACCTACTTCGGATATAAGCAAGAATTTTTTCACATATCCCACACGTTGGCTAACACTGACAGCCAATATCACAAGAGCGTGGTAGAAGCCTGCACCAAAGTCTCGCATGCAATCGGCGTTCGTTTATAGAAGCTCTGTAAATAAGAAAAGTCAAAAATTCTCGTGCTCAGAATCATAAGACCATATAGTTATATAAATAATTATAATTATGAACGTGAACAAAATTATCAAAACTCGTTATTTATGTAATCAATTCCAATAAAATCAAATGAAATAATGTTTATATATATAAACTTAGCAATAATATTTGTTTAAACCGTGGCGAACATTTTTGATGTCTCTGTATCAATAAAATGATAAAATGTGAATGTGAAATGGCAGTTAAATTTTATCTCAAGGAGAAAACGTCGAACTGTTTTGACGTTTCTAGTAGCACAAACATAATTATTCATTCATGGTTAACCGTCCAGAGTCTTGAACGTTTCAGCAGTTTGGTGTTTGAATTTATTGGTGAATAAATAATACTGAATATTGAAGCACCCTTGTAGGTATGTAGGCCATTGTGCGTAGCTATAGTCCAACCCAACGTTCCGCATCTGGAGCAGGAAGGCCTCCACCGTTATCTTCGTTTTAGAGGTGAGTCTGCCAGTTTGGAATCCTTCCAGTGCTCCTCTAACCGAAACTAATGTTTTATAGCTTATTACTATACATACCCGTATTCACTGAAAGCAAAACATATTAATGTCACAGTAATTTTCATAAATTGAACCTTCATCTTCGTCCTCCCCAGTAAGCAGGCCGTTTGTTATAAGATGGCACTCGCTGGTATAAAGATATTTCGCCAAGTCGTCTCTGTGAGCACATAAAGGACAAAATCAAAGCATATACACTTGTCGTATTGTCTAAGGGTTTATCGCTTACTGCCAAAATGGAGAAAGGTAAGAAAACAGTGAAAATATCGCGAACAAACGATAATAATTAAATTTTATCGCTGAGAATTCCTGGGCGCAGTAGGCTCCATTCTTCTTGAAAAACTGACTGGTTGTTAGTCAAGGTCTTTAATAACAATGCAGCTTTTCACGATCAGAGAACTCAAAGGAAACCTTACATTATCGACATCATTGCGGAAGCTTTCTTTCTGTTATACATTTACTGCTTTAAGTTTAGCTCATTTTTACTTTACTACGTATAAGATGAGGAAGTATTGTATTCGACCCAAAATTTTGATGTCAAGATTTTACCAGAAATGTTTTCAGGCCCCTGAATCCAAAAAGAAGCAGTTTTAGAAAAAGCTCTCTCTCTCTGTATGTATGAGTGTGTGTGTGTGTGTGTGTGTGTGTGTGTGTGTGTGTGTGTCTGTCTGTCTGTCTGTCTGTCTGTCTGTCTGTCTGTCTGTCTGTCTGTCTGTCTGTCTGTCTGTCTGTCTGTCTGTCTGTGTGTGTCTGTCTGTCTGTGAACAACGTAACTCAAAAACAAAAAGTCGGTTAAAAACCAAAAGTTTGTATTTAAGTTTAATATCTTTCAAGAAAGTGACACCAAGATTTTGAAGAAAATTACTCCACCCTAAACTACCCTTTATATAGAAAATTGTTCGAAAATGTTTTATTTTCTCAAAAATGTCTAACGATTTTGATTAAAATGTTCTTATGTTTAAGACATTTTTATGGCAAATGAGATGTATATTTTGATTTTTTTTGGCAATAATCCTGCTTACTCTTGATGACTTTTGCACAACTGGTAAACCGTAAGAGATAGACCAAATCTTACTATATCTCGTTAAAACACTTGTATTTTTGTTAAGTGAACCATTTCGGAGATATTTCTTGTTGTGAGTTTTGCAATACTTATTTCTCAAATGGAAAGTCGTTATTCACTTTTTATATTTTGGCCGTGCAAAGAAAACATAATTTCAAAGCCTTTATATAGTGACCAGCTTTAAAAGATTTGACTATCGCTCATATTCCCATATTCCCATGCACCTACGCAAATTAGCAATAAGATAATTTCTATAAATGCTTGTTTCGATTAACGCGAAGAAGATAGAGGAATAAGAGTTTGTAAAAGTAGTTAGTAACACAGTAGAGAAAGTCATGTGAGTGCAACACATAAGATTTTTGGTTTTTGAATCGACTACTGGGTGTGCTTATGTTCTAGCTATATTTTGTAAGTCTTAGTCTTATTGCCATAAATGAATATCCGAACATTGATGAAGCCAGTGGTTCTGAGTCACATGTGGATAGTCATGGCTGTAACTAATCGCATAGGGCTTTTGTCCAGAAAACCTTATTACCTTTGATTAGCAAGTTGCTGGATCGCTGGTTAATAACAATAGACCTTGGCAGAGGGAGCTAATGTAGCCAATAGCGTTGTACTGCTACGCATCACTTATCTGGAAAACAGTTGCGAAACGCAATGCTAATAATATGAATAAGATTTGATTTTACCTTTGTTATCTGCAGTCGGAGGACATCTAGCGTTGGAAACGGGACGAAACAAATGAAAGCTCCATGCGCGCGTACTGATGCGCGGTAAACCAGAGCTGCATTGTCGAAGAACGATGAAACCAACGCGGGCTTAAAAGTCGAAATAAAAAATGGTTTTCTATTTTAGTTAAATGACCTCCATCGCTATACAGTTTCGAATGTTGCGTAAATGATTAGGATATGTATTGTGGCAACAATGCCCCCGTGTGTTGCACCCCATTATGTCGCATTGCAGCTCAGCCCCCACCCCTCATGTAACGTTACGCGCATGTTTGTTTGATTTCACGGGAAATTGCACCAATTAAAATGACTATCATTTCATGAGCTCGATTTTCGAACTCATCATTCCGTGTAATATGCGGAAAACGAAATTGTCTATGACAATAGTGGCACCACTGTTCGAGGTTTTCTATCTTGCGCTCGGAGGCAATTTCTGCTATAAAGGACTATTGTACAGATCTGAAATTTGCTAACCGCATGAAGTAATGCCTAGTTACAGCGAACAATGTGTTTTCGGACCGATGCATCGAATTTAATTTATTTTGAATCTAATATGAGCATTCTGGCGTTAAGTTATTTGCTGATAGAATTTCAGTTTGTTTTTGGTTTGCATTTGCAACTGCTTTGCATAAGGAATGTTTGATTCTTTATACCACATACATTTGCCCGCAGTATTAGGGGTTCTATAAATATGTTGCACATGTCAGCAAATAAATAAAATTTTAATATTATAATCAGAGTTTTAAGAGATGCATACACAAAGTCGCCGTCGACTTCCGTTTTGCTCTTGTCGGTTAGACTATCCACTGCCGAATTGCTATACAATGTCTACATTGAAACACTGTTTTATACAAATGATGCCAAATGCTGGTCCTGACTAAATAGTGGACTTCTAGGAGCAGAAAATAAACACTAAATTCATACTAAGCCCGCTAGAGTGGTATGAAGGAAATCAACCAGTACATTTTTCGGAAGAAGATGGTTAGCTGAATCTCTCTCTCTCCCTCCCTCACCCTGTGTGTTACCCCTAAAAGGAAATTTGAAAAATTACGATAACACCGGTTAATTTAACTTAATATTATTCTCCTGGATTAGGTTATGTGGTAGCTGTTTTGTATGACGTATATTTTTTCCGGTTTTCGTGCACTCTGAGGAGATGAGCTCAATAATTATTTCAAATCATCTTGAACATAGAAATTCTGCACATATAAACAAGTCTAGTGTAAGGTCCACCAGGTCCACCTGTGTTGTTGAAACTTTGGACAAATAACGTTAACTAGTTCTCAAGAAACTTTAGCCTTACATTGTGTCAAAATTTACTTGCTTCCAAATTAAAAGCATCGAAAAAAATGGACACCATATTTGCCAACGTACATATGTTGTAAATAGGTGTATGTTTGTTTTTCTTCTGTATACAGCACAACTCAGAAAAGTTGGATAAATACCCAACTTGGTATTTAAGTATCACAAAGTTGTTCAAGAAAAACATCGCCCCAAATTATCTTTACGTGATGAATGCTCTCTTATTTTTTATTTTACTTCTGAAAATCGCTATATAATGAATGTGATTAAACTAGAAAATATTTCATAAGGTTACATAAAAAATAAAATGCATATCTTGACTTTTCTGGTAGTGGTTGTGATGTCCTCTTCATTCGGTAAGAATTTTGTATAATCTTACAAAACAGGCAAACCATTAGAGACAGACTAAACCTTACAGCATGAAAAATATAGCTCTCTTTAAAAGACACGCGTTATTTCGAAAATATATGTGAATATGCTTCTTCTTGTTATTGATTTGAATTTTTCATTTTGTCATGGAGAGTGTGGAATTTCAAAGCCAGAGTACACCGAGCTGCTGCAAACATCTGAGTAACAGTTCGGTTTGCTCTATCCCTCTTGTACCTCGAACGAAGTATTCCTGGAAATGTTCATCTGAATTAACAGGAAGTTAATAGAAAAATAAACCTTCGTAAGAATATTTTGTAGATACTACTTATGAATAATACTTGATAGAGAAAGTAATGTGCATAAAACCCATAGCTTCTCCTAAGTACGTTAAAGACCCTAAAAGCACCCAGCGAAAACTGATATAGTGAGGCACATATGCGAGATAATCCAGGAATTATCTTCTGGTGTCTGTCTCATTGCGATGCTTTAGTCCGTCGACACAATCGCACCGAAAACAGTCAATGTTCCAAAGCAAGAGACAATATCCAGGGACAACCAATCCCTTCTGAAAGCGTCAACATTGGCTTTCAATTTGCATTTACTGCGCTGATTTGACTAAGACCCCTAGCTGGAAGATGTCACGCAAACAATGCTCGCACAAATTGAGAAAACAGCAGAACTGGCACGGTCCGAGGTGCATATCAGGATCCTACCAAGATACATAAATAGGCTTCCTAGAGACTTCATTAAGTGAATACTACACGGAGAATTTGCGAAGCCATCCCGAGAAGGCGTAAGCAAAATAAATGTTTTGGTGCATGGGTGTAAAGGGGCGGGGTAGGGGTAAAGCTAACGCCAGAGAATGTTGATGCTGGAGTAAGGGAATTAGACAGGGCAAGAACAGGGAGGGTGAAGAGACGGTGTGCACACGCAGGAATATCTGTATCAACGTGGAGGGAGGGAGGCAGGGAGCCAGTACTAACTGTTAGCTCTAGCAGCTAGACAGAGAATTTGTGAAATTGAAGCGTTTGGACGCCTGAGATAATATGGCTCGACGCAATAATCCCTTCTACCCTCGCAAGCTACCTCCCTCCCACCCATTTGCTTAGCTTTAGCCAATAGGATATGTGTGTGTGCGTGTGTGTGTGTGCGCGTGTGTGTGTGTGTGTGTGATGACGACGCTTCTCCACACGGCCAGGCCTTGCTTGTTGGATCTATCTGTATTTCTCTGTCTAACTCGTTTTTGGTGGAGTGAGAAAGGGAGAATTAGAGTGGGATCGCGGTGAACGTGGGGCTTTCCTATATATTCTACTCCTCCTACTCCTATAGATATTTGGTGGCAATGGGCAGTTATTATACCCGGTCTGATCATGGCCTTCCACACCGTTATCACTTCATTACACCTAAGCCGTTCGCCATCACATCATTGTGTATCCTCCTCGACGTGGCTCCAGAGGTCGCAAAGGAGGAAGTGTGGAAGCTCTTCGCATGAGCAGCGCACGTTCCTCTCGCTGCTGGAGAAACGTAGCTCCACTGACACAGTATATTGCATTTTAACTTCCTCTGCCTCTTGCCTAAGGTAGCATTCCACCCAAAAGTTTGGTCGACTTTTTAACGAAAATATGTTTGAGGTCTTGAACCAAATAAGCAGCTTTATTAAAAAAGAGCCCAAAACAAAAATTCAGGTATTGAAGTCCAACATCCAAATGAGTGACACAAAGGTTTCAACAACATTCCTCTACTTCAAAACATGTTCAGAGTCAGCTACAGTGTATGGTTTATGCGTAGCCAACCTAGGAGAAAACTTATAGCACTTATAGCACATTAAAATCTGCACTTTGTACAAATAAACTTTTCCTTCCGTTATTGCAGGTTGAAATCCACTCTAGTATACCAGAATAGTTCAAAATAAATTATGCTTTTTTGTTGTTTTCCGCATGAACTTACATTAGGTAATGCCGATTTGTGATATAAAAAGCTGAATGTTTTCTTATCTTCCTGCATTTAACGAAGGCCGTATTTATTGTGATTAGTGTAAACTTCCATCAAAATAATGCGTAGGGATATCTGTGAATTGATAGTGGATAATGTTTTTCCTATTTCTGCAGGACAAGTACGGGAAAATAAGTCATTATTTATATATCCTTGAGAATAATTCTACACCTGGCTATATTTGCTATGTCCAAGGATATCCTGCTTCATTAATGACATACGAAAAGATAATTGTCCAAGAGGTGTTTTGTTATCAAATGCTGACAGTGTTGCCTTTTACTTTTTTAATATCTTGCTTGTGTATTTAGAGTAGATATGTTATAGCTTGGTCTGGCACTACGTATGTACTGCCACAAGAGTGGTTTAAATATATAGGTATAAACGCTTCAATTCAAATTCCCTAAAGTATTTCCCTTTTGGTTTCAGCGTGCAACGCTGGCCGAAAAGGAAGTGAGTGCGCTCAAGGAACAGCTAGCGACGGCGAACCAGAACCTGCAGCTGGTGGAAGGAAAGGGTGGGGGTGGCAATAAGCCACCCGGGGGCGGCGACATGGAGCAGCAAACAATGGACATCATAGCCCGCTCGGGCCTCGAAGTCGAGCTCGCCGCCAAGGAGAAAGAGGTGAGTACTAAGTTGGTTACATCTTACAGTTTAATGCTTAATACAGTGTTACTCTTTTGTTTCCATCCGTATGCTAAAATAATTAACTCGTTCTTTAACCTTGAGAAGAAGAGGAGGAGGAAGAGGAAGAAGAAAAAGAAGAAGAAGAAGAAGCGCATTTGGTGTAGATAGGTATATTTATTTAGATCCCTATCACCTGCTGAGTGGAAACATCCCCTCCGTTTCAAAACCGAAAATACTGAACATTTTGAACTTTTTACATATTATGACTGTATACAAGTGGTCGTGAAGTAAGTCGTTCCTGGTCTACGAATTTTAAAACAAAACAAAAAGATAGGCTCTTCTAAGTTAAACCATTTTTGTGAGGAAAAAGTTTCCTAAACATTATTTTCACAGTTTATATCACGTCATCCAGGAACAGGCATATCCAGGAAATGATGTTTGGAACACTTAACAGCTCAAAAATAACCTGGCCTAATTTTCCAGACTTTAAGCTTGTTTTGGGTTTCTAGTTCTCATTGCCATAGTTTGGTTCAGATGTTAGCAAATAAATCTCGCGAAAATCCTGAAGATGCTTCCGTCGACACGAATAGCACTACACTTTGGAGTTTCACCATTAAGCACCGCTGTTACTTCCATAGATTTTCGCCCCCGGTGACTGGGGATATCGTGATGGAAAGATAAATAATGGTACGGAGAGGAAGCTAAGAATATCTCAAACAGGTTCTTAATTCACTAAAGGTGTCTAAATAAAGCCAGTTAAATGCCACAACTCACACAGCTAGATGTTCAGCTTTCATGAACAAGTGCTGTTGAGGATAGCGTTGGAAAGAAACAGATGACCAGCAATGACCGCTAAAAGATTTTAAATACAAATGCGTTATCAACATCTTTTAACGAATGTTGCTCAGAAATGTAACTTGAGCAAAGATATGTTAAGTAATGCTCAGTTCTTTATTCTCTTTGCTCGCCGAGTGAGAGGGCTTCGCCGTAAGGTGTGAGGCTGGCATTCCGGAGGTCTCGTCCTCGATTCCCGTAGACCATCCATTGTACCTTGGTTTTTTGTGGTTTTCTCTGGTCGGTAGGTGAATGTTGGGGTGTTTTTTCAACTTTCAAGATTTCCTTTCCATCACTTACCTTTTATTCCGTTTCCTTGTCATCTTTAGATGTCCTTCTAGGTTTCGTGACGTATGACGGTGCCGGATAGATAGCATGGGCGCGTGTTAAAAGGAAAGACTACTGCCCGTGGATACTAGAGGGCTGCTTGGTCGACTGGTCGTTCATCGTGTTCTCTAGGCAGCTCCAGCAATGAAGCCTGCAGTCTTCTGTGGTTCCATCACTTCATCCCTTCCTCCTGGACGGTGGTGTAGGTGAAATATCTATATACTCCTCCCCTTTCGCCGCTCACCTAAGCCTGAAATTTGTTTATAAGCTAATACGTGTTTGTCGAAATTTTGTTTCAAAGCTATAGATGTCCCCCTTCTTTGTATAACCTATATATATATTTTCTCTCATCTCAATTACATGTGATACAAATTAATGTGACGCGTATAGGAAACAAAGTTCACATTTTGTGAGTTTTTGTTATTTATTTATCATGCAAACAACTTAAATGATATTGTAATCAAAGTCATCTTTAAACATTTCGAAAAATGTTCCATGTGAAGAGTAGTTTGAGATGGGGGATTTTGTTAACATCTTGATACTGCATCTTTGAAATGCTCTTAACTTAAATGCCAAGTTTGATACTTATTGGAATTTTAGTTTTTGAGGCTTGAGTTTCGATTCTCTCTCACATTGATATGTTTCTACAAATGCTTCTTTGAGTTCAAGGAGCCTCAAATCATGCGTTTTTGGTGAAATGTCGATATAGCATTTTTGGGTTGAATGAAATACTTCTATTTAAAAGGAAGAACAATGCTGTAACTGATATACAACAGGAAAATAAATTGCGTGAGACATAAGGGGGGAAAAACTTATTTTCTAAGAGATGCACTGGAGCAAATAGAGAAATTGTTTGGGTAGATGAAGCTACAAAAGAGAATAACTGGTTAATAAGAAGAGAGGAAGAGTAAAATATTAAAGAATGGGGAGGTGGATTTGCAAAGAGTAACATACAGTTACACGGTAGAAAAATATTTTAAAAATATAAATATATTTAATAAATATATAGACATGTCCTTGGGCAGAAAGCCAGTCAATATTCCTGAAATATGTCTCCCTCCAGGTTATAACGAAGATTCTCAGATTAGGTGTTAGGCATTTGTTTCCGTTTGTATTTCTTAGAATTTGACGCTCCCAGCACGAGTCGAAAAACTCTAAGGGCAGCCCAAGTTGGAAGCTGCCAAGTTCAAGTCCACTACCCCTACAAGTTGGTAAACTGTTTCCGGCAGTTGTGTTTAGTTTGTGTTTGGGAGCAAATTCACACCCAGGGCAATGACCTTGACTCAGAAAGAGGAAACAGGTGCTGGATTGCTTGAACTTGCTAGGGGAAGTAAAGGAAGGAAAACACCTATAGGCTTTTACAACCAAAGTATTGAACAAATGGTAATGTAGCATTGCAGGAGAACATTGGCAGAGCAGTAGAAAGTGGCAACCCATTTCCCGCATTGTGTGGGTTTTGGAGCGGTTTTGCAGCTTTTTTGTGCGTGCGTTACGCACGAAGAGTAAGCTTTTAAGAGCACAAGGCGATAGCACAAGGTTTCGTTGTTTCCATTAGATTTCTTTCTGCAAACAGGGGACAGTCACTTACGCAGTAAGCGGTTTATATACCAATTTCCAAAGCGTTTCCTTGGAAAACACCCATAATAGAACTTGATCTGAGAAGTGTGAGTATTGTAACACCAGTATAAAATTTCAGTAAGTTGTTTATAGCTAAAGAAATGTCTGGCATAAAATATTCTTATGCTTCTCCTAACAGTAACGAGAAAATGCAACCTAAGCTTTTAAAATAATTTAATTAGGTATTAAAATCATATGCAAATATAGTTCACCAGGAACTTACTCATCACTTAGGAGGGTGAACTTTTTAAAAATCTGGCCATGATAAGTAACTATCAGTATATATTTTCTTTTACAAGAGCTATTCAACAAAGGCATCAAACCATGAAATAACCAGTGTTTTGGTGAGCGCGGCGATAAATCCTGGGTTCATAGTTAACCACTGTTAGGTCAGTAGTAGTCCTAACAATGAAAGTATATTATGAAGTCAACTACGAAATGGTCAACCATAATTTTAAAGCACTTAAGAGATGGAGTATGTTATCTCAATGTGAACTGGAAAACGCCCTATGCTTTATCAGCAAAAATACGAGTTATTTTGGGAGTTTAAGGTCCTGCCGACCTGTTGGCATGGTAGTTCAGTTGGTTAGAGCAACAGCACCGGAAGATCCGTACTTCAAATCCCAGCTATGGCATTAAATCTTTCAGTTTGATTCTACCTTTCCAATAAAGTCTTGTGATTGTGATTTTACTAACGGAGGGGGGACACTTCGGCCCACTGCGATCCCATCTATTGAGGGCTAACAACCACCCAGGAGGAAGGGATGAGGCTTGTCAGAAAAGGAACCAGCGAAGCCCAGAGACGCACAGAAGTCCCTAACATTTACAGACATTGACACGTGGCGCAAAACCTAGTGTTTCCTCCATCCAGGGAGAGGACGACGAGGGCACCCTTGCGGCCCAGGCAGCAACTTCCAGTAGGGGCCAGGGAAGGAGGGTTTCCAGAACGCAAGCATCCGTGCCATCTGTACCCATCCGTAGGAGCGCACCGCAACCTGAAGGATGACAAGGGAAGAAAATGAGGAAGTAATCGTGGACTAGAGAATCCATCCCAGCATTCGCCTGGTGAAAAGGGGAAACCACGGAGAAACCCAAGTCAGAGTGGTCCGTTGACGGGGATCGAACCGGGCCTCCCGAGTAAGAGGCACACGTTGCCGTGGCGCACCCTCGTTTCGTCTACACAAGGCTTATATTGAGCAATAACAACTATCACATAGAGTTAAGATTTTCCTAGCAATTTCTTTATTTGGCTAGTCGATTACTTCTTAGCTTATTTGGCACTATTGTTCTGCCTTAATTTCCTTCGGCCCGCTTTGTAAATGTAATTTTTTTTTTAGGAATAGGGCGGAAATATCTGACTACGATTCTTGGAGTATATAATAGTACAGGCTCAATAGGGATGATATGATTAGAAAAGTTGATGTAAAGTTTATTAAGTTTTAGAATTAAACATTTATATTTGGGCATTTTGTATGCACAAACCTTTGGATGCCATAGTTCATATGCAATAAGCGTTATGAAGGTTTTCTAATTAATAGTCATAGCTTCTTCCTGGAAGCAGTCCAACTAGCAGAGATTTTGCCCCGTGATGTTATGCAACACGCTAAACCAAGCGTGTCTGTTGGCTATTCTGCCGCTTTCTGGCCAGCAAGTGTCCAATGCAATTATTTTCTTGTGGAAAGGTATTCAATATTACTGCCTGCTGCAAACCTTTGTTGAAGAGGCACCTGTTTCTTAGACATAACTTGTGGTTTGGTGTCTTCTTTGGCTTTTGCATCCTGACCGAAATTTTTATCCACGATGTCTTATGTAGTTCAAAGTTATCTCTCTCATTAAGTCACTCAGTGGAATGTATAATAATGCGACAGTGTCAAAATAAGTTAAAGAAATCATAAAATTGATGCTTTGAGGCTGATTTGTTTAAATGCCCAATGAGTAACTCATATGTCAGGGTAACTAGGATTGCCACGTTGAAATTAACCCCACAATTTACGCCGCTCCACACGTTTTATTTAAAACTCACTTGCCTTTAGAGACAAGGATGTGTTCTCGAAGCGAAGGTTAACGGAGAGCTTTGAGGGGGACCGTCGTATAAAATTATTTTTCACTAAATAATGAACTCCTACAGTCTGTATGCGGCGATTCAATTATGTTTAAGCTCGAAGTAAAATTAGTCTTACGAGTGAGATAGTGGTCCTGGCTTAGATTCCTGTCGACCGCTCAATGTCACTTTGGGTTTTTTCGTGGTTTTTCCTGGTTGGTAGGTGAATGCTAGGGTGATTTCTCTACCACGATTTCCTTTCCATCACTTCTCTTCCATTTCGTTTCCTTCTCGTGTTTAAGGTATGCTTCAGGTTTCGTGGTGTATGGCGGTGCTGGGCCGGGTGCTTTCTCAAAGGAATGAATAGCCTTCGTAGACACTAGTGTTGCTTGGTCGATGGTCGTTCATCGCTCTCTAGGCAGTTCCAGCATGGGACGGGTCCTCGAACCTGAACTTTTAAGGACTTCCGCGCGACTCCGTGGCCTTTCTGCCTATGACATGTAGCCTTCTTTACTTCCTCCCTTCCTCCTGAAGGGGTGGTAGCCGCAATGGGTCTATATAGGGCTAAGTGTGCGAGTTGTCCCCCTACATTATACAACCATAACCTAGTTCACTTTATCACCTCACAACATAACAGCGAACACCTCGTTTCTCGCCAATGCTATGGGTTTTCATTTAGACTCGAACCCAGCAGCACGTTGTTTCCTATTTGTGTAGCGGGTGATGACGGTGCCTAATGGGTGCCCCAAAAGCTTGGCTTACGTCCTTCCGAATTCACAGAAATCCACAGGTCAGAAACTAAATCCTCACTGAGAAACTAAATTATGTTGAACTGTAGAATTACTAGGGCTCTTATATTAACCCCATTAATCTTACTTTCCAAAAACGGAAATATTTGCTCTTTCTTCCCTGAGTATACTGCCATGAACTTAAAAAAATGAAGTGCAATGATTTCAATTTTGACTGTTAGTACAGGTGTAATTAAAGCTTACAATTACGCACCAACATGTCATTCATACATTCCTAAAAGCAACAAAATTTTCCAGAGAGTAAACTTTATACACTAACTCAACAGAGTAAGATCTGAACATAAGTTATAAGCAGCATTCAGTATACTACATGATGTAAAGGCAATTAAGTACCTGTATTGAGCCATCCATGAAGCTCGTAACTGAAAAGAAATAACAAACTGGCACAAAGAGAGAGGTAAAATATCAAAAAATGCATATCTTCATGTACTCATAATGAGCGAAAGGTGTAGTTAATGCTAGTGATTTTAAGTCTATAATTTAAGTCGTTGGAGCTGTAATTGGCACTTGCGTCACATTCCAGCAGACACACAAGTTCCTGAAGATCACTTTCCAAATTATAAAGATAAAACACACATACTACATATTTTTATTTTTAATGGTCGCGCAGTGGCAATCTTGCGTTAACATATTCCTCTTTTTTTGGCCAAGATCGCGTGCCGTGGCAACAAGGAAGCCACTGTGCTGTTCCACCCATCTCGCGTGCCATTCACGAATTCATAACATCTAACTTTCTTGATCAAGCAGTCTGGATTACAATTATCCGGGAAAATGTAAAAGCATTTCTAAATGTTGGAAAACTCATTTTTACACACCATCCGTGTGCTGGGTAATGGTTGAAAGGGGATTAACGGGCTGCAGGTGAAGTTTCTTACGTAAAATATTCACGCTACGTAAGTCGACATGGGAAATAACAAGATCTGACTGACTCTACGAACAGCTTTACACTTCAGGTGTTCTGTGTGACGAAAATAATGCAGTAACATTGCTTAAATGTATTGTTATGGATATTTTAGAAGCCGTAGGCCAGTTTTGTATATGAGAAAACGTTTTAAACCCTATTTTTAATTAACTTATTCATTAACTTTTTGTGTTTTTGTTAAGTTTTGAACTGTGCTTTCGAGTATCACTGGAAACACAATTTAGATTTTATCTCTTCTCGATTGGCCATCTCTTTCTCTCTGTCTCTCTCTTTCTTTCTCTCATATCTATAGCCCTTTGACATTCATGATCATATCAACGACTTTGCCTTAGGAGACATTAGGAACATCTGATGGTAATATTACTGGAGCTCTTTTTTCACTAAATACCCTTAATATTTCACTCCCACATTCAAGCTATTTTTAAAGCTAAGCTTTAAGGAGAATGCGTACATAGAAATTACTTCTTACACAACAAGAGCTGCATATCTGATTTTTGACCATAACCGGCCACTTTCTCTTTATGTTCTGCAGAAAAATTGTATTGTTGACAGGACTCTGTACTTATTGTTCTACGAGCTATTGTTACGAGCTTATTACTCTATACCAGATAAGCACATTTTGTTGTATGATTCAGTAAATAAAGCACTAGTCGGTTTTAAGAGTCTATCGCTATGTGATGACTTTGCAGTTCTATGCCCTTTGTAAGACTACGGATGGGGAGGGGGAACGAATAACAGTTTCCCAATTGAGAAAGGCATTTGAAAATACATACCTACCAATAACAAGAAATATCACGGAAATGGTTAACTCCATAAAAAGTAATACCTTCTATAAATTGTGTGCTTTGACGAGTACACATTTTTGTGTACATTTCATTTTCCCATTAGCAGTTTAAAATTCGATTTTCTATTGTTTCAGACAGTACAATACGTTAATTGATATAGTTTATATTATTATTGGTATTGTTTATTATTATTATTATTATTATTATTATTATTATTATTATTATTATTATTATTATTATTATTATTGTTATTGTTATTGTTATTGTTATTGTTATTGTTATTGTTATTATTATTATTATTATTATTATTATTATTATTATTATTATTATTATTATTATTATTATTATTATTATTATTATTATTATTATTATTATTATTATTATTATTATTATTATTATTATTATTATTATTATTATTATTATTATTATTATTATTATTATTATTATTATTATTATTATTATTATTATTATTATTATTATTATTATGACTACGAGTTTATAAGAGTGTAAAATAGAGGATGAAATGCATTGTAAACATGTGAATACAAACAGAAAGAGATGCCCCTCTACAGCATGCAGAACCAAGCAAATGTGCCGTCAAGGTCCCACAGATATCAAACGCTTGGCTAACAGCCCTCAACTCTTCCCAAACATGTCACATTTGAGAGCGCAACGCAAGAGCAATTAGAATAACCCTAATTACTAGAGCTCTACATAGTCGAGTCATTAAGCTACATAACGGTAGCTAGCGGTGACACAAACCACATCTTGTTTCTTTATTTTACAAGGAAATCCGTTGGCTGGATTTTCCCATGTGCTCTTAAACGCAAAATCGGAAGTGTGAGCCATGCTTTTCCTCTGATTTCCCGTTTCTGCGGTTTTTCTCTGTCTGTTTGATAGATCTCGGTGTCGGCTCAAAGATTTCGTTTAAGGTGGAGATCTGGCCTATATCATTTCTGAGCTGATCGCTTTGGAGGTATTAATATTATTTACTACTCTGAACCAGAGTAGAGTAAACAGAAGAAATAAAATAGCTTTTATTTTCTACACTATTCTACATATCCTTCTTGTATAGGCGTTTCGAGAATATACCTTAATTAGTTTTAACATAGCAGAATACCTACACGAAGGGATGTATCAATAGATTATGTGAAGAAATGACTAGGTTAGATATACCAGGACTACGGCTCAAGTATAATTATTATTAGATATCATGTCATAAAAATCTACGTGTTTCTGTAAACCACATTATGTTCCAATAAACTTTGTTGAATGATGAAATAGATAGTGGTTCTTAGAAATAAAAAGGACGGAAACCGACAGAAGATTTCCTTCCTACAGCGAAGCATTAGTCTGAATACAAGCCGTGAACTGTAAACCGGTAATAATTAGTGGTAAAGAGCCCAGATTTACTGATATGTTGTTCACCTTTACTTTAACTAATTTAATTTTCGTTCCATGCTATTCATTAACGCTGTTCTTTATCTCTAACATCTGCACGACAAACAAGTAACGGGTCCATACCTCAACAATCACAATAATGAAGTGTCTATTTCCTGCTTGTTTTATTCGAGTCTTGTTTGAAATGTTCAATGCTTCTAAAGGCGCTCGTGCAGGAAAAATCTCGAGCATCTGCTAAATCTAGAGTGGCCAACACATACCTCCGATCTCGCATTCGGAAAGTCCCGAGTTCCATTCCTACAGGGTCGGTCTCTCTGACATGGTGTTTTTCGTGGTTTCCCCAAGTCAGTAGGTGAATGCTGGAGTAGTTCATTTATTTCAAGATTGTAGGACCAGCTACAGCTAGGATCATATTAACAGAATTAGTATGAAGAAAAATAGTCACCTAACGAAATTATTTACGTAGTATTTTGGTAGGGTTTCTTAACTTGGAAACGAAAAGTTCAAAAATGGCATTATCTCTGGGAGAGGTAGATTGTGTGATGAAATCAATGTAGCAAAGTTCTCTGCTGAAAGATAATCGAAAAGTTAATCTTTGAAACAACCTTATAATATGAAATTATAAAATTGTAACACCATAACGAACAATTAAGAATGATATTTTATATATTCTAAGGAAGGAAAAGTAAAGCTAACCTCTTCAAATGTTATTAGGTATATTTTGCACCTTAGAAGGATAACATAAAATACAAGTCCAGTAATATCTCGTTTTGAATGTCAAATGTAGAGCCAACCTTGGGAACCTTTAGTAACCTAACTATATTGTTGTAAATTACTTATTAAAGATAAGAATTAATATCTTGTATCACTAAAAGGTAATATTCCTAAATACCCAATTTTATGAAGATGAATATAACCTTCAACAAAGTAAAAGATGCCACTCCCACTATGACAATTTAAATTCAAGCTATTAACTTCAGTATAAATAGGTACTTATTAACCCACATTTACTATTATGTTTCATCATATTTAGCAATTCTGAACGTCTAGCACTTATTTCTGCCAACTTCTTTAATACAACAGCATTCAGTTATAATGAAAGTATTTAAATATCTGTTCCAGTCGTACTAAGATATTTAATAACATTTTAAAAGATGCACAATCCAACCTGGTCGTATTTTCGCTTCGTTTGTTACGTACATATGTCTTGAAGCAAGCCCATGCTGGCGCTGCGAAAACGTGTTAATGTACCGGTGTTTCTTCATGAATAGGATTAGTGGCAATTTACAGCTTATCGATTTACAATGAATACGAGCTCGAAGGTTCCCTCTCTCTCGAAGAGAAATGCGATTCTGCGGCGTGGTGGCGCTAAGGTCGACAGCGTCCACGTTTCTCTCCCTGCCTGCGCCCTTCGCCCCTTGGCATGCACAGATTAAGGCAAACGAAAGCGGCTTAGACACAAGTGTTTCAGCGGCGGCCAATAGTGTGGCCTACACTCTTAAAGAGAAACCATGTGCACAAAACTGATTTCCATGCCCTTTGGACAGCAATTGACACGTTTTTCAGTTAAAAAGAAACTGTATCCTATCACATTTATGTTTTATATAAGGAATGCGAAAAATGCCATGCTCCACGCTCTGTTATTTAAAATATGGATGCTTCGAGAAATAAGATATGCTGTGTAAGCACTCCCATAAATGGATTTCTTTTTCTTACATCATGCAACGCGGTTTACACAAGTCGATATTTTCAACATACAGCTGAGTTTATTTATAGTCTCTGTTCCATATGTTATCGTCTGTAGGATACTGCCTATCAGCCGATGAATGACTATAATTAGGCTCAAAAGAGCCCGGACTCCTTAGAGCTTAGAATTAATCGACGCTCTTCGCAGGATAAGGGAAAACTCCGAAGAAAAAAAAAAAAAAAAAAAAAAGAGCTTATCGACGTAACTCGCCCTAACCGAGATCGCAGTTTTCTAATGGCTTGCATAATTAATGCATTTTTGAAACTTAGAAAAAAGCTGGTAAATAACTAGACAGTCGAACATCCATTGCATTTTGAAGTCTGTTAGTTGTTTTCTACACGCACATACACATATGCAGTAACGATTCCTCATATCGGACAGCTGTAGCAAAACGGGATGAAATGATTTGCGATGAAATGGTGGCGGAAGTTGCAAAGTTTACGCTAGACTTGTTTATCATGCAGTGAAGGTATCAAGGGGGCACATTGGTCGTCAGAGTGAAGTGTCGCGGACAGATGCTAACAGACCGGGTTCGCGGTTATTCGGACACTTACGGGCCTGACAGCGAGTATCCGGTAACGCTCATCAAGTCAGGGGTGGGTAATTACGCTTCAACATGTACTTTGCACAGATATGCATGTCTAAGGAACAAGAAGCTCAGGAACTATCCTGTCTTTTCATAACAATGAGGCATTGGGCTAGGAATTACCATCTGAGTTCTCGCTACATTTAAATCAAGCAAGAATTTTCCAATACAGAGACAGTAAACTTGTATAGTACAATGATTTCATTGCCATTTCCCATAAGTAATGGTTTTAGAAGCATGCAAAGTAAACATGGGCTAGGTAGATTCAAACAGTAGAAAGTACAATTATTGCAAGAATAGCTAAATATATTTGTATTTATATTTTGTGAACAGTTTAAGCAAAATGCACCGTTATTTATAACTTCACAGACGACTAAAAGTAGTACAGAGGTATTTTAGACGTGGCGAATGGCTTGAAGTTGCACTGTGGTTTATGGTCGAGTCCATTTTGGTATGTATAACACTACAGGATGTTGGGCTACTACCTCCCCGGCTTTCATATAGTAAACATCGTAGAACAATGCGTGAATAAGTAGAATACCCACTCGCATTATCAACAGTGTCTTGTTTATTTCAGGTAGGAAACAAAGGCGTTACCTCCACTATCAATTTGCATGACATCAGCCCCGCAGATCCTAGCAATGCCATTCACCACGTCTAAAAAATATATCTGTACGCCTTACTAAATTTTGGCAACAAGTCTGTCATTGCAGCTTTCAAAAATTCAGTACAGTAAGCAAAAATAAATCTTAAGCGGAAGAATATGTAAGTATAATCTTGTTTTCCAAAATCATTATTTAAAAATAAAATATATTAGACTACGCGCAAAGCAACAACATAACAGTAAAAGTATTTCAATGAAATGATATGAGTAATAATCATTAAAACAGATTTTTAAAATAATTAGTTGTAGACATGGAATTTTATGGGAATATGAGTTGCAAAACCAGCGCGTAGTCATGTTTGTTTTGTGTTCCCACTTTGAGGGAAATAATTTGTTGCTGCATATGATGTGATGACATATTTGACCTCGCAAGCAACTTCGTGACACCCCTGAGTAAGGAAGTGACTTCCCCGCATGCCAAGATCTGGAAATAGATGGACTTGATCTCCCCTTTCATCTCTTCGCACATCTTGATCTGTAATATCGGCGAGTTTGTTTCAATCTGCTTCTGGAAGCGGCACCGTGGACCTCCCATCAATCAACCATAATTCGCACCTGCCCCAAAGTTCTGTGTCACAAATTTTGAGTTAAGCCGGGCGTATAGTTAATATATTACACGCGTATGGGAGGGGCTGTCCTTTGAGCGGAATTATTTTCTACACGTTGACAAATGCCCAACATATCCAAGTCGAATACCATTGTATTTTGTGGGCATCTCTGTGCATTGCATCTTTACGTAATTATCTGTATTTCGGCCATAAATGTACAGAACGTAAATAATTTACAAGCTGGAATACACGCGTGTGATGGTAGATATTCATTCCATCTTAAGCGTTTAATACGTACTTTTAGTTCTTTAATATGTTCACGTTTATTTTAGTTCAGAAATAATATACGGATGTTCGCAAATTCGCACACAAATGTTCCAAGGTATATCCGAATAAATAGTAGACAAAAGCATTAAAGAAATAATTCAATATCAATGTTTCGCATGTTATAGTCTTAAAAATTTAATCAATCAGAAGGCGAAAATCCCAGTGCACCCTAGCACAAGGACTTCTCAGCCTGCTCAGGTCGTAACGTCTGTGGCCTGCATTCGGAAGGTCGCGGGTTCGATCGCCGTAGCCGTGCACTTTGATATGTTTTTTTCCGTGGCGCACTTACTACCCTTATTTTCCTTTGCTACGGGCAGTGGCAAGTTGAACTACAATAGGTTCATCAAAACACCAGCAGCAGACTGGCAAATACCTAAGGTCAAAGTGCGATAGCATTCGCGTCGTTTCATTGCTTAACTTTCGGCCGCTATGACAGGTGATATTCTTGAGAAAGTATTGACAATTTTTCATCTCCAGTTTGTCTTTAGAATATGCTTCCCTGTAGCTATGAGAACTGCGCTGATAAAGGAGATTGGAGATCGAACTTATGCACCAATGCATAGCACCCAGGCGTAAATGGGACCTAACCTGCAGAGAGTCACTACCGAGGTGCAGCCTAAAACATATTCAGAATGTAAGGCAAACAGACTTAAGAAGAAAGTTGCCACGTTGAGGCTTTTCTCGGAGTTTTCCCTCAGTTATTAGGATTAATATAGAATAACTTTAAAGCTAATTTGCGTATTTCCCCTGTTTTGTGTAACGGATAGGTACAGACAAAATTGTGTGTATTAATCTTTCCTCAATTTTACTGACCCCCCCCCCCCCCCCCACTCCGCCCAATTCTAAGTTCAGTTGTAAGAAAGCTGAGCTGAGTGCGGCAAGTAAATATCCAAGACACATCATAGATTGTGGTCTTAATATATTCTTATTCCTACCAAGATGAATTACTGAGTAAAAAGATACAAACGTTTCTGATAATATATTTCTCTTTTGATTCTCTTCAAGGATCTCTGACCTCCTGTGCTGTGATTTAATTTGTTTGAAATTTCGAGTTAGTGAGACAGTTGTGCCGACCCCCATTGCTGGCGGACCACCGTGATCGGCTCGTCTTTGGACTGCAGTAGGCAATAAAACACAAGACTCACCGAGTGTGAATCAACAGTAAACATGGACGATGAAGTAAGGTTTTATGGGCTGATTCATCCACAGTACAGTAGGTTACCAACATAGGGTGGCCAGATTCGAATTGCAGAAAATGCCACCGGCCGTATAACCATTTCTACACAAAAGATCCAACGTTTACCTCAAAATTAGCAAAATGCATGCGCCTTCTTGAAACTAATAACCGATAACTTGAAGAAGTTACAACACAAATCTTAATCTTAAAAACTAACTATTAAAATGTGATTCGTTAATTTAATATTCTACCCTGGATAACATTTTTAATACTTTATGCAACTCAAATAGACCTTTAAAACAGCTCTTAAATGCTGCGTCTACCATAGTAAGGAAAAATATCATGTTAAATTATATATCGAGTATTAAGTCTGGATTTGTTATGCAGATGTGCATACAGTGAGGGGATTTCGGTGCGCCACTGCCACTGCCTGCTTATTCGAATCCAGCTTAGTACAAAATAATCGCTAAGTAATCAGCTTCTAATTAAGAGCCTCATAGGCAGAAGGAGAAACAATGAACAAACGGAAATAATTTAGGCTAGAGATATAGCCCTATGAAGCCGATTCATGAAGTTTTGTGCAGCCCTGAAGTATAGGGGAACTCTGTATGTGCCGCGGTCTATTTTTATGACACACAAAGGCTACCGCTCGCGCACAGGGGAGGAAGGGGAAAACAACGATGTTATGGTGGGGAGAGACAGGTGGGTGAGAAGAGCTCGAGAGAGTTAGGTATTTCAATTAATCGGATTCTTTGTTGTTTGAACAACTCGCTGGTGGTACATTGTTCGGTAATTTATAGCATTAATGTTTTGCCTTTCGATTAAAGCACCCAGCTCCAGGTTTTTGCCAATTCTAAAGTGGCTAATTGGTAATTTTGTTGGCGGTGAGAGTGAGAGAGCAAGGGAGTCTCTCTTCTTTGATGACCTCACATCGGATTGCTAAACTGGGTGGCATACGCACTGCGGTCTTCGGAACAAAATTGGAAAGAACAAAGCGTGTTTGGTACATAAGTTAGTAGCGAATCGCAGCCAAATACTAACAAGCAGGATTAATTATGTGCATTAGTAAGTAGTGATTGGCGTTTGCAACATCCCAGAGACTTCTACGTTATGTAATTTAATTTAGTTGTGCTGTTTGTAGTTAGCTTGTCCTCTGTATGAGCTCTTGAACGATTTACAGGCTATTTAATATATGATTACTCCTTAAAGAATATGCATTAAAGAATAATCTTTATCCTCTTCTATTCTCTGCTTTTCTCTCGCCTCTGTCCTCTCTTCTCATCTCTTCTCTGCTTCCCCCCCCCCTCTGTCCTCTCTCTTTTCCCCCTATTCTCCTCTCATCTAATCCCATTTCCTCTCATCTACTTTCTCCCCTCTCCTCTTCTCCTCGTCGCAAATTTTTTCTTATCTATATTTAAGAAGCCTATTCACACTTGAAATATTTATTAAAATGAAGGCCTTACTTAAAAAAGAAAAAAAATCACAAGCCAAAATACTATCTAAATATGTCAGTAAATAATAATAATAATAATAATAATAATAATAATAATAATAATAATAATAATAATAATAATAATAATAATAATAATAATAATAATAAAACCTCTAGTGCAACAGCCCTTACGGGTCAAGGCTTACCGCCCGGCCGCTGCGTTCCCTACTCCCGCCCACTACAGGCGTCATAAATGGGGTGTAGTGCTCGAGGATGGGACGTGGTTAGCGCAGCTAGCCCTTCCGGCCCTGCTATGCGGCCTTCACGATCTGGGGTCTCTGCTTCTTCATCAAGTAGTTCTTCAATTGGCCCCTCGGGGATCTAACGAGACTGAGTGCACCCTGTGCCAGACCTCCCAGAGGGGGAAAATCCCCACGCCGGTACCGGGGATCGAACCCGCGTCCTCCGCGTCAGAAGAGGTGGTCTCAAATAATATAATGGAAAAACTAATTATGAATAACGCTTTATTCCTTTTTTGTGAGGTATCTTTGTTATGTATCTTTGTAAATTTCATAAATCTTAGATTTCTAGTTCCTTTCTAGTACCAATGATCAACTAAAAGGACACCGTAAAAGTACACATTTTTTACAATGTTAGACCATTTGATTTTTCTGCGATTCTTCCCTTGTACAAGTTATGGGTTCTTTGGTATGTATCATTCCAGTATACTTATATTTGTTGTGAAGGGCAAGGTATCAATGCCGAAATGGTAAATGATAGGTATAAGTGAAATAATTTTAGATAACGTTAATGCCCATATACGATAATTTTTATCTGGCAGTGGATACTTGAGCCTTCAGTTTAGTACCTCTTTTTCATACTCTACAGTTTTCATGCTACTATCTTGAAAGTAGCGATTTAGTATTATCAAGGGGGAAACCATAACAGCGTTTTCCTTAAGCATTCAGGGCATTTAATACAGGAAGTTGAATAAATACATTTTGCCACAGTATCCCGCGCTGCTGCGATAAAAAAACCACATCCTGATGGTCGCTCTTGGAGAATCTTAATCGTTGATTTGTTCTCAGAAAACCTTGTACAGTGCTTCTTTCATGGCTCTTTGTTCGTATCACTGATAAAACATTATCAGTTGAATGTAAAGAACATGCTCTCTTTCATTTGCATCTGAGAAGTTTTGAATTCCATCAATGGAAATTTGGCTGTGCCTTTTTACGGCTTCTGTAATTTATCATTTTTAATTCCTCATGTATGCTTCGAGGCTGACTTGGCGCATGCGTATACCGATATGATCTCCGATGCCAACAATGATGAGTGACACATAGGACAGCAGCAAATATAGGAGGTGGACTGATCATTTTTAACCCTAGAATGCATATGTAGGGCTTCGGAGGCCCTATTATTTAATTCACGGACCGTGGTATTGTTTTTAAAGTGTAGGCATTGAGATTCTATGTAATCTGGGAGTCTTCTGTTAAGATATTTTTGTTCATAAACACTCCGAGTATGCATAAGCAGGGCTTTCAAGGTCATATGCATATCTAAGCTTCAATTTGTGTTTTATAGCAACAGTTGGGCAGCAATGCAGCTAGTACACACTATATCCTTGGTATTCCATTGTTACAATTATTGTGAAAGGAAATTAGTAATCCCTAAAATATTCGTCTTATATCCTAAGAAAATTTTGTTGTGCTAGATTCCTCTTACTGATCTCAAAATTTTATCATTATTTCACGTTTAGCTCATACCTTTTGGATGGAATGTGTTGTTTCGGTTAATCGAATGCATCTTTAATGGATTTGCAGTGATTTCACACCCAAAATGAACGTTTCAATTTTCCTTTCTGCTGTAATGAGCAAGGATCTATTGATGTCATTCTTAATTACTTACGGCAAAGAGTATTATGTTCTGTTTTAATGTTGTTGTAACAGCTGCTATGAAGCCAAGGATTTACTTGTGAAAATGACTCTATCAGCAGTGGAAGTAATCCGGTAGCTCGAAGCGGCAGGTGCCCGGCTAATAACTCAAAGGCTAATCTATTCGTCTCTAACCGTCTGAGAAAACAGAAACAGCAAAAAACAAAAATCGCTCTTTATTCATCCGGCATAGAAAACAGAGACCGGCCTGTCTGCCGGTCTAACAACAGTCAGCTCTAAGGATGATTACGCGTGTTTTCATGAAACAAATGTGAATCGCTGTGCAGGAGGTCTCTTTCTTTCAGATTTCCCTCGAAAAACAGACGAGCGGGGGGAAAACGAGTAGTGGAGGGGGGGGGGGGGGGAGTTATATGGAGATCGGGAATGATACGTACATGCAGGCGGCCGCCTTTTTATGTTGTTCTTAAAAATAGATGCGCACAAAAGTTGTGTGGAATGAATGCGTATATGGACCGTGTAACATTAAGAGAGGAAGATTCGTCTTAATATGAAAATAACGGAGTGTGTCTGTAAGCTGATAAAAAACCCGATGCAAAGTTCACGATGCTTTCCACGTTATTGAGTCCTGTAATTGGAGTGTGATAAGGCTAGAGCTGAAAGGCCGCCGCCTTTTCCATGCAGCCAGCAGCTGCAACAGATCTTCCTTCCGGATGTCTAGGACCCTCCAAGAAGGCACGCGCTAAATAGCGTTTAGGCACGCTCGTCCTCTTTGATTAGACATGGAAAATATGTTGAAATAAGAGGTACAAACACAAAAAATAGTTCGAACCTTAGTGAGCTGGTGTCCTCGTGAAACAAGGCTCCCCCCTCTCCCCTCCCAGAAAAACACTTATTCTTGCTCGAAATATCTTAACGTTTTATCTAAAGCTTTATGTGTTGAGTGAACGTGAACTACAGCATTTCAATGTTAATTATTAATATTGTAGTTATGGAAGCAGTTCTGATGTAATTTAATATTAAATATGTTTGTTGAGAATTTTTGTAAAAATCGACAACTTCCTAAATATATAAGAATAATAATAATAAGAAACCCATTTATTGTTCTTACAGAACACAAATTGGAGCTGCTTGCCAGAACTTTTATATAATTTTATATAAAAAAGAAAACTTTTTCCACATACATAATTAATTACTCTTAATAAGAGTGTCTTATGTTTCATGGCGTGATAGGCAATAGTCATATTTAGGGAAAATTTAAAACAAAATGAAGTTGTCATTTAGAATATTCATAATGCAAAACCATCAAAGAACACATTGCCTTTTCTATAGTAAATATTTATTACAAAGAACATTTTATTATTGTTATTACAAAGGTACTATTAATAGTGTCTATTCATATTAGAGCTCGGAAGTTGAACACCTATACATTTCTAAAATGACCCCTAAAAGACCAAAATATATCCTAAAAAGGAGCCTAATAACTGGAGCAAAAAGAACGTAAAAATGTATGGTAGTAATTTATATTTTTAGTAATTTTAGCTTTATTACGTATTTAAATAATGAATATTATGCTTTATAGTAGGCATCAACGTTAACTAAATTAAAATACTGTACACTAATACAATTCAAAATCTCTGATACATAAGTGACGTCTTCCTTGCATTTCGAAGTTATAAATAAATTGTTAGAGCTGTTTATTGAATTACACAAACAGAAAACTGTTATTTTAATATTAGAAACAGGTTTGTATGCCAAATGTTCTCCAAAACCTAACCCACCCTCTTCGGGTAACGCCTCATTGAGTTTCTTTGCCGTATCGAATAATTAATTTCGATGCTCAAACCCTTGAGCTCCCAAAACAGATTTTCAAAAGGAAGCTTTCATCAAAGAACATGGTGCATCAGTTTTCTTTCCGGCTGACTTAAATTTGGCAGCCAGGAAGCAAAATCGTTCGTAGTCTGCGGCGCTTGTACGGTTATATATACTGGGGTTGTGCTCAAATTCGTCGGCTGTCTTCACCACTCAGCTACATATAGGAAAGAAAAAAAAGAAAAAAAGGCGATATAATAACTTAACTGGCGCTGACTAAGGATATGTGTAATATTACCAAGCTCGCAGCACATGTTTTTATACATTGGAAGAACTCCGGAATTGGTGGAACTGAAATTCCACTACAGATACCAATAAACAGAAAAATATTTGTTTTGGGCCAAAAAGACTTTCTCTACTCACTCTGCTACTGTAAACCATTTTTATAAAAGCTTACTTTTATATGTAGCTTCTGGTTAATATGGTAAAGGTCGTTACAACACTTTGTTGACTGCCTCTGTAGTCTGCTGGTTAACATACGACTTTCCAAATCCAGACATGCCAGGTCGATTCCCGATTGGAAGGTGGGAATTTTTCTTGAGCCAGGGTTATTCCCCACCTTCCCTAGAGTCTGCAAGTATGAAAGAGAGTGTGAATGTGTGTGTGTGTGTGTGTGTGTGTGTTTGTGTGAGAGAGAGCGCGCGAGAGAGAGAGCGAGAGAGAGGCAGACAGAGGGAGAGAGATTATAGAAACAAACCAAAGATAAACACCAACAGAAAACCAACAGCCCTATATGACCTGGATGTTAAAAGCAGCATATAAATAAAAAAAAAAAAAAAAATATTTCGTTGTAGATATAAAAATACAACATACTTTTAAAAAGAGAATTGCTGTGTATTGGGTTTGAAATTCCATTATTTTTGCAAGACCGGGAGAAAAAGAAAACGAATAGCTGTTTGTTTCTTGCAAGAAGCATGTGTAGGTATTTGAAAATTCTTACCAATAACAAAGACTATCTCGGACATAAATTGTGGGCTTTTAATAAGATCCAGTTTCTTTGTGCAGCGAATCTTGTCTAGCCCTTATGCTTTATCAGTTATACAAAAGTAATTTAGAATGAAGAGGACTTCACAGACCATTCCCAGAATACTCAAGATATATAGGCAGTGTATTTGTCATGCAAATATCTAAAAGATATGGTATTTTAATCAAAATTGTTACAGGCATTTTTTAATAAGGAAATATAACAAACATTAAAGGATAATTTACCATATGCACATTAATTTTCGAAACTCATTATTTATTCCAGATGATTTTTACATCACTGTAATTATTGTAAATTCTTTGTTGCTTCTTTCTGTTCATTTTCATTATAAATGCACAGGAGAGAAAACAGGCAGCGGAAATATTTTACGTATCGACCTCAAATAATCATAGAGAATAGAAATAAATAGAAAATATGTATGTAGGGCTTAACAAAATTAGCGGTAAAGATTTGCTCTTTTGAGTTTGCCCATCACATCCTGCGGTGAAAATTATCGACACATATCTGGAGTTGAATGACTTTTGACGCGAAAGAGGGAAAGGTGATATGTCCTAAAGGTTCGACACGCTGGGTGATGCTTTTGAACGTGACGTGATCGAGTTAATTGAAGGCGCATCACAGGGAGGCAAAAATATCGTGGCTTTTGTCGTTTGAAATCATCGCTGGCGTATTTTCCAATCCAATACGCTCATTAGCAGAAAAGCGTGTCGATTCCGATCTTCGATCCGGAAACAAAAGAGGAAGCGTGTCGTTTGCATTTTGTTTTCAAGTTTGATCAACCCAATGCTCGGAGCGCCAGATTATGTCTGTATCAAGCAGATGTATGCAACACACCCGTTCTCTCTTTTCTTTTTTTCTCCTCTAATTACCTAACAGCGCTTACGTTAAACATTAACCATAATTTCCTTTCCCGTCTCTCTTGTGTTTGAAGTGCGATATACAGGCACACAATTCCCTATTGGCTGCAAATGAACGCTGCATACCCGCTATCAGCAAGACTTACCGTGCTATAGTGTATGACGGAACGCCCTTTTTTCTGGCGCCAGACCACAAACTCTGCACTCTCATTGCTAAAATGAACTAAGTGCCTTTCTTTGTGCTATACGGTAGCTAATGGATTTGCAGAGTATACACCAGCTTATGCATTTCAACACACCACATATCAACTGGGTAATGCGATGTAATCTCCTGTACCGTTCAGTGAAATTGCATTTGCGTTGGCTTTGTTGCAACAACAATTTGAAGTACGTGTGATTTCGAAAGTTTCTGATAATGAACAAGCAGCTATAGTTCATTGTGTAACTCCCTTACCGCTAGTTTTTGTTCAGTGATTATACACTAGAACTACCAATTCTTGAAGTTCGTAGTAAGTCTTATTTTAGCTGTTATCCCCAAGTTGCATGTTTATGGGATGTTTTCTGCTTTATAAAAGCTGCCCCTCTTCTGTATTGCATGGCAAAGGAAAAATAAGAAAACGATATATTGGAAAATGCGTAGAGAAGTCAAGAAGGTTTACACTCTGACGTGCAAGGTTATAAATATTCGAGGTTTTAAACGTTGTACGGGATTTGTATGCACTTATTCTCTTTCCGCTATCCAAAAAATCACTTTTGGTTCAATTAATGATAAGGTATAGGGAAACCTTGTGCACTGCAATCCACGGGAGATTTATTGCGGCTACTGCCACCCGGAAGGAATGAAAATATGGAACAACAGGAGGCTAAAGGCCGCAGGCAGATGAGCTACCGAGATGCGCGGAACTCCCTTACAGTTCCTGGCTTGAAAACCTGTCCTAATACTGGAGCTGCCCAGAGAGGGCGATGAACTACGCGTGCAACCAGGCAGCCCTCTGATATGCAGGGGACGCACAGCTTTGACTCAAGCACCCACACCAATTGTCCAGCTCTGCCTCATGCTGCGAACCCTAGAAGCTCACATGAAAAGTGAGAAGGAAATATAATTAAAGGGAAGTTGGTTGGGTAATCACCTTACTATTCGTCTAGCGACCATGGAGAACCAAGAAAAACACAAAGTCATAGACTCGAAACCGGAACCTCCCGATCGCGAGCCTCACACGCTAAATTGGAGGCAACCCGATGGTGAATGGTAAGTTAAAGATTGTCGACTCAGACTGCTCCTCTTTAGCCAATTTTCTGTTATTGCAGTAGCCATGTAGATATAGTAATTATTTTGTCTTAAAAAGGAATGTTGATTAAGAAGTTTTCTTTAAGAAAGCCTAAAGATATTCTGCAATTATATTTTGTGCACTTGCAATTCAGTAAATAATTCAGAAATTTCGTCCTCTTATAGGAAGTCAAATTTAACTCTGAGGAAATATTGTGAGCTTTAGTTCAAGTGTAAAAAATTAGGACAGCTTGGTGAATGTGTACAAAGGACTTCAGTTAAATCCAGTCTACAAGAATCAGATAAATGCTTAATTTCCCATACTATGATCCTGTAGGACACGAATTCCAATCGGCTTGTGCTCAAATACTGTTAATTTCGAAATTTGAATCCAACTAGATGCCATTCTACAGTGTAGGAGTACCTGGATGTCTATACAACCAGCAGGAACTAAAAGTTAATTTGTAATTAAATAAAGCATGAAATTTATTGACACGAGAGGGAGAGAGGGAGGGGGAGGAGGGAGGGAGGGGAGTTGCAGAATGAATACTGCAGCATACAATGAAACCAACGGGATTACTTGTTCTTTCTATTTTCTTATTTATTAATTTGAAAATAGGACGCAATCTAGAAGAATAATAAACGGTTGTTTGAAACGTTGAATTTTATCGGGAGCAAATACAAAATATTTATGCTCGAGAGAATAAACAAGAATCGTGGAATATTTTTTAATGACATACTTTAATGCAATTTAAAATTTAAGCAACAATTTGCAAACTGTATTGCATGTTCTTAGCAGCTTATGTTCGTTTTGGTTACACGTGATTTCCCTGTTTTCTCTGCTCTTAACAGTTGAACTGACTACATTTAGCCATATTATGACGCAGAGCATAATGTACAGTATACAGAAGGCTGTGAACTATCGACAGCGGAATGTTTGAACTAACTAATACCTCTCGATTGCACTGGATTAAGCGAGGGTCCTTGTGCAGCGTCACCGGTTGCACAACGCATGTCCGAGGAGCCGATCAACAGGTGCAGCCAAGCCCGGCTTGTGGAGGGGGCAGAAGGCACGGGGCCAGAACCGCGTGTGTTGCACAGCCGAACATACGCTCGAGGGGGGCCCTTCGATTTTTCGAGAGGTTAGCCGTTGATGCAGATATTTACGACCAGGCGACAGAGAAATTATGGCAATTAGTGTGCCTACTTCTTCCTGAGCGCCATCTGCGCCAAGGAAACTGGTTTCATTGCCAGTTTAGACGCTTCGCATTCCTCGGAAGGCCATGCGGTTGGATAGCATTACTATCTAAGTGCTGTTGCAAGACATCCACTTGGAATCTCGACACTATTTTTCCCCTGTTGGTTACTGCGAAAATCAAGTATTTTTCTTCACGAAAAGAAACTATAGAAAATAAGTAAATGCATAGCACCCGAAATATTTCTTGATATAATGTGCGAGTAGTTACTAATAATCTCTAAATGTTTATACAATGACATTTAAATATTGCACACTTGGCGAAAAACGGCATTACTACTACTATTGTTATTGTTCATTATTATTATTCTTATTCTTATTATTATTATTATTATTATTATTATTATTATTATTATTATTATTATTATTATTATTATTATTATTATTATTATTATTATTATTATTATTATTATTATTATTATTATTATTATTATTATTATTATTATTATTATTATTATTATTATTATTATTATTATTATTGACTGCCTCCCCTTAACGCAGTGATAGGCGCCTGCCTCTGGCGCGAAGAACCCGGGATCGATCCCCGGTACCAGCGTGGGGACTTTTTCCCCGCTGGAAGGCCTGGCACGGGGTGCACTCAGCCTCGTTAGGTCCCTGAGGGACCAATTGAGGAGCTACTTGATAAAGAAGTAGCAACCCCAGGTCGCGAAGGCCATATAACTGGTCGGGAGGGCTTGGGGCGCTGCCCACCACCCACCCTCCAGTAGTGCACCCCACTCATGACGCAGGGGTGGGGATGCAGCGGCCGGGCGGTAAGCCTTGACCCGCGAAGGGCTGTTGCGCTGGAGGTTTTATTATTATTATTATTATTATTATTATTATTATTATTATTATTATTATTATTATTATTATTATTATTATTATTATTATTATTATTATTATTATTATTATTATTATTATTATTATTATTATTATTATTATTATTATTGTTGTTGTTGTTGTTGTTGTTGTTGTCATCATACCAGCAGCAACAACGAAATCCAGGTCCCATTTATTTCAACGATTTTCCAGAACAGAGAGAAATTCCCTTCACTTCGTTTCACCTCTCCTCTCGTCGCTTCTCACCTTTCTTCTCTCCATTATTGAATCTGAAAAAAAGTAACAAGCAAGGAATTAACAGGTGATGCCTTCATCTTTGAAAATGCCTGTTTTTCATATCTTTATTTATGGCTGTTTTCTCTTGAGGGTCTTCAATCATTTTTCCAGTTTTTCTTTTTATTCTGGAGAGAACAGTGAAGAAAAAGGCATTTCGGCATTTCATCTCCTCTTCTGAAGAGAGAAAAACAAGAAAACGAGAAAGCAAGTATGAACAATGGAGGAAGAAAAAAGGATCTGCGCGGGATTCGAATCACGATTATTCTAAAGTTGGAATCATCTCTGCTGGAGATGAGCCAAAATAGTGGAAATATACGACAATCAGATTTGGCGGAGCGTCTCATTTGTGAGCCCAGCTCTTCTGTTTTAGATATACGCCTTCAGCGTGCTGTAAAATACAACTTAAAATACTGACCATGCAGTTCCTTTGCAAACTAAAAACAGGAAACTAACAAAGAGCGATTGTATGTTTCAAATTCACAATGACCTATATAAATTGCATTTCCGCAATTTTGCTTTGAACCAGTTTCTCGTGTCACTTTCTAACGACCTAAAAGAGGCCGTTTAAGGTATTTTAAAATGCATCGTGTTAAGTCATTGTGCACCTGTAGCAAGATAATCAAACGATTAGGCTGACCGAATGCTAATATTCACAGTAAATGCTGTTTCTTCGTTTATGACAGCTCAGTAAAGAGAAAGCTGCGTTTTTCACCTGAGTCACGATTGGCTCCTAACAAGTTAAACAACGGACACTTAAAGTGAGTGGGAAAATAATGATGATAACAGAATTTTTTACAAGGTACTTGGTATGTACCTCCGTGAGGCCAGAAGAGAAATTTTCGAAAGTACGGTACTTGGTTTGGGAAGAATGACTTTGAAACGATTTCCAATGTTTCCTTGACCATCAGCATAGATAAGATGTTGAACCTTGTTTGGTTTCTGGGTGTTTTTTGTATGTTTGTTTGCTAATGCTAGTCTGCGCTCTCAAACCGTTGTCTGTTACCCATAACCACGTCTATTGATAGAATTTGTGATATTAGTTTTCTTCATTGATAAAAATATCAAACCATGTTTTGTGTGCACCAGCAACATAACTAAAAACGAAAGTGAAATAAATATGTCATATGTCAAATTTTAAATATGCTAGATAAGATTTTAAAAGAATTTTAAACCATGTATTTTTTTATTTTATTTATAAAAATAGCTTAATGTTTTTTAATAAAATGTGTATTTGTGTAATTGTGGAAACAGCATGTTTGCTTGATTTTCTTATAAAATATGACCCAAGTCATGTGTCGACAGCTGTACGAGTCTGACACCTGTTGAGCGTATTGAATAATCTACGAACTTGTCCAGCCAAAATATTGGAAGGTTCACTGAAATACTTTAATTGGTTTAACATTTGGGGTTTGTTGCACTAACTTTAAGCATTCCCCACAGATAAAACTCTTGGATTCAGATCTGGATAGCGAGCAGTTAATTGTCATACTGTTTCTGAACAGCTGAGAGTATTAATTTCGCTATTTCTATTACTCATTATTGTGAAAAAAGAGAAGTATGCAATATACCTACATAGGTTAGTGTTTTGCAGGAGCTCGGAAGTGAATCTCATTCTGCAAAGATGCATTTACTGCATTTGTATTACATTATACGCTGTGGTACAATCTTCGTGATTATTGATTTAAGTAGTACACTTTGAAATGTCCAGACTCTAGGGAGGAAGGAATACGTATACTTTTGTTTATAAAAAATATAGCTTTATACCTAAACACTTGGTATAAATTTTCTGTGTCAGGCGTACACATTTAATTGCTTGAAGCTTTAATTTTAAAGGAGTTTGTGTAAAGTATTTAAACGCTGCTGTTTTGGAGTAGAGGGAACCCAAATCAGATGTGGCGTGAATTTGGCCCAAATTCCTTTAGAATTACTCCGAAACGCAATATTTTTTCTGTCGTCACAAGAAAACAAGAATCCGTATGAACAAACAACTGCCTCCAGTAACAAGCGGACGGTAGAGACAGGCAAGTCCTGTCACTTTTCACAAAGCTTTATTTTTATCTTCGTAGGGTTAAAGGGAGGTTGAAATTGTATTGGTTTATTGGTTTGACGTCAGTAAACATATGGCAGAGCTCCCCCGTACGCACTTGCAAGCAAACAAGAAAACAAAAGATAGATAACCCCTTTTTAATTTGTAGCGATCACATGGCTGAACGCTCTAGTGACGTTATTTCTTTTAAAGCGAGTGCCAAGTTACTCAATCAGCTGAGCCGCGTCTGAGTCGAGATTTTCTGCCGAAGACGCCCTCTGCATCTAAAATGTGATTCATTGATGCAAATTTTTTCGTTTGTGAAACCGTATCTAACCGCGCTCTCTTTTGATCACGTCAGCTTTAAGAAACGACAGTTCTGGATATGACACGCTAAGCTGTTCCTTTGACCTCCATATGCTTTTGGAATTTAATAATATTCCTTAGTGGTTGTGTGTTTAAATGCATCAAGGAAGTAAACAATCTGCTAAGCCTGCCGTCAGCAATATTATGCTAGTGAGTTACTTTCGCAATATTATGTTTCATATAACATTAACAGAATGGCGAAATTTCAACACGGTTTAACCAGAGCCCAAATTCTCTACTATATAGTTTTATTAGTGAATATACAAACTATTCTTACGAAAATGTATTTTTTTCTATCTACTTCATTTTAATTGTCTATAGAAAAGTAGCTACATTAGACATTTCGTTATAAATATTAGGCTGGCCCCGTAGCGCAGTTGGTAGAGCAACTGCCTGCTGTACAAGGGGTCCCGGGTTCGATTCCCGGCAGGGGAGAGGAATTTTTCCTCAGCCAGGATTATTCCTCATCCTTCCCTGAGTATAATGGAAGTATAATGGCGGCGCCGTGGCTCAGTGGTTAGACCGCTCGCCTACCACCTAGGCGGGACCCGCATGTGATGCGGCGTCTGTGCGGGTTTTCTCCGGGTTCTCCGGTCTCCCCCGCCATTCATTCCACCAATTCACCCTTCCAATCATCCATTTCGCCTGCATTTTATATCATCCTCTTCCTCACTATCATACCAAGTCCTCACTTTCTCTGCTCCCCGACAGGTGTCTAGCCCTAGGATGACTTGTAAGTCCTAGGGGGTGTAAGTCCTAGGGCGTGTAAGTCCTACATAAGGGGAGGGTAGTCAGGGAAAGAAGAAGTATTAAAAATTAATAAAATCCTTTAAACAATTCTTAATGTGAAATCCTAAAGTGTGCATATGAAATGTGTGAGAAATTTGCAATGGTGAGCTCTAATACGTGATTGTTTGACCTTTATAGCACCAGTGCTGGCAACACAGAACATTTTCATCTTGCAGCACTGAAGAAGTTTGTTGTATGCAATGTCCTACTCTTTTTTCAACTCCTTTGGTAAAAATTCAAATGATATCCTCTCCACTCCCTGCAAATTCATTTCCGAAAGAAGCCTCCACTTAATAAACATGCAATGTGTGTCGCAAGGTGGTAACAGTGGAATTTTATACAAATGTTATTCTCCTGAATGGTAGAATCTTCAGTTTCTAGTACGAGTGGATGTCAAAAGTGTTTTAGTTGTTTTAGAAAGGCATTTATTAGCATCGTTTACTTTTGTTCCTGGGAAAGAGACATTTTAAAAAAGTAAAACATTTTGACATATTCATATCCTCAGGCTTAACGCATACCTTGTTTAGTTCTTTAAAGGAAAGGTTGTGGTAGTAACTACTTACTTATATTTGTATAAATTACAAGTATGCGGTGCTTAACTATAAACATGAGACAGACAGTAAATTGTGCTGGCGAATTACTTCCTCTTGTATGAGCTTTGTTACAAGTCAGAAGCGTAGGAATCTAAAGGTAAAGTTAAGTCACATGCGTGCTTCCCAACAGGAAACAAAAAGTGAGTACTAGGAAAGTCCATCAGTAAACAAACATTAAGAGTTTTCCATCCACGCGTGACTAAACTACACTTGTGCGTGGGTATTGGCAAGTAGTGTCCCACATCCAGCTGAGCATATCCTCTTTTGAATCTACTTAGTAGCTTCCATTCCCTTAGAACCGGCGATATTGACCATGATCTTTTTTGTGGTTTCCCCGGCTCCGTAGGTGATTCCCCTTTCACTACGAATATCCTGTTCCCATTATTCCCTTTCATATTTTCAGCTCACCCGTTTCAGGGCTGTAGGACCAAGCGATGTTGGTCCGTATGTTGCGGCAGGACGGTAGAACATGCGTTATAGAAAGAATACCTACTCATTGGTGCTTGGTGAGATCCCTTCCTTCCTGGAATGTCTTGTATATTCCTGGGACGCCAGGGTAAGGTAGGGCTAGTCGGCGCCAGGACCGGTATCCTGTTGAAATCGTTAAGGCCTCCGTTCTTGCTAGTGCACATCGTCGTTAGACTCTGGTCGCCTTAGCAGCAACGACGTCACAAGTATTCCAGTTGGCTGACCCGGTCGAAATATGAAGAGAGAGAAAGGTATCCTTATTATCTCACCGAACAGCATTGCGTGAAACAGTTGAAGATCGCATAAAGCACCTGTAGTTTATAATTACTGCTGAGAACAAAGTTTATGCTTTATTGTCTTTAGTAGTGCAGCAAAAGCTCTCACCTTTGATTACTGCGGTATATGGTCTTGGTGAGACGTTTTGATTACTTCATTTTGACCATAGATTTCATATTGAAGCAGAATTTCCCTGCTGCAAAGCGACACAAAGGCTGGCGACAATGGCACGGGCTTATCGAATGTGGCTGCTAGGTGACAGCAAGGAAGCGACCGTAAACCACAGAAAAAGTGTAAAGGAGAACTGCCGCTAGTATCTGACTTGACCGCGACGTTAATTTATGTGTCTTGCGCTTCTGTATTGCTCTTTGTTTTTTCCCCTCTCTCTGCCCCAACTTGCCCCTCTCACACTGCCTAATCCAATGCATTGTCGCAATCAGATGCGTATTACACGAATTATTTCAGCCATTCGTAATTTGAAGGTTTAAATTTCAGTAAGGGGTTCTCAAACAGGGTTGTGGAAGGTGTTATACGGGACAAGAAGGATGTAATGTGCCACTTAATGCTGAAAAACCACATAGCAAAATCAGTAAATGAACGTAAACATGCTCTGCATGGATCACATCTTAGCTATGGGTGCATTCCTGTTTAAAAATGAGACTGTATAGTTGTGCCCCGGAAAAGATTCCTTATATCGGACAAAGGATTTGTGGGGGATCAAATTCATAAATAGCGTTGTGATAAAAAAATTCTAGACTTACCGCCGAGAAAGAATGGAAACAAATTTGAGCTTATATTACTTTACTCCTTGTACTCCTATATAGTAATGCGCTGCAAAAATAGGGTTATAGGGCAAAAACTACGACTTTGGAAGCCACTGACCTGAATAATGAACAAGCTATCCCGTGGCACAACAACCCATGCGGGCCAAGGCCGCTGTTCCCCACCTCTACCCACCATAGACGTTATGAGTGGGGCGCAGTACTGGAGGTGGGACGTGGTCAGCGCCCCGGTCCCTCCCGGTCGGTTATGGTCTTCTCGACCAGGGGCCATTACTTTTCAATCAAGTAGCTCCTTAGTCGGCCCCTCAGGGACTTAACGAGGCTGAGTACACCCGGAACAGGTCTCCCAGCGGGAGAAAATCTCCATGCCGGTACCGGGAATCGAACCCGGGTTCACCACTTGGCAAGCAGCAACGCTACCATAGCGCTAAGGAGGCGACCAAAATGAACAAACTAAGTTTATTTAAAATAGTGGTATACATTGTTCCACTAAACCAATTATTTCACTTTTGAAGTGTACTAAGTGCTTGACTTCTCAGGAGTAACATGCTTGAAACAATTCTATGAATTTAAAAAAATGCACTGAACCCTTCCATAAAATATTGTAAAGCAGTGTGAGTGTCTTATTGACACTATTTTCTATGAGCATGCACAAGAGAACAAACAGTATCTGCGAGGTCAGAACTTTGATTTCCGTTGCGGCTCTATCTCAAACTCCCATTGATAGCTAAAAGAGGTCATTCTATAGATTAATCCTCAAGGAAAGAAAATGCTCCGTATGAAGGACATAAGCAGTATAGGCAACATTACCATATGAATGTTTACGATAGGTTTTGTTCTCGTTGGAATGACTGAGAGAATTAGGTTAACTCTTATATATGACAGTATGCATATTCTAAACACTTTCCTCAGAATTTTTTTATTGTTTCTACATCCTCTGATATAGAAATTTGTGTGACTGTATCACATTCTATATTTACTCGTGTTCATCTTATATTTTTCGCAGGTATATGTGCAAAGTGATATGACTAATTATTTTTAAACTCTAAGAACTGTTTCCGATTCTTCAATTTGTAATAAAATATACATTTGTTTAGTAACTAAATATTCCCTAATTTAATGACATAACTAATCACTAAATGTTCATTTCTTCTGTTACAGGTAAGCTTCGATTCCAAGTGTATTACTAAAAGGAAACGTAAGTTTTCGATCCTGATCTTAATAATTTATTTGCTAAAATAGTCAAATAGGGATATGGTTTTTATTTTTATGTTTACCTTTATGTAATGTTTGATTTCTTTCATGAATTGGTTTCGTAGGTTTTGTTGTTTGAGCTCTCATCATATATTCACAGAAGGTATAGATTTATATTAAGTATCATCTTGTACTTTCGATGTATGTAATTGGTTTATCTAATGCTTTATCAGTTAGCTAAACATCATATTGAACTTTAAATTCAATTTTCCTCAATACGTTTTTCCCCTTTCTCTCTCCAACAGTTTTCACTATTAAAATTCCTCCCTGGACCATTGCTTATAACTTATCAGCTGGAAATGTTTACCACAGCTTCAGAAATTAGAAAATTAAAGATTGTTGGTAGCAGTTGGATTTTAAATAGTTCGTTGAAATTAGTTATTTTGCATAACTTACTTTGTAAAAGTTGATACATTCAAGAAAATTTACACATTTTCCTCTTAAACCAACTAAAATTAAGGAATTCCTACACAAAAATGTATTTAAGTTAGTAAGCTTAGTTTAAATTTAACATTTGAGAGTAATACGGTAAACCAGGGCCCGAGCATTTCATATTAGCACAATAAAAACTGATAAGTTATGAATTAAAAATAAATACTTAAGGGTTTGACATAGCTCTACTTTGTTCTGAGTATCTGGCTCAAAGGTTTAAGAATCATAAGAAAAGCACAGATTTTTCTTTGTAGATATTATACCACAATAGTGCATTAATGTATGAACCAGAATGATTATTTGGTTAATTCAGAAGCGTTGCATTTTCATTCAGGGAAGTCAGAATTGTGGTGCATTCTCTTCTAGCTTTTAAATTGCTTCTGTCTTTGAGAGACATAAGGAAGAGTCTATCTCTGTAACGAACTTCTCTCAACACGCAGTCGTTGCTTTACTATTACATAGAGGGACATGTCAACCTCGTTTATAAGAAAAAAAGAAACTCAAATGCGTTATATAGGTAGATACTGGCAACTGTTTTACCACAGCTATGTTGCGTGTTGCAGCTGGAGAGGAAAAGGCGTTTGGAAGGTTACGGAGAAATCTTTCCACGCGTGTTGGTCCACTCGACGACGACGACGATGGGCTACCTAGGGAGGAAGCGGGGTATGGGGGGCAGAAAGAAGGCACCAAGTAGTAATCCGTTAACGTTGCGATTCACTAAACACAATAGCTTCCGACCGGTCGAACATGTGAGTGCAGAAAGGGCTTAGGACTGTGTTCGGAAATGGAAGTAGCATTTTATGATAAAGCCTTTAAATAAAAGCTGTTAAATAAATGTAGAGCAGAGAAAATATTATATTTGGGAATTTATTCATTCGCTTAAAATGGAAGAGGAGACAAAGACAAAGAGAATGCAGTAGAGAGAGAGAGAGAGAGAGAGAGAGAGACAGACAGAAAAAAAAACAATACTTAATTTCTTCCTCAATTCTTTATTCATATCTTTTCTCATTTATGGTTCTTTTTTCTCAAATAAAAAATAATACGTCTGCGATGAATCCTTACATTCAACATTAATTTATTCTTCTATTTCCTTTACATACAGTCTCATTTTTCCCTTTACTATCATCTGGCTTTCTGTAGAAGCAGGAAAAGGTGCAGTAAATAAATAACTTTTGGTTGTTTTCTGTGTAATGCTTAATTCGTTTGTTATGTAAACTAAAGATAACATTTGTTGTAAAAGACCTAGAAATTCTTTACTCTCCTCCATCAAAAGCATACTCTCAACGAGCACTTTAATTCAGCATTCATTATTCAAGCGATTACATTGCTATATTATGAATTTTAGATATAAGCTTATAGAAATAATTAACTTCAACTTGCTCCGCTTCTGGCCATAAAACAAATGCACCTTTGCATTGTGGATATTTGGCTTCTTTGTAAAAGACCATAACATTGATATGAATTCGATTAAGAGCTGCTTCAAACTTATATTTGACACATTACACCAGTTATTTTCTTTATTGCTTATTTATAGTAAGTAGAGTAAGTATCGTGTTTCACCCAAGAGTTAGTTGATACCGAGATTTCACCGGAGATACACGTTTTGAGACTCCCCGAATTAAAAGAAAAATTAGACAAATATCTGTTGTCTGTGAAGGTGCTCAAAAACAAAAGTCAAGTCCAACGTCTTCCAAGGATGCGACATGAAGCTTTTTAAGGAAATCTCACTCAAATTACCCCTTCATATGTAATATTTTTGAAAACTTTTTCTTTTTTTTCAATAATGCCCACGATTTTGTTTATTAAAATATCTCATGTTAACATATTTAACAATAAATGAAATGTATATCTTGCATGTTACGGGAATAGCCTCTGAATTCCTCTTCATTGTGTTATGAATTTCGCATAACTGGTAAACTGTAACAAATAAACAAAATCTTAATAAAAAAGATGTTGACCGCGTTAAAACGCCAAATATTTATGCTTTTCCTAAATGCGAAGCTCTTATTTGTTTTCTTTTGTTTCCCGTGGTCATTCAGAGAGCATAGATTTTCAAGGCCATTACGTAGCGACACGCTCTTTAAAAATCTGACTATCGCCTTATCTACTGTATCGTACAAAGAAATGTGTAAATGGTAATTTAAAAGTTTATCTGTATTAACAAGAAGTGGATACAGAAATAAATTATGTAAGAATAATTTGCGGATAATTAGTAGAGAAAATCATGTGAGAGTAACATACCAAACTTTTGCTGTTAATTCTGTGGGAATTTATTGGGCACTTCTGAAAGAGTCTATCGGGTAATGCATTTAAATGAACAGCTGAGCAGATGGCATCAAATGTATGTATAAGGGAACTCCAGTTCCAGAAAATGTGACTTGCGTCGTTGTTGTACCTAAAACTCAAAGTTATCTATTGGGAGAAGAGCGATGCTATTTCCGGTCTGTAAGACCTATTATTGGCGTTCTGTTCTTGAGGGGTGGAATCGTGAAGTTTCCCTTGATGAACAGTGTCTTTTAAGTTGATACGCGTAGCCTCAATTCACACACGCGAATCGCCCGTAACGAGATGTAAACGTCAGTATCAGTGTTACCAACTTCACAGAGGAAGTGGCCTAATAACTGCTCTTCTTTTTTGTTTGTGATGGGCTACGGGTCATTAGTTTCTTGTTTTATTATCGGCCAGCATGTGCCTCGAACATCTGTTAATATTTCGGCCAAATGAACTGCCGGTCCAATTTAACAGTAAATTACCAGCAATTGCCATCACGACTGCCGGAAAACTAAGAGAAAAAATGACGTGTATAAGCTATTCAGTCTTAGTTATAATGTATTCTCAACCAAGTATGTAGAATAATTTTACCGAATTTCCTGATACTACTAGGGATTACACTACAATATAGACGAGCACAAATATGTAAACCACTAAAACGATATTTAGCAGTTTTATTAGTTTTCTGTTTTAAAATCCATTGCATCCTTCCTATTTTTCATACTCAGGATGTGACTTGAAATTCCGTGGACGGAAATGATTTATGATTATGCTTGTCGGTCTGGGTGGCTCAGTTGGTTAGACGCTGGTCTACTGATCCCAAGATCGCGGGTTCAAATCCGGGTCAGAGCAATAGTTTTTAAGTGTGCTACCAAAGTGATGTATTCAGTAAAAACACTACAGAGTGGATGGTCATACTTTAACCAGTGATTCTTCATGATGAGTGTAACAAATTAGTCCAATACAAGTGTCAAGTATTTGGGTATATTTAGCTTTTTGACGAATGGGTACAAATGGTTTATTATTTCACTAACTGTCGTGCAAATATTGTGTGAACAATGCTGCAATACATCTCTACCTTAATTCAAATTAATTTAGTCACAATTTAATGTGAAAATGCCATGCAAAGTTTCATTTCTAAGATATTTGGCAATGTTACGTTAACATTATCCTGTTCTACATAATTTTCCCCACATTTTCAATCTACTTTTCAGAAGCTGATAAAGTTTTCATGATTAGATGTGTCAAGAAATTCAAGCAAAATACCTTGTTTATAAAATATAAGGATTGGATCTTATGGATTATTTTCACAGATGATTTCCTTCAAAAAATGATGCATATAGTAATTGAGTAATGTCGTCTAATTAATATTGTTGCTCATGCAAGTGTAACTACGTACGACTGTTTTGATTTGAGAGGTTGTGCACGTGGTTCCATACTCACCTATGTCACCACCGCATGTAAACACGCGCTTGTTTCACGCGTATTAGCCAGAACATACCTTAGGCCTTGTCTCTTCTGACTTCAGCTCTCCATACATCCATCGTGAATCGCGAAGCCCTCCTCATATATCCTCAATATCTGCTACAGTTACAGCATCCACTCCCCCCCCCCCCATCCCTTTTCATTCCGGAGAGCTTCATGCAGCCCTCCCCCGCCCCCATCTCACTCTCAACCCCTGTAAAAAGAAGAGAGGGACCAGGCCAACCCGCCCTGTATTTCCAAACGCACTTTACTGGGCTGATATTTCCCAGTCATTATTAATAATGGTATTCTGCCATTAAGGCTTCGCCCGTAGTTCGCCACATTTCGCTTTCGAAACCCGTAGATTTGGTTTGTTCCGGTAGAATGCATCACCGAGTAGCGGCGGCGTAGAGTTTTTTTCCTTTCTTTTTTTAATGATTAGGGGGTCTACTGGAATCTCTTTTCTCTTTCTCTCTGCAGGAAGATGGTCCACGACATTACTTAGGTGCAAGAATGGTCAGCGAATAGGAACGTACAAATATTATGCATCACAAGCAAAACTATGAATGTGCCTCTACATAACCATACCGATGTGTCTAGACCATGTATTCAACCATTTTTTCTCAGCGTACCCCCAAACATAATTTTTCATTTCAACCTAGCCCTAAAGTTATCCTTAATTCAAATTATGCATAACCATGTCTAAAATAGATTATAATATTTATAACTTATGTAATACTAGACAAAGAAGGATTAAATTAAATGTTAGGGACCTAAGAAGTCTTCGTGTACGCGTACCCCAGGTTGAATATCACTGGTCCAGACTGCCTATGACTTGACCTTATTCGATTCTGAAGTTCCAAAGAGGTTGATAGATAGAAATAATTAGTAAGTCTAGGAACTAGGGACCCGATGTGCCCTGCGGTCAACTTCGGATATTTCGATATCAAAAAGGTTATATTTATTCCAAATTTAAAGGGATGCACAATAATTTATCTTGGAAAATATAATTAAATATTTATTGTAAGTAAAAAGGTGTATAAAGAATGAAAACATTGCTTAAAATAAGAATTTAGATCTTATAAGTCAACTACGGCATATGTCAAAGAGATCTACTTATATATATAAATTAAATGTTGTTATTGTGATTACTAGTGCTATTCAAGTTGCTTTAAATACAAAAAGCACAGGATGGAATGAAAGCAGAAGAAACAAAAAGGCTTATCTCTTACCGTATGGTAGGCATAAAGTACGCATCATATAGTACTCTGAAAGAAATAAATCCTTAACTATCGGACTTCACAAACGAGAGACGTTGTAAGGTCCAGCAAGTATGAATAATTTCTCAGAATTCGAAAAATGGCGACTGTTGCACGGATAGCTACCGATTAAAGTGTTATGTTATCTGCTGCTAATCGAACCAAGAGCCCACCACCCTCGCTTCATCTGTGTTGTGCAGATTGATATTTACGTCAGACGCCTCCTCTCTCTCCCCCAGCACTTCTCCTTCGTTACAAAACAACCCTTCCACCCCTCTTGGCAGGCATTGTGGAAGAGTGGCTTGCAGCGTAATTCTACCACCTTACTCAAGTGTTTCAGAGGCAAGGGTCACATTCATTCCTGTGCGTCTACAAATATTTTGTTCCTCTCGTAATGAATAGTAAAGCATTACTGGTCATATTTTGTCACACTTCTGTTTTATAAACAATTTTGCTTAACATTTCATATATTATTATTTAGACCATTTCTGATCTGTTTGTTCTTATTATACGATTATTGAATCGAGGTTTTGAGTCATCCTCGACTTCTGTCCTTGTGGAATAAAATTTAGAATTATATGAGGTAGCCTTTCTTCGTTTATTCTGCTGACATGATCAAACCATTTTCTTTATTCTTCTATTTACATTTAGTTATACGTATCATCTAGTTGTTAACAAATTGTGTGTCACTTCAACCAAAATGTTTTGTTCTAAGGAACTGTCTACTGCTAAAATCGTGTCATTAATATAAGAAACGAACGCGTGTGGGAAATAAAATAATTGCAGGTTTATGGCGAAATTTCCACACAGAAGTCCTACACTCCTACAGTGTTTTGTTTTCGAGAGTAGTAGAATAGACTGTAGAAGTACTCGGTCTTCAGATGTTATGTGGTATTAAACAAATGGAGCCGTTAGCATAGAGACTGCGCTGAAACACGACCTTGACCTATTCCAGCTTGCGTTTAATTGCCAAGAACCGGGCAGCAATCCTGGTCGCAAAAACAGCCGAAGGAATACCAGAAGAGAAAGAGAAGTTTGAAACATATGGCTCTTATTACCTTGCCCACATTCTTGCTCGCTCTGAAAACCCGATCTCCGACTTCTTCGAACGAACAAGTAAAAGGAAGATGAAACGAAGCTGAAAAATTACTTGGGTTCACTGACAGCAGGACTACGCAGATTCGTCCTTGACAAAGAGCTCTTGTATTGCAGAGGCTAGGTCTCGGAACATTAGAGACAACGTCCTGAAGTCGCTGCCCTTTGAAGTTCATCATCATTGCTTGCATCACTTCGAGGGAGTGACATTGATGTATGCTTTCATTTTAATACTCCACTTCTGCGAAGCTCATTGTTGAGCTGTATGCCAATTCTGGTAATTCTTGGGATATTGTGCTCCCAACTAAGTAAAGCCATCTGCCTATATTAAGAGAAAGTTCTTTTTAACTTTATGTGTGAAACGGCTGCCTAGTGTCACAAATCATTTGGGGAAAATTGTACAGTAACTGTACCATGGCGACTTTGGCAGTGTAATATCCTCTTCCACTTGACGAAAAGGATTGAGAGAGAATTTGATATATAAATGATATACATACAACTAAAACGCATGTCTTTGGATAGAGTCCCAAATAAAGCAGGGGTGTCATTTTCTTAGTTAAATGTGTTTCTCCAAAAAGTAAGGACCAATCAATAGCTGTATTTCACTGTACTACGCCCCTCTGGTTTGAATATCATTTGCGCTATTGTGCCTTTGCAGGCTCGAGTCCAGCCGTCCAACCTGCTCTTCTTAACCGACGCGGTGCTAAAGTTGTCTGTTGTCTGATCGTACCAAGGAAACATGATTGTGTCAGAAATCGAAATGCATTTCATTTTTATTTTCTCTACTACGTATAAGAAGGCCGCCTCCGTAGCGCAGCTGGCAGCGCGCTTGCCTGTGGCGCGGAGGACCCGGGTTCGATCCCCGGTACCAGCATGGGGATTTTATCCCCTCTGGGAGGTCTGGCACGGGGTGCACTCAGCCTCGTTAGGTCCCGGGGGGACCAATTGAGGAGCTACTTGATGGAGAAGTAGCGGCCCCAGGTCGAGAAGACCGCATAACTGGCTGGGAGGGCTCGGGGCGCTGACCACGTCCCACCCTCCAGTACTGCACCTCACCAATGACGCCTGTAGTGGGCAGAGGTGGGCGACGCAGCGGCTGGGCGGTAGGCCTTGGCCCTTCGTGGGCTGTCGCGCGGGGTTTACGTTTACGTATAAGAAGGGGAAGTATTGTGTTCGACCCAAAAATTCGATGTCCAGATTTCACCGAAACTAATGCTTTGAGGCCCCCTGAATAAAAACAAAGCAATTTTAGAAAAAGGTTCTTTGTGTGTGAGAGAAAGAGAGAGATTGTGTGTGTGTGTGTGTGTGTGTGTGTGTGTGTGTGTGTGTGTGTTTGTGTGCCTATAAATAGCATAACTCAAAAACGAAAAGTGGCTTAAAAACCAAAGTTGGTATTTAAGTTACAAATTTCCTTTCAAGGATGCGACACAAAGCTTTTGAAGAAAATACCTGCACCTTAAACTACCCTTTACCTCGAAAGTTTTTCGAAATTTTTTATTTTCTCAAAACTGCCTCTAACGTTTTTGATTGAAAAGCCAGATGTTCAAGATATTTTTATGGCAAAAGAAAGGCATATTTTGAATTTTCTGGCTATAGCCGTGTAATCCTGCTTACTCTTGATGACTTTTGCATAACTGGCAAACCGTCAGAGTTTACCAAATCTTACTATACAAAAAATGCAGATCTCGTTAAAACACACAAATTATGCCCAATTGTATGAGGAGTGAAGCATTTCGGAGATATTCCTTGTTATTTATGTGAGTTTTGCATACTTATAATTTTCTCAAATGGGAGGACGTTATTCACTATTTTATCTTGGCCGTGCAAAGAGAACGAAATTTCAAAGCTTTCATAAAGGGACCAGCTTTAAAAGATTTGACTATCGCTCAAAGCCTACTGTATTCCTCTATTCCCTTAGCACGTACAAGAAAATTAGCAATAAAATAATTTCTGCAAATATTTATCTCGATTAACATGAAGTTGGAGGAATAAGAGTTAGTACAAGAGTAGAAAGTCATGTGAGTGCAACGCATTAATGTTTACATGATGCTTTTGGTGTTTCTGTCGATATAGCTTTAAACATTATAGAGAAAAGATTAAGAAAAATTAACAATTAACAAAATGAAAACATAGAGGTCCAAAAGGTAAGCTCTAAAAGAAAGAAGAAACATTGGAGTAAAAGGGGAAACAAGCAAAAAGTAACAACAGAAGGAGAAAAGCATTGTAATGGAACTATAAAGACAAAGGAAAAGCAAGGAATGGAAGAAATGGAACTAATTGTGCAAGAGCAGTGAGCTTAGGTGAATTACTGCACTCTTGGTCATAAAGTAGGAAGATCGTAAGATGTGTCCTCATTTTGCCACTGACAGCTGCTTGCTACTGGGTAACGCGTTTTCCAATAGACGGAAAAGAGGCGATGACTTCATTCTTCGAATGATATGTGTGTTGCCCATGACTCAAAGGACGGCGCCACTGCCGCTAGAAGCCATAACTCATAATTGGTGAGGAGTGCTAATGGTTCGGAGAAGCCGATCTGAGTGCCAGGAAATAAAAAATAAAAAAATAAAAAAAAAAAAAAAAGCTTCACAACCCGCTCGCTTTAATGGTGAGAAAGAAATCGGATGGGGAAAAACTTTTATCCCTCCACCATTGGCTGGTATTTTTAGAATATTCGGAAACAAAATGACACAGCAGCCAGTTTTTTTTCCTAAGACAGACGCATGTCCAAGACAAGTTAGGAGCCTGATTGTGTCTTCTTGTAGGGCAAGGATTTCGTTTGGCGTTGCGGAGAGAGGAAATTAAAACTCATAATATCACACCTTTCGATTCATAATTCCTGGAATTTAAGAGATATTTTTATTATTTGTGGTAAAATCTGTAAAAACTATTCTGTTTTATGTCAGAAAATATGAATCACAGAATAGGCACAACTTTTTAATTTATGAAGTTCTAGCAGATGTAAATTATTAAATGGTTACGTTTTTCCTACTTTAAATGTTCTCTCTCTCTCTCTCTCTCTCTCTCTCTCTCTCTCTCTCTCTCTCTCTCTCTCTCTCTGCTATTTCCACAGCTGTGTACTGGTACTTGTCGCACTGCTGTTAGAAAACGTTACTGTACTGGAAACTACACAAGTGACGCAGTAGGATGCGCACCAAGGACTCTATGGAGAAATTTAGTGCATGCGCAGTAATGTTATTCTGCTCAGTATTTAAAGAATGTATATAATCTGAACAAGATAAAACCACATGTGATGTTTACTAAGGGAATTTACCGAATGAAATGTTTACACCTAAACATTCAATGGATCGTAATTGTTTAAAACTGATAAGGGCTGTGAATAGGATTAGCCAATATTCAATACCTGCCCTTGGAATAACAGTCACGATAATTTTAAATTTTAGCAAAAATAAATCAAACTTTGAGGTGTACCATGAGGTGGTTTAAATGTTTGAGTTAATTAGCATTTAAGAACAGGATATTACACTAAAGCAGCTATAGGTACATTATTATTAACATAAACGTACAATTTAGAGAGCCTAGATTCCTGTGGTTGGAGTCCACCACCATGGCCTTAAGCTTTGCAAGTCTGATTCAACTTTCCAAGAAATGTATGTCATATGTTTTCATTTTTTAACGATGTGATAATATTTGCGTTTTCGCGCGCTAAGAGAGTAATGAGTGACTTAAGACAATGACATTTCATATGCGATCAAAGGAAAATCTTTGTTGCAAATGTAACTTGACAAAGTTTGCAAGGTCAATCAAGTTTGACAGGGATAGAAAGTTTAAGGTAATGAGAGTGAAACAAGCATAGTAAATCCAATACTTGTAGAACCGTGACGGAGACTGGAGTGGCGTTATCTTGGTCCTTAAGTCCTTGATGTACTCGTGATCCAGGGGCCCATGTTGTGATTACCAGTGGCTGGCCGGAAGCTGGACTCTGCCTGCAACTTCTTGGCAGCGGGGATAACGCTCAGCAGCGGAAACAAACGACAGACGCACGAAACGAAACCCTCTTTGAATATCCCACACCACCACAACGCGCTTCCAAAGCAAGTCTACCCATCACTTGACCAACACAGCAGCGAACGAGCGAGCGAAATCGTTTGATCTTCATCGGCTGGCGGCGTTATTTTATGTGCAATCGGTTTGTGAAGCCTTGTCGGACCCTGGATATGTATGTAATCGAATGTAGAATTCTCAGAAAATGTGGAATGGGGAAATTATTCCCTTTACCATGGACATACAAAATTTGTAGTGGATATCGCTACCTTTTCTTTCTTGTATTCCATTTTGAGCAGATAATTTATATATCAAGATACGTAAAGTGAAAAATACCAATACAAAATGAAAGGATTAAACAGCTAGGCATTTCAATGACCTACGCTGTCCTATGGCATTTACTTAATGAATATAGAAGAAAAATTTCTCGCTATCAGAGCCCTGCAAAATTAATTCCTTGTTTCTGCGAGAGCCAACCAATAAAATTGTTATAAAAAGAAACATAGATTCACTCAATACCCAAAAACTACTGGGTTTAAAGCCATTTATTTCCAAATAAGTATTTATCGTTAGGCCTATGCTGTGTATGAAGATTTGCAACTTAAAGCATCCTGTACACACGTAATTTAAATCTAGTTCAACTATTTCCGAATAAGCAACCAACCTATTTCTAATGCAAGGGTCAACAAACATCTGCCAAACTAGTCCAGAACACAATCGGTGCTAGGGTCAATTCTAACTGGTAATTTGAGAACTAATTTCACCCATTGAGTGCTGAATCTTGCCCTAAACGGGTGGCGGCGACAAAAAAGAGAAAGAGAGAAGAAAAAAAAAAAAAAAAAAAAAGATCGATGAAGAATATTCACTAGTATGCCAACAGTACGATTGATGTTTGATTAATATTTGTTCCGCGTTCAGCTAGATAGTGTCATGCAAGTTATATATTCCAGGGACAGGTGAAAGCATTCAATTCCGCCTTAAATGAAGGTTATTGTTGAGCATATTGTTGTTTTTCTCCATACAGCTGAGTTTATTTGAAGAAAATAAAATCGATATACAGCTATGTACACATTGAGTTGAAAATATATTTTTCGCGTTATGCGTTTGCTTAGTTGGTTTTTTCTCCTAATTTATTACTAGCCTAAGTGTTCAAATCAACTTCTTGGAAACTCACACGTCGCTGTTCACAAAACATCAGTTCCTAATGATGCGAAGCTGGAATTTCTGGAAACAAAACATGCATTCGTGATCATGATGATAGGGTGAAGGTAACGGATCTCTAACCAGGAACTTAACCGTGGAGATTTACAGACCAGGAAACATCCAGAACCCCGACAGTTAGTTGCTTTGAGAAGAATGCGAATTAGTGCTGTAATACGGTGGTTTTCTCCTGGACTGGGGCCCAGGTTGTAAAAATCCGTTCATCTTTTATTGCACCAGCTCCATTGGCTCTGTTATTGAGCAAATGAAGACTGGAATAGCATTATTGTGTATTTTTCTTTCTCATTCCATTATATTGAGGAGCAGAAGCGAGAATATTAAAATCAATGATGTGTGTCGGAGACATGCATTAAAATAAAGGAACAGATGGCTAGGAAAAGTACTCGCTTCGCAGCATTAACCTTTCAAATAGAAAATTATATAAAAATTGAAAACCCAATTTCAATGTTTTTGTGCCCAAGTGACAGCAGTACCTAGGAATTCTTTAGAAGCACTAAATCACTCTATACTTAAGAACTAACTTACTATACTTCATAAACTATAACCTGAAAACCTAGCTCCAAGATCAAGAAAAGCAAATCCGTGTGCCAAATATGAATAAAAATTCGTATGCAAGATTTTAAGCCGAAATGACCATGATAGAATCTTATGCATTGCAACTTTATTTATTAGTGGGTATACAAACCAATCTACGTCATATTAATCGAGGTAAACATTTGCAGAAATAGTTACATTACACATTTCGTAAGGGAGCAACGAAAGTCAAACTTCAAAGAACTGGTCATAAAATTCCATACCTTTTTAGGCAATGAGAATTTCTGCTTTCTGTTTATAACTATCCTAATTTATTATCCTTCCTTATGAAACATCCTTGTTTGGCCATTTAAATGTGTAGGTGCTGGATGAAAAATTGGAGATTACTTTATTTCGCCTCAATTTTTCTCTCATATAAAATTTAGTACACCCATAGCATTAGTTGAAACACTTTCATGGCAAAAAATTTGAAGAAATCAGCCCTAAGTTTGTTACAGAGCTTGATGTATATACCAAATTAAAAAATGACATACAGTCCTTATGTTGTATACTTTGTACAGACGTACCACAAAGATCGTAAACAAATTTTAAAACACTGTAATATAATAACTTAGTATTCTTTGAAATCAAAAAACAAAATCTTATAAAGCAAATTTAAAAGTAAAATCAAAGATTATTTAGCATAGTGAATGAATTGACTTTTTATAATAGAAGTTAAACATTTGTAGGTTAATTTTGAAAAACATTGTGAAAGCTAGAAATTTCATAAGTTCTTCACCTCAAAGAAAATTTATACCTTGAATTATCGACCTAGTCTCCATTAAACTGCACTGAAACTTTTACTGAATCGCCGATGCGATAGTGCTATTTCGGAAGGAAATGAAATGGGTGATTGAAAAAAATAAGTTAATAACAAAACGTACAAACCGGACAAGTGATTTTATTACAGGCAAGCATAATTATATAGGCACCTACCTAAAGACGTCGATGCATGTTATTCAGGAACTCTGTCAGCAACGTATGCAACAGGCTGGAGAACAATTTGAAACAATTAGGCAACGTCATTGCTATGCTGAACAATGCCACTTTTATTTAGGTTAAGGGTACCAACATTCTGATTAGTCCGTTATAGATCTTAAAGAAACGAATACTTTCTTGAGGCGATTGGAAACCTACTTTTTTGACAGCTGAGTGAGCCCAATTAGGGAAGACAAGTTAATAGATCGCAAAGTTATATTAAACAGAAGAGTGGAAACGAGTGAAAGCGGCTGTGAATGAATTTATGCTAGAGAGCCGAAAATACTCGTAACTATGAATATAAAGAACATCCTCTTCAAAGAAGCACATATTCTTACTGCACTTTTTAGTTTCGGTTCTAATATAGCTTATTATAAGTTATGAAAAACGTTTGGAAAACAAATACCATGCTCTTCTTGTTACAAATGCTTTAGTTTAGAGGATTTCTTCTCGAGATTTGTCAGTTAAGAGGACAGAGGGAATAAAACTCACGCAGGGAGAACAATCGTGGCGGGGTTTGAACTGCGGACCTCACGAATATTATTTGTATATAGAGTGACTTGGGCATTATCAGGTGTCTCTTATGAACCAATAGTGACTAAGAGAGAGTTGTGAACTCCAGGCTAAGTTTGAGTACATTTTAGTTGGTGTTTAGGCATCCAGTTCGGTTGTGTAGTTACATCGTGTTTAGGGTACACTTTAAGTTATGTATTCCAACATCATTGTTTGCAGCCCTTATATCGAACAGAATCACGAACAGAAAGTTAAGAAATAAAAACAGGCTAGATGATAGTGGGTGCAGTGATCTTATAGCTGAAAGAAGTTGTGTTTGTGTTTCTTCTCCCTATTTTTCAAGTGCACAGTATGTATCTGCAACAAGTAAACAAGAGAAATGCAGAGCATAAACTAGAGACAGATGAAGCTATTTTATCTTTGCTCCTACCTGAAGCTGGTTAGAATAGTTGGATAGCCGTGATACAGCGCAGAATATCGCTTTTATAGCGAAGGAAACTAAAGCAATATCTCCTTACCCGTGGTCCCTTATCCACTCCACGAGGTTGGTCAGAGATAAAAAACAACGCAAAAATTCCGGCAGAGTTTGGATCCCCACATGCAAGCAAACCTCCCAGACTTAATTAGACACAGGGGAAAGATAGACTTCAGTTGAAGTGTCATTTATGACCACTCCACTTCCTCCAGTTGTAACAGCAGTAGAAGCAGACAGAGAGTGAATGAGTGAGAGATGGAGAAAGCGGCAAGCAACTGCACCAAGCTTCGTTTCAGTTTGAAGATCAATAAAGCCGTTATTAGTAACTACGTGTATATAAGGCTATAACTATATATAGGGACCAATATTGTGGCTTTCTGTTGAGCTGCCCAGTTTGCCTCCTTGCTGATGTATGAGAACAGAGAGCGAGAGAGGAGAAGAGAATGGGGGCGAAAGGGTAATAGTGGCACAAAAAGGAGGGTGGGCTTCGTGTACATTTTTTTCTACCTCTTCAAGTTTCGCTGGCCAAGCTTCAGGGTCCGGTGAAGCGGAGCATATGGAAGGATGATCAGGGAAAATCATACAGCATTTCGAACAGGTTAATACAGTAGCTGGGAAGGTCTCTATGGTCCAGTAGCCTTCACTTCATCAATACAGACCTCCCTCAAGAGAGAAGGGATGCTGCGGTCATCGAGAGCTAATCATTTCCTGCCATAATTGGCTGCACTTCTCGTTCAAGATTCTGCGGCTGGATTATCCATTCATTTGTCAACGCATGCATCACGGAGCATTACATTATGGTATGCGCTATTGGGGTTTACGTATTTAATGAAGCATAATCAAAATTCTTCGAACAGAAATGATGAAACCCAAAGGAATTTTAGCAAATTTTCTAAAGGATCTCATATTCCTATGGTTGGTTCACAAAACCAACTAGATTAACTTCCACTTGCAAGAAATTCGCAGTTAACAGTTCCGTAAGCTACAGTATAAAGTATACAGAATTTAGTGTGAGGAACTTCGCCTGATGCTCACTTTCTCAAATAGCAGCCTTCTCTGGTTGAGGGAATAGGTTAACTAGCCGACCACAGTAAATGACGTTAGTGATTTTTGTTTACTTTATTTTTAGTTTCTCTGCTGGTAAGTAGAGGAAGTATTGTATTCCACCCAAAAATTCGATGTCGAGATTTCACAGGAAATATATGTTTTGAGACCCCCTGAATCCAAAAAGAGCATTTTTGGAAAAAGGTCCGTGTGTGTGTCTGTTTCTGTCTGTGTCTGTCAGTTTATGGACAGCATAACTCAAAAACGAAAAGTAGGTCAAAAACCAAATTTGGTATTTAAGTTTAATGCCTTTCAAGGATTCAACACGAAGATGTTGATGAAAATAGCCCTACCCTAAACTACCCTTTACATGGAAAATTGTTCGAAAATTTTGATTTTTTTGAAAATGGCTCTAACAATTTTATTAAAATGTCATATGTTTAAGATATTTGTATGACAAATGAAATGTATATTTTGAATTTTCTGGCTATAACTTATGTAGTCCTGTTTACGCTGGATGACTTTTGAATAACTCGTAAACCGTAAGAGAAATCTTTATATACAAATAATGTAGATCTTGCTAACACACACAACTGTCCAAATAAATTTTTTTTAAAGTGAGGTATTCCTTGTTATTTGTGTCAGTTTCGGGAAACTTAAACTTTCGTCAAATGCAACATCATTGTTCATTTTTTATATGTTAAGCGTGCAAAGAGAACGGAATCTCAAAGCTTTAAAACATTTGACTATCGCACAAAGCCTACTGTATTCTAATATTCCTCTTACACCTACAAGGAAATAAACAATAAGATAACTTGCACAAATGTTTATCTCAACTAACACGAAGAATATATAGGAATAAGAGTTTATAAGAATGGTTAGTACAAGAGTAGAGAAAGTCATGTGAGTGCAACATATCAGACTTTTTATGTAAAAATCTGATGTATTGCACTCACATGACTTTCTCTACTTTTGTACTAACCATTCTTACAAACTCTTATTCCTATATCTTCTTCGTGTTAGTTAAAATAAACATTTGTACAAATTATCTTATTGCTTATTTCCTTGTAGGTGCAAGGGGAATATTGGAATACAGTAGGCTTTGTGCGATAGTCAAATCTTCTAAAGCTTTGAGATTCCGTTCTCTTTGCACACATAACACAAAAAATGAACAGCGATGACACATTTCACGAAAGTTCTAAGTTTTCTGAAACTCACACAAATGACAAGGAATATCTCCGAAATGGTTCACCCTAAAAGAAAATTTATTGAGACATAAATTGCGTATTTTAGCAAGATCTAAATTTTTGTATAGTATAATTTGGCCTATCTCTAACGGTTTACCAGTTATGCAAAAGTCGTCCGGAGTAAATACGACTACAGGGGCTATAGCCAGAAAATTCAAGATATACATTTCATTTCTTATCAAAATATCACAAACATGTGACATTTTAATAAAAATCGTTAGAGCCATTTTCAAGAAAATCAAAATTTTCGAAAAATTTTCCATGTAAAGGGTAGTTTAGGGTGGGGCTATTTTCTTCAAAATCTTCGTGTCACATCCTTGAAAGACATTCAACTTAAATACCAACTTTGGTTTTTAACCGACTTTTCGTTTTTGAGTTATGCTGCCCACAGACTGACAGACTGACACACAGACACACAGACACACAGACACACACACGGACCTTTTTCTAAAATTGCTTTTTTTGGATTCAGAGGGCCTCAAAACATGTATTTCCGTTAAAATCTCGACATCGAATTTTTGGGTGGAATACAATACTTCCCCTACTTACCAGTAGAGAAAGTAAAAACCAGCGAAAGGTCACTTCCTACAGTACTTGGTAGTCTTTATGGATAGCTTTACTAACCCAGTATTAGATTAAGGCGGTATTAGTTTATTTTCTTTCTTTTATAACTTTTATGCATTAAAGTAGTATATCCTAAGATTAGGATTATCACTGAATTACTGTGGTTCTTTCCAATCTCCAAGCCTTAAACTGAACTTGTTCGTGATAATTGCGAAACAAAGGTTTACAATGCTTTCTGTGGAGTTGCAATAAAGATAAAGAGTTGATGACTGTCCAGCAAAAGAACCTGATAAGATACACCGTCACAAGACATACAAATCATGTACAACAAGCCACTGTGGCTCAGTCGATAGAGCACCTGTCTGCTATGCATGTCTTCCCGGGTTCGATTCCCGGCTGCGGTTGGGAATATTTCTCTAGCTAGGCTTATTTCGTATCCTCCCCAGAGTCTGGGGGTGTCAATGAGAGTGTAAATTTAATGTATAAAAACCCTAAATATTCAAAGCCTACTGTTTAACGAACGAGTAACAGCTTGCCGATAGGCAATATGTTCCACACGACAGACTGCCGATATGATCTTTGCAGTTAAAGGCAGGATATAAATGCAACAATTTAGAAAACAAATCCTGGAACTTCCTGAAATTTGGGGGCTGAAAGGACATTGGACAGATGAATACCGTATGTCGTGTTCAGGAGCGTATAGTATAGGTTTTGCAGTGCTGTACGTGAGACTGGAGAGAGAATATCCACTATCCAGGAAAATCGACCCCGATCAGGGGATGGCCATTGTGATCTAAAGCTTTGACCTGACTGGGTTATATTGACGTAACTTGCATGCAAAATGCCGGGCTTGTCTTGAAGGCGTTCCAAGCTGGGTCGGCTCGATGGTGTGGCCAGACATATTACACATACACAGTGATGTGATTTTCATCTGCTGCGTGTTGTATGAATGTATCGATCGATCCTATCGAGAAGGGTCGGACAACAACGAGACCGACCGACCGACCGACCGACCGACGACCATGGTAACAGCAACACCCGCCTTCTTGTTCTGATTACGAAGGAGGAGATGGATAGGGAGATGTTGCGAGGGAATACAAAGTACCTACGGCCGAGTGGTGTACCTCATTTCGCCATGCTTTCGAGGATGAGCCAATATCACTGTCTCACTGACAATGAATTCATTCGCAATACTTGCGTTATCGCCAGCTCCTGAACTGGATGATCAAAACATGTAGAGCTCAAACGTCGAGTACTAAATAACTCGAGTATCTTCTTGTTCTTCTTCTTCTTCCTCTTCTTCTTCTTCATCTTCATTATTATTATTATTATTATTATTATTATTATTATTATTATTATTATTATTATTATTATTATTATTATTATTATTATTATTATTATTATTATTATTATTATTATTATTATTATTATTATTATTATTATTATTATTATTATTATTATTATTATTATTATTATTATTATTATTATTGAACAAACCGAGCAAGCTTACTGGAAAGCACGCATAACTATAGCAATAACTATGTCCATTACGGCGTTATGAATGGGGCGCAGTACTGGAGGGTGGAACGTGGTCAGTGCTTCGATCCCTCCCGCCGGTATATGCGGTCTTTGCAACCAGGGGTAACTACTTCTAATCAAGTACCTCCTCAGTTGGCCCCTCAGGCTCCTAAAGAGGCTGAGTGCACCCCGTACCACGTCTCCCAGCGAGAGAAAATCCCCACGCCAGTTCCAGGAATCGAGCCCAGGTCTCCCGCTTGGTAAACAATAGAGCTAAGTTAAATTGTCCAAGATATGATATAATTCATTCGATCACAGAACGCATTGTCGCAGAATTATGTTTAAAGGCTTAATTTTTTGTTTTTCCTGAAGCCACCAAAGTGAAAATTTTCTCAGTTTTGTGTATTATTAGATATTTAAATAATGAGATATTTACTAAGCATTCTACATCGTGTGCAACATGTGATTAAATTAGCATAAAAGACGTAAAATATTTTCCCTTAATATTATTAAAGACGTCTGCATTACTTTAAAATACGCTTTTAATTATGATAGAGCAGTAAGTGACAAAATTGTGGAAACATTTAGATAAAAGCTGCAACATTTAGTGATTTTACTTGTGGGTACCCTTAACAGCCTAGCATAGCAGTAAGAGAAAAAGAAAGAAAAAGTAATTACGCTAGCGTTTATAGGGCATTAGCATACTGTGATTTGTTATTGTAAACATATCAGTTAATTAAGAAATTTTACTGGGCTCTTATTAATTTGTAAAGTAAAATTGCTTTCAAAGACAGTAGAGATGTTTATAACTATTTTAAATCATTGCTATTTCAATTGAATGCGAATATGTATCACATCTTCCTATAGATGGAATTTAGTACACTTTAAATGGTGCAAAAATGATGCTTAGAAGTATTAGTATATGTGTTAGAATAAGTGAGATATGTGTTGCAATATTTTCTTTCTTTTTGTTTCAATATGTTGCACTATTTAATTGTCCTTTGTTGAAATATGTTAGTGCAGTTTCAGCATTCTGTCCTTCAGGTCACTTTGTCGGTAGCACTTTTTCTTGCACTTTTTGGTTTTGTTATTGTTATTATTACTTGTTTTGTTTTCAAGGGCCTGTGCTACTGCACTATACTAGTTATAAGCCTGTTGCTGGTCTATTAGATTACGCTTCTCTTTCCCACTTATTTCAATTTGAACAGCATCGAATATCCTCGTGAGGACATCTTAGGAATATGGGAACTGGATTTCATCACCAGATGGCATATAGCAACTTGTCTCTAGGAAGACAACCTTCCTTTTCATCTTCTTCCTGTACTTCAATCTCAACCGGAAGTCGACTGTCGGAGACGAAAGAGGACCAATCGTTCACAGCCTCCAGTTTCCGGCCTTAGTGTGGGTGGCGATAAGGCGCGTTCCTTCCGAAAGTATCGGGGTAAAAACTCCCGGAAAAGGATAAAAATGTCTGGCCGCTTCCGATACTTAGGTTTCGCGTGTAGGAGTGTCATTTCCGAGGACATTTGCGCAGTGCAGATTTTAGCGCGTTGGCAGATTCAATGCAAAATTGTAACATCCATAAAATGTATCTTGAATAACGTCGCATTACGCAAACTAACATTACCGTAAATATCGAGAACACATCGGATAATATTATTAATATTCTAGATCTATGTTTTCCCAATTATAAGAAGGTGATAAGAGTAAAAACTAACGTAATCGGTAAATTATTGTACTTGAGAATACACATTTTCCACTTAATTGTTTCAAAGTCTTTTCAGAAAATAATATAAAAAATAATTCTTACAACTAAAAGGATAGTTAAATTCTGGAGAAAATTCTTTAAAATGTTGCACTCACATCCCCAGATACCGAGGGAGCTGGTGCCGCGGTAGTGTGTGAGTCTCGCATTCGGAAAGACGTGTGTTCGATTCCTGACTCAACTTTTTCGGGGTTTCCCCGCGTCACTAGGCAAATGCTGGGAAGGTTAATTACTTCATCCGAATTTCCTGTCCCTTCATTTCAACTCACTTTTCATGTCACTTCGTCTTCAGGGTTGTAAGTGTTGGAGGGAATCTCGGCGTTGTAAGTGAAGGAATACATATGTTCTCTGTAAACCATCTTCTGCATCGGGGGCTGTCTCCAAGTATCAGGATACCCAGTAGGATGTGTAAATCTGCAGGAGGGGAGGGGATTTGGTTGTACAGGCTCGATCTGTTAACTGTAGGGACCTTGCCTTCTGCTGCCGTGCCTCCCAAGACCGGTTATCCTTTGTCTCCTCTCACCTGAACTCTCCTATTAGGGGCGGACACCCCGTCAGGGGTGTGGATACTAAAGATCTTCTATAGATCAAGGGGCTAAGTCCCCCTACGAACATTGTTATATCTCCCCAGATATTGCTTGGTGTAACTGCCAATTGCATCGTTGGTTTGATGTCACTTTTTTTGCGAAGAAAAAATTGAGACGGCGTCAAGCAGATATCCCAGCTAAGAGACACTAGCCATGGAAGCCTTCTATTTAACTTTGTTTTCTTTTTTGTGAAACCATTCCCTCTCAAGAGCTGAGAGTTACAGGTATCTCAATATGGGGAAATCTCGTAAAGAATCCAGGCAAGAAGTATTCGAACCCTGGTATTGAATGCTTCAAGTCTGTGCTTACGGTTTAACGCTAGAGTGAAGACACAAAATATCAAATCTTAGGTTTTCGGCCTCTAGTATATGCATTTTGTATCTTTATTTAAAGACCAGTTTTTGTGCTCAAATTTATTGCTTACTGTATGTTTAATTGGTGTGTCAAGACAGCAATTCTAAAATAATAAGAGGAGAAGAAGAATGTAAGCATTTTTTATGGTCATATAGAGGAAGGTGGTCATTCCTATGCTGTGGAATCTTAATTAGATTAAAATAAAAGGAAAGTGCGTTTTACACTACGAGACGAAATTCGACTGCATATGAAAGAAAAACATGTATCGTAGTTTGCGAAGTGAAACGTAAAGGAGTGAGAAGGAGGCGGACGGTGCAGGTGTGAGGACAGCACCTTAATTGAGAGCTGAAGGAAGGGTAGCGTTTAGTGGTCGCTGTGGGGAGGAGCAGCTCCGCGAGCCTGTGGTTGCCCGCTCCACGCGCCACATAGCCCACCACTTGACCGCGCGCCGTACCGTCCCGATCAAAGGCCAGCCGGACACACGCCCACCCTCACTACTGCCTGTCATGCGTCCGCACAAGAGTGCTCTGTTTTTATACGGCAATTCCGACACTTCCTCGCCAGAAGTGGAACAACGTTTTTTACTATATTTGGCAGTTTGCAACACCATTTGACCTAATAAAAATGAATTCTGATTCAATTCACATGCTTTAATTCCCCAGAATGAGTGTTTTCCAGTCATACTATTGGACCTAAAACAGGAAAAAATTATCTAAGACACTATGCTGTTTATGTGGTGATACTTATCATACGGGCTCTTGGGATCATGTTTGAATCAACTGCCTCCCTCCTTTTCTCGGAATTTTCCTCAGTCCTTAGGATGAATATCTGATAGCTTGGTTCCCCAAGCTTATTTGGACATTCTTCATTAAGTAGACTAAAAACGTGGTCATACTTTCGGTTACAAACATTATGTACTTTCAGTATATAAAATGTGTTACGCGACTTCCGGGTGCGTTGTGTAGATAAAGAGTTAAAAATAAGGTAGAGGAAGTTGTAGGGAAGCTTAATTTTATCCGGTTCTAAAATCTAAACGTAACACATATTGCCAAAAATTGTAACAAAATCATCCGCGTTAACGTTCTAAAAAATCAGAGCAAAAAAAACTGGACAAATGTTGATAACTCTCTGCCCTTCCAATAACGCAATTTAAAATGTTTTAAAGTCCTCTTTTACCCTTTGGGGCTGGAATTGACCACCATGTTCACAAGATAAAGCCAAGATAGTCTTAACATTTATATTTAAAGAAACAGGATTGAAACTGAAGCAAATGAACACAGGAGGCTACAGGTGAAGGCCGGACCTGCCACATAGACGCACGGAAGTCCTTAACAGTTCCTGGCTTAAAAATCCTTTCAATACTGGAGCTGGCCAAAGAGAAGACGACCCCTCCAAGCAGACAGTCTTCTACTGTCCACTCTTCCCTTATAGCAAGCACCAGCACCATCGGTCCGCAACTGTCACACACCACAAAACCTGCGAAACATAAGAATGAAACGGAATAAAAGAGAAATGAGAGTAAGGAAATTTGAAGTAGATGAGAAACTACCCCAGCATGGAAAACCAAAAACCCAAGGACAAATTGGGTGGTCGACGGCAATCGAATGAAAACATACAACTCAAAATCGTTTAACTTGCTGAATTTTCTTTTCTTTTGTTACCTTTTTGCAGTACCTAGTGTGAGACAATCAGCCTTGCATTTATTGATGTCGCCGCATGAGCTTAAGATAATTTTGGATTCCCAATAATTTGTCATGCTTGGACGAATGAATTGATTCACAGTTTCCTTCTATGTAAATAAAATCTTTCATTTTGTGGCATAAAATGGATTGAAATGTGGAAAAGTTGGAAGCAGTTTAAATTTGCACAAAAATAAGTCTTATTTATTACATATTGAGAAAGAAAAATAAAAGGACAAAAAATATGCATTTGACTTTCCCTGGTCGTGTCTTGTATTAGCATATTTACATTCAGGTGTGGATAACAAAATCTGTGGAAGATCAGGTAGAACGGTTTAGAATTTCGACTTGGACTTGCGCACACGTATCCTACCTGAAACAAAAAAGTATCAGATTCTTCCCCTCGGCACGTGTCCTGTCAGATATCAAATTCCTACCCTCGCTCGCTCTCTCTAATAGACCTACCGACCACCTTGGCGTTTTTCCTCTGTTTCAATCCTATTTACGCATTACACGGAAGGGGAAAACCTCTTTAAACTTTTGAGAGCGAGACAACCTGATCAGGCTGCTACTGCTGGACCACAGGTTTCCCTCCGGCTTTAATCCTTCTCTAGTGCGAGTTGCGACTTCATTTATTGACTTGGGGGTGTGGTGGTGTGCTTCTTGCTGCTACAACAGCGGCCATTTCGTCCTCTAGCTTTTCTCACTCCTTTCAATAACTTATCTGTTTAACAAAGGAGCAGAACTAAAAGTGGTGGAGATGCTTAAATACAAAAAATATTCAGTATTGACCGACTGCAGTATGCTTACTGATATACTGGCTATCCATAAATCTTAAATTGTACAGTTATAGTTATAAAATACGCTGTCAAACAAAACAAATTGTATGCTCCGACACATTGGCTTTGGCTTTGTTACAGAAATATGGTAATAAATCACAGGCAACAAATTGCATCTCGAAGTGCAATACTACTCAGAGGGCCCAGATTTTGATGACCTAAATATCTTTGAAAAATGACCTGTAGCATGACTAATATTTTAAAAAGCCATACTAATTACAAAAAATAAACAGACTTATTTAATTTATTAAAATGAATGTACGAAAAATGTTGTATACATTAATAATTTAGATATGGATGTACTAATATACAAGTATATCTAAATTTAGAGAATTATAAGATGAGATAATTTATAAAATTAAATGTATATATTTGCTCCATATTTTATTTCAAGAATTTGAGAAGAAAATGTTTGAAGCTGGTCTTACAAAGCTCAGCAATATAAAAATATGTATATACTCTATGTAAATGCAGCAAAATTACTAATTCAGTCCTGCACCAGAATAGTCGTGCGAATAGTCTAACTTTCCAGGCGTTTTTATCTACGATCGCTCACAACGCAGTGTGTCCTGAAATGTGCGATTATTAGAGTGCTAATAAGCTACATATCTTGTTATATTTCTTTTTTATTAGTCAATATCGGTGTCTTACATTTTTTTCCATCTTGAATAAATTATGCTCAGTTCGGTAAAAAATCATGAACGTATGATTATACTTGAACACAAAAGTACACTGTGATACAAGTGCAGGGGTTCAATATCTGCAGAACGAGGAAAGAGTTTAAAAACACGAGACGAATTCAAGTATTTTCATTTCCGAGTTTCTGCAAAGTAGTTTACCCATGTGTATTGTTGTGACTCCTGACCAAGCCATTCCACAACTGAAGGTGACATGGCTGCTTGTTCCGGAAGGATTATATTTAAATATAGCATAAATTAATCGTAAGTAAATGTTTACAAATAAAGAGAACCGAGGTAAGATTTAAATTGTAAAATTCAACTATCAAATGTGATTATATTGCATATCTGCAACAACAGAGTCACTAGTTGCGGGTTAAATATATTTTATTAAAATTTGCAGTGAAAATGTAAAATGCATGGAGTACAGGGATTTTAATTTTCCACACATGATAGCACGAGCGGGAAGAAGATAAAATCAGTATGGGCGAAAATCCGAGGATTAGACGGCGCTCAAAGCGTGGCCGCTAGGGTGTCTGGCGCTCCGCCGTGCAGAGGGTCACGGGTTCGAGTCACGCCAGGGCATGAGTGTTTGTGTATGGGTGGGGCGGGGGGTGTACGCGCGCACCCCTGGATGGGCGACAGGACTGCGAGAGTAAAGAGTGTGCGTGAGTTGGGACTGCATAAAAAAATCATCTGGATGACTAAATGGCCATTAAGCACCGAAGGCCAAATGTGTGTGTGTTAAAAATATCTAAAAACCCCAGTAGATTAGTAGATCCCAAATTGTGGGGTACGAACCCCAGAAGCTACATAGATGTTCACAGACGAGGCAATACGTAAACAATTTTATTGTTTAAAAATATCTCAAAATAGTAAAAATGAGGATATACAAGAAATAACTTTATATAAAATCTTGTTGTTGATGGAGATAATAGTGGCGTGCATTTTAAAACAAGTAATTTTTTAAGCATTGTGCTTGTTTTGTTTAAGGTTCTGTGAGGGAGTAGGAGCTAAGTATTGCGTACTTGTCCAGTGCAAGTGTATTTGGGAAATAAAGGACTGGGTATCCTATGTAACTGAAAGGCAGATTTTGGTATATTATTAAAACGTAATGTCTTGGCACTGTCTTGTGTTAGATGATCGCGTGTTGTGGGAAGCGTGCGAAGTGTTGAGTCTTCCCCTAGCTCCATGTGTGTTTGGCGGGAGGGGATGAGATCGATTCCCATCACGCAATCCTCCCTCTTCTTACATACAAACCCTGGGCTGTGCTACGATAGCTATCGATAGTGGAGGGAGATTTTTTTCTTTTTAATAATTGCGTGGCTGACGCCAAACGATCGGTCGGCAAGCAACGCATGGTAATGGGTGATTGGGGATGATGACTCATAGCTCGCTAACCCTTTCTTTCTGGGGCTCGCATGGGCGAGAAAAGCAATCGCGGCGTACAAACTAATGTAGCGTAAGTGATTAGCAATGACTACCGTTCTGAAGAGCCTGGATCAATTCCCGTGTTTTCATCCACCATTCCAAGGGGACGCATGAATTGTTCCAAAACAAGTGTGTTAGAAGATTTGCTTGAGAGATTTCCTGTGTATTCCCCGTTGTGAGACTGCGAATGTGTTTGAAAGATAAACCTAGATTAAGAGATGACGATAAATCAAATAACTGGAACCTGAATAATTCGAAGCTGAAGGGACAAAAAAAATTCAAAATATCCTAAAATTCACATTATACATTAGGTTTTGCCTGTTTTTTCGACTGTTTCATTTTCACTCGAGGCACTGCTTAAAATTTTCTCCTACTTCAGATAAGTTGACAAAGTGTTCGGTGGCATCCCTTATTCTTTCGCGGTTTCAGATTTTTTCTTCAAACCCTTTCCAACTTCTCGAATGACGTGACTTTTTCCGCCAAAGTTAGTCTTGTACTGGACACGCGGTTTACCAAAAGACATAGTGACATTGATTTGCAACACACTGAACAGTAGGAAGCTCAATTCACAACTAAAGGAGCACGTGTTTTAAACAAGGGGATGTGGGAGCGGAATATAAAAGCTCAAAGCCAGCAGCTAAGAAACCTATTCCATCCCCAAGCTGCATTTCAATTGTATTCCGACAAAGCAAACAACCCCGGAACGACGATCTCTTTTGAAGAAACACATAGACGAAATGATTTTAAATTTCCACGTTTAGATTAATTTTCGACTGACATTTCTGAGCAAAAGCTTCGAATTAAGGAAAATGAAATTAGAATTACATGTGATTTTTACTTTCTCTACTACGTGTAGTAAATAGAGGAAATTTTGTATTACACCCAAAAATTCGATGTCGAGATTTCGCGGAAATCTATGTTTAGAGGCCCTCTGAATCAAAAAAAAAAAAATATTTTTTAAACAAAGGTCCGTGTGTGTGTGTGCGTGTATGTGTGTGGATGTGGATGTGGATGTGGATGTGGATGTCTGGACAGCACAACTCAAAAACGAAAAGTCAGTTAAAATCAGAGTTGGTATTTAAGTTTAATATGTTTTAAGGATGCAACACGAAGATTTTGAAGGAAATTCTTCCACACTATACTACCCTTTCATGGAAAATTTTTCGAAAGTGTTTATTTTCTCGAAAATGGCTGCAACGATTTTGATTAAAATGGCATATTTTTAGATATTTTAATGGCAAACGAAATGCATATTTTGAATTTTCTGGCTATAGCCTATGTATTCCTGGTTACTCTGGATGACTTTTGTATAACTGGTAAACCGTAAGAAATAGACCAAATCTTACTATACAGAAAATGTAGATTTTGCTAAAACACACAATTTGTGTCCAGCTTTTTAAAGTGAACCATTTCGGATATATTCTTTGTTATTTGTGTGAGTTTTGGAATACTTAAACTTCCGTCATATGGAAGATTGCTATTCATTTTTTATATCCTAGCCGTGCAAAGAGGACGGAATCTCAAAGCTTTAAAAGATTTTACTATTGCTCAAAGCCTACTGTATTCTACTATTCCCCTTGCACCTACAAGGGAATAAGCAGTAAGATAATTTCGTAAATGTTTATCTCAACTAACACGTCACATATTAGTATTCGATTTCTTTTCCACGAGAGAATCTCTGGAATAGAGAACTTTAAGAAATGTTATTTGTATAATTAGGAAATAGAAATTACTATAAAAGTTGGAACTCTATTGTTCTAATGAGTCCCCCTACTTCCAAGTAGGTTGGCAGAGACCAAGTATTCTCGGATGTTTGCGCGAATCTACCTCGAAAGAAGTATTGGACTTATTTCTCAAGGAAAATACCCCGGCGTTGGCAATGTCGCGTTTGCTGTTACTTGCATTTTCCAGCGAGTGTTTAACGTTTCTCAGAAAAAAGACGGAAGCCCACCGGGAAAATTAACTGCGAACCAGAGGCAGGCAATTCCATTTATTTGCCTTAATGGCTCCTCGAGACCAATAAGTCGAAATCGTTATTTCACCCACCGTTGGCGACAGCCACGTCCCATAAACCAGGGTTTTAGAACCTGTCGTTTTGCTGAAGTTCCATCGATGCCATTGGTCACTATTTCGGGGTAATTGCTGCACGAGCAGTAATTCTGCCTCGCTGTATTTATAGCCAGTCGCTAATTTTGTGTTTATGTTCTTCATTTCGGAAAGCACCTCCCATCGTATTTAAAAAGAAAATTGTTTACACTCTCACTGATTTTCTGTAAGTTGTTTGCTGTCTTTTATGTTCGCTTTATGCCTAGACTTTATGCTAATTTAAGAGGCTATGAAACGGGGCTGGAATGTAAAAAGGAATCGGATTAAATGCAGGGAAAATATCTAAAATATGTGCGCATTTCTGTTATAAAATCTTTAAAATATGCTCTATCATTTCGAAAATAACTAAGCATACAATAAAATTTTCAACTTTTAAGTTTATACCTACTAGTTTGTATTCCGAGAAGTATCTTTCCGCGTCTACAGATGATCATTTGAAAACACTAACTTGGAAAAAATTTCTTCAAGAAGCACTACGTTTTCACCATAAGATATTGAGCCACATAACACGCAACGTTTGGATTTCTCTATGGAACACCGCAAAATGTACTACTTAAAATCCCTGGATACTTCAAATGAGCACTCTCAAGTTTACTCTGAATCTTTATGAGGTCTACATAGTAAGGACTTTATCATTTTCTCGCTAATGTGTTTAAATATTAATTTTAAAATTGCACTATAAAACGTTATATTCATGCACAAAGAACAAGAAACATATATCACAAGTAAAAACAAAAAGGGATCTAGGACTTTGTTTGAAGACGCCATTTGTTTTATTTAGAGCATAAAAAGCGTTTTCAAATTGCTAACATAATTGTCAAATGTTGTAAAGTATTCAAGATAGAAAGAATGTACGCATATCATAGATTCATTTTAGTTAGGTGGTGATATAGCGGTAAGATTGTCGCACCTTGTGGGCACGAGTTCAAATTCCCGTTATATCAGTTTCTTTGCCGAGGCTTCTATTTCGTGTCCTCCCTTAGGCCTTAGCTCTGAATATCAGTCACATTACGCATACCTTAGATATATTTCGGGCTAAAAGCTGTCGAACTGAAAAGAAAGATAAAATCTTTTGATTCTTTTTTCTATTAGCCATTGTGGATACTTTTCTTCCTCATTTGTTCTCTTATTTACTTCTGTAAGGCTTCCACTTTTTAAGTATTTGTACACATCTGACCAAAGACACAGATAGCTCTTGCGGCTTGCATTTTGACGTAATAATCTAGAGCAGTGAAGTGTAAGAGCCTGAATTTGCTGTTTCAGTGAAGGACACGCACAGTGTGCGTCATGATTTAAAAAATATTGCTTGTTAAATAGTTAAATGTCTAAAGAATGAATCAGCGTTTATCACAGAAATATCTTAGGATAGACAGTGCCAATTTTCTCCGATATTGCAGACGGTTGCGCATAGATGCCCATTGTAGAGGTAACTCAGAGAAAAGGCTAATCGGATCTGCACAGTTTTTGACTCCACAACGGATGGTTATTGACAGTGTGTGTGTGTATGTGTGTGTGTGTGTGTGTGTGTGTGTGTGTGTGTGTGTGTGTGTGTGTGTGTGTGTGTGTGTGTGTGTGTGTGTGGTGTGTGTGTGTGTGTGTGTGTGTGTGTCACTGTAAGCCGCGCAATGGCTAAGTGCGGAGATGAAGTCATCGACAATCAACGGCAACTGGGAATGATCTGATAGCGGCAGAGAGAGAAAGAGATAAACAGGGAGAAAAGGATGGATGCATGATGGAGGAGGGAGGGCGGCGGCGAGGGGAAAAAGGAAACAAATAAGAAGCTACTGCAGACTGGCTATTAAGAGCGCACCAGAGGATCCTTTATAGCTTCATCCTGTTCATACACATACACACATACACACACACACACACACACACACACACACACATACACACACACACACACACACACACACACATGCAAACAATGTCCCCCTTTTTCTGTGGTCTTCTCAAAAATCTACCCGGGATGGTTCAGCCGCAGAGATCGCTTCGGAAAAGCGATTTGTTTATGAAAGGCAACTGTTATATGCCATGAAACACTTTTAATCTTAGTCAGCTGTTAGTTTGTCGTTTAAAGAGTTCGTAATACAGTTCCGGTGTGCGACTCTATTGAAGAGCTCCAATTAAAATAAAAGCATCAAATAGCTAATAATAATAATAATAATAATAATAATAATAATAATAATAATAATAATAATAATAATAATAATAATAATAATAATAATGATAATGATAATGATAATGATAATGATAATGATAATGATAATGATAATGATAATGATAATGATAATGATAATGATAATGATAATGATAATGATAATGATAATGATAATGATAATGATAATGATAATGATAATGATAATGATAATGATAATGATAATGATAATGATAATGATAATGATAATGATAATGATAATGATAATGATAATGATAATGATAATGATAATGATAATGATAATGATAATGATAATGATAATGATAATGATAATGATAATAATAATAATAATAATAATAATAATAATAATAATAATAATAATAATAATAATAATAATAATAATAATAATAGAAGCACATTTTCTAGTGTCAAGTATTGGTAAACATTTTGCTGTTTATTCTGTTTAAACGCGTTTAAAACACATTCATTGCAGTATATAAATACTTTCAAGGAACGTATAAGACCGATTATCGCCTCAGAAACAGCATCAACAGCATCACTTGATCTTCTTCATTCTTGCCTCCTCTTCAGAGTGTTGTCAAATCATGTCATTTTCATCTGTCCGAAACTTTTCACCATCCACCAAGAGTTTCGGTGCATCTCTTAGCAAGGAGTTTCCATTGTCATAACCAGTTTCTCTAAGGCCAATGCTGGGATATTTACCTTACATCCCCGAATCACTCTCTTTCAATTCATTCTCTGCCTATCCGGTCTTTCCAGAATCTAACAGTCAGCAGGATGCGCTGCGGTGAAGTTTGTGCTCTGCAAATACGGTGTTCGCCTGAGAGGAGGCGCTGTGGTCGCCTGGCCGTCCGCCAGGCGGACTGATTGATCTCTGTGGCGACCCGGAACTCTGCCGGGCTGCAGAATTCCTGCACCTGTTAGGGACCCACCATAGTAGTGATGCCTGTGATGCACTCTGGTTGCCTGTAGTGTACTTCCATATCATCCTTCCTCCTGGATTCTGACGCATAATAAGCTAATGGGCTAAAATGGGGGTAACCAGTGCCAGGAATACTCTATATGAAATCGTTAGGGGCCCCGTTCTTTATAGCAAACACCATTGTCCTGTGTGATCGCCTTTCGGGTCTCCTCATATCCCTCCCTCTTAGAGGTCACGTATTGACCTACTTACGGTGTTGTGCTCCAGTTTCTCAAGGCCTCTCCCCCTCTCTGTGTATACTCCTACTCCTCTCCCACTCTTTTTAAAATAGCTGTATTACTCATTGCGTCAGCTCATTTCAAACGCCACATTTTACTTCATACGTATATTTAAAGTGCTTCAAATTCCTTTCCTCACTTCGTCGTAACACACAAATTTCCGCGCTACAAATTCACCACTTCGAAAAGCAAGTGAACCAAGTTGTACTCTGCTGTACTTCATCTGATGACTGCTCAGCTAACAAAGAGACTAATTTGCAGCAAACGGAACGTGTTTTCAATCTTTATAAACTGTTTGGTCTAATGTAAACTATCTCGTGACAACTCCAGTTACTAGCGTAGAATATATTGAAACTATTCCGTAAATCAGTGATAGAGATATTGTGATATCTATATCAAAAAATAAGCAACCGGAAAAAGCAAACTATTATTATATGCGTCTTCTGAGACAGAAAATATATCTGTCAACATTGCACGGGTCACTGACTGTATCAAACAAAACAACATCAATATGCACAAGTCTTGACAAACAGTTATATTAATTCTGGTTGAACACGCGATCTCAGTGTATTTCAAGTATTGATCCTCGGAACTTTTAATGTTCATGGTGAAACAACCATAGCTCAGGCCCTTTTAGTCCCCTCCTCCCTTTTTAACATCTCGATCAGGGGTTAGGAAGAGATTAGAAAGTGATCATGGTTTCAGAAGACAAATGATATGTAAATGTAGACTATGATAGAATTTTAAAGTTTATAACACAATAATGTCAGTCGTGCATATAATGAAATAAAGGAATTTACTTTGCTTAAAAGAAATCATACAGTGTGTTGACACTGTGAGATTCATTATTTGAAATAATAAATCAACATGCCTCATCAAAGCAAAACTCGATATCGAACTGAAATACACCTCTCAAGTAATCACTGAACAAAGGGGGGAGGGCACGTTTTGTGTGTGTGTGTGTGTGTGTGTGAGAGAGAGAGAGAGAGAGAGTGAGTGTGTATGTGTGTTGTGTATGAGACAGAGAGAGAGAGAGAATGTAGAGGAGTGGGACGGTGAGAGACTTAATAGCGTAGACATAGTGCAAGACTTTGCTCTGTCATCGTATATTTTTCATTTTCTGAAGAAAAAAAAATGGCACATTCAAACGAAGTGATCGTAAAAAAAAAAAAAAAAAAAAAAAAAAAAAAAAAAAAAAGGATAAGAAAACTAAGGATGAAGTAATAAAACAGCAGGAATGGTTTCTGAACCCAAAGCCACTCTTCAGGAAGCCTCTTAGAAGTTAACGGAAGCTACACGAATGAATGTAATTGAGACAAAGATGTTTGTGGTGACTATTCCACTCTTACGTGACTTAGTTGAAATCAACCACTCTTGTGCACAACAGTTTCAAATTTCACCATTGACAGCTTTCATTCATGAAAAATGTATCAGCTTTCATTATCATTTTCTCTGAATTTTTATTTTCACCTCCTCTACTTTTCTTATGTTATGATCAGGTTAAAGAATCTAGCTGCACTGTCCTATAGATGCGCAACAGCTTACATAATTTGATACAATAGAGCCGCTATTCAGATGTCAAAAATGGCTGACACTCGCTTCGGTTAACCATCTAATGATGAAATATTTCGAAGAAGGAAACCTCGGAACACACGATACAACAGGAAATATTTTTGGAATCAGTTTGACAAATGTTGTATTGAACGAAATTATAAATTAACAGCAGATACTCCAATTACTGATATTGCTTATATCTTAAAAAATTGTAGTATCAGTATGATAATCTTGTACGCCAAGCCAATGGACGCTGACATATTGCCTGCTTCATTTTTCTTTTAAAAGGTTGGTAATTGGGACACGGAATTTAATTAATACTTCATAGGCTATATCATCCCTTGATCAGTGAGATATCTAACTCGTGATAGTCAAAATCTGTAGATAAATTGAATCACTCATGACATTACTTATGTTAATTATTTTCCAAGCTTTAAACATTGCTCTTTGAAATGTTAATTGGTTGTTCTTTGTCAGGTAAAATGTGTGTAATATTTGTGGCCAGTGTATCGGTTTGCTTTCTGAACAGTTGCCTGCTACTTCAGCATCCTAAGTATTGCCTTTGTGGCGAATGTCTCTGATAATTAACAGAAATAGGCAGAAAAGCAATATTTTGTGTGAATATTATGTGGAATGGCTACAATGTGTAAAGAGGGCCGAACTGATTCGTCATCCTCTGAAGGAGAGCAGGCAGGTTGCTCTGGATACTGGCAGCGGCGGTTGAAGGTGGCCGCAAGACATTTGTGTTGTTGGGCGCTGGGTTATGCTTATGTAGGCCATTCACTTCACTCACTCTCGCTGCTAATCAATAACTGAAGACTCAGCACCCTCCCAGTTCTCATCTCACTATCCCTTACTTTTCCTTGCCTCACATTCATTCCCACTCTTAATTATTTATGAGCTCATTACACGAGGCAACGCAGAGAATGAAGAAGAAAAAAGTGCAGTCCTCGTGGCCGAATACAATTCTTCAAGCTAAACAAAACACATACACATTCGCTACATAGGGATAATCTAAGCTCATCGTCATGGGATTTTTTTTTTTTTCTTTCGAAACAACAAGAATTTTTCCCACTCCCTTTGAGTATTGTTACCAACGATCAGAGTCATTAAAGATGTAGAATATATAGACGGATCATTGGAAGAGATTTTCTATCTCCCTTCCCCTCTTTATCTAAATCCGTCTCTCATTGTGACTATATTACTTTTCATCTTCGCCATCAGTGCCATCATCAGGCAGGGAATTCCTCCTCCACCCGCCCGTCAAGCTGAAAATGTCGTATTTACGAGAGATCGATTCCTATTCACTTCTCGGTCGTCGAGTGGTGCGGGTTTAAGAGTTGGAGTAGGCCGTGATGAGTGCTGCGGACCTCAAACGGAAAAGCAAAGCCTTGCAACAGATCGATTTCTAGAACACTTGATGCAGGGGCGAGAGAGGTTAAATACAGGGTGTCCCATCAGTATGCTATTAGATCGAGGGATGGTGTATCTTTGGTCTTGAATGGACGATTTTCAGCTTGAGAATGCCACAACTCCCACAGTCAACTCCAAAAGTTTTGCTCAATATTTTGTGTGATTGCCTGATTATTATCCCCATGATGATTATCATCATAATTAAATCGTTATGTTTCTCAGAGGCATCTTTTTAGTGAGCTACATTAAAAATCTGAAAGTACTTATATGTGAAGTACTATTTGCCTTCAACAGTTTTACATAGTCGCATTTAAATGTGTTAGAAAATTGGCACATGAATAGCTGAAATAGCAGATAAACAGAAATGGCAGAAATTAAATTCGTCATATGTTGCAGGTTGTACGCTTAAAGAACACATCCGATGTAACACATTTAGACAGGATCTTTAGGTATTTAATTTAAACGAAGAAAACATAATTTCAAATGACATGTGCATATTAAAAAATGGATCCTTCTGAATTGACAAAAAGTACTATTGCACTAGTTCGGGGTTACAGATTAATTGTGAAAATGAAACTGACAGAGGGCTACTATAAATATGCATAGAAAGTACTTTGTTTACAGTGAATAATTTGAAATATTCCAGAAAGATATATCTGAGAAATAATTATTCCAAACACAGATTTATGTGTTTACTTACAGGCCTAAGCTTTATTAAAAACGAGATCATTTCACAAACCACTAAGTTGATATGCCAAACCAGGGTTGCCACTGGTATACTGGACGAGGCGTAACTTGGCACTTGCTTATTAGAAAAAGAAAGAAACATTCGCCGTCTCTTTCTAAGCCGTCTCTCTTTTATGGAGAACCAGGCAGGGTGGACACACCAGTGGCGGGTGATCCTTGTGCGTTGTCAGGCTGACAACCGATACTTCAGCTGTAAGAGTTGCAACGCCACTGATGCCTGCTTACCCTCATACCACCGTAGGTAACTAGGGAATACAATAGGACTTTTCCATATCCGTGCTAGACAAGGACAGTAGAAAAGGTGCCAAGTTAAAGCTGGTCCACTACAGCAAAACACTGGTTTGCCTATTCCCTTGTATTGTTCCTCGATTTTCTAATCGTCTAAGGAGTTTGCATTTTGTGGACACCCCATAGTCGTTAAGTCGCACCCCAAGTTACGAAGATGGAGCGAGAAAACCACCGAGTGATACAATCGGTAGAGTTAGTAATTTATATTAAAAAGTTATTGACAACACAACTATTAAAACAAAAATAAATAAATCGTTTAAATGTTATAACTCCTATACTTCCATACAACGAATATGTAACCCCTGTAAGTCGGCACCACAAAAAACGTCATTGTATTCTCTACCTAGGTATCTTGATGCTTTTCTGAATCTTAATTGTGTTTTTAAACTATTCTGAGCAACTATCTTGTGTATACGTTGCTAAAAGTAAAAGGAAAACATATTTTACAAGCTTCCAATTGGATGTATTCAAAAATATCACAGAAAAGAGGAATAAATCAACCCTTTTTTAAAAAATATATAAAAGTCAGACCACATCCATACAGTAATAACCAAAACTCTTTGCTTTGTAGAAGTGTTGTTCTCAGCAGTAGAGGAATAAATCAACAAAATCCGATCTCGTGGTGGTTGGATAAAAAAAGATTGCAGGTATTGAATGAAGCTATATTAATAGAGCGTTCCACCTCTCTCAGACCCTAGCGTTTCGTATTATTTACCAACTTTTACCATGGAACGATGAAAAGTATCATCCTTTAATTTCATCTGTAATGCCGTGTTGATTTAAAGTCGGTTGTCTATACATCGATCAGTGTGCCATGCGGTGGAATTAAATAAAAAAAACTGTATGAATCGGAGTGAAGGGAAGGTGAATTGGTAAAAAAGGGGGAGCTTCGAAATCGTAAAATCAACAAAAAGAGAAACTCATACCTACCGACACAGTCACCAATGCCGATCGGATCAAGTTATCCGTGTTGAAATGGGGTTATAACCCCACTGCAGTACGATACGTACACACCTCACCACACTCTGCTTTTTTCATCTATAGAAAAGTGACTTCGGTTTCTGCCTCAATTACTTTGTTGACGTGTAAAGTTGCCTCGATGTGATGAATGGTTTTTCTCTCCTCTTTTGATTTTGTGAGGCGAGAATGTATAAACAAATATGTGGATTTAAATAATTCCTTTTATAGCTTCTAGGGCAATCGTACACGTTTGTATGTCGCTACAAAGAGCTCTGGCGGACAAATATTTATACTGGAAGGGAAATGTGTGCCGGACACTATACAATACCCCGCGGGCAACACGGCATTCGAGCTTTTGTTTTGCAGCATCTGCTTCTTGAAGTCACCTGCACGAGCTGGTGTCATAATTTACTATTTGTTTTCCAAGGCAGATACTGAGATTTCTTAGAGTCTAAGTCCAATAGAGTACATTGAAACATAGATAGGTGCACAGAAAGCCTAAGAAAATATAACTGCACCTCGCGTCTACGTCACTTTATTTATCGTTAAACGAAGCCTTGACCAATAACCAAAACAAAGGATACAAAATGGCGTAGAAACGAAATACCTACGCTTTCGACCATATTGGCTAAAAGAGAAAGAGTTAGTGAGTGCATTCAGATTGTCAAACAGAGGGTTTAAAATCTTAAGGGAAAACTCTATGAGCGTCCAGGTTAGCAAAATGTATAGTGTATGTGTGAGATTTTCAAGGGATGCAAATTAAAGCTTGAATGGTATAGCAAGGCAGAACTTTATAAGAAAAAAAGCAAACAGAACAGCATTCTCACAGTGATATCAATGTTTGTTGCTGCATACAAGCAAAAATAAATAAAAGAATAAATGAATAAATAAGGTAGCATATTTTCCCTCCAACTCACACTATAAATGGTTGATTTACCTTTACTAACCTATTATTGATCATAGGAATACAACAGGAATACAGGCAAAAATATAACACAATTTTATCACCATAATAGGTATTGTCATGATAGTACAGGTTTTCCTCGCCAACATGCATATATGACAAGTTTGTGAGAGAGGGATTCTAAATATCATTGGATCGTTTTCAGAAAAAGCAAAGGCATCAACCTTCCTCTTTTCCCCCTTATTGTTGTGTTATCAACCCAGCACGATCTGAGATGGGTAAGGCGAAGCTTCAAAAGACCCCAGGAAACGACACAAAATTCGCCGAAGATTATCTCTGGCGTTCTTTGTACATATGTTCAGTTTCTTGCAGAACTGAATTGGACACACAATTGGACATTTTTAATGCAACACATTTCAGTGACGCATAGCACACGTCGGTTCCCTCCAAAGTGGGTTGGGGTGCATCGATAGGACTGCTTGTCGCTGCAATGTTACATAAACCCCTTCTGTATCGCGTTGACTACTAATCATATACAGCATATGTATATGATTGTTGATTTAACAATGACACGCACAACTGAAACAAATAAAAGGATTCACTCGTGTTTGCTCTAAGAGTAGCAGCCCTTCCTTTTCCATTTCAGTGAACAGGTATGACAATGTAAAAATAAGTAAATATATAAAGGTCAGTGGATGATTAAACACGTTTCCTAAAATATTTATGAAGCACTGTACCTGTGATAATCTAACGAAATGGCTCTGCGGTAACGTGTGAAAGTCTCGTTTGGGAGTTCATGAGTTCGATTTTCGTCGAGATGACCACTCCGGCTATGGGTTTTTCGTAGTTTCCTCAAGTTAGTAGGCGTATACGTGATGGTACATGGAGGGGACACCTCACACACCTCGATCTACGCAGATCTGTTGTGCGCTAACACCCCCCCCCCCGCAAGAGGCAGGGATGAAGTGAGGGAATCGAAGAGGCCACAGAGCTGTAGTCAGATGGATCACAGAGACGCGCGGAAGTCACTAACACCGGATGAAATCTCTTCATTCCGACGCCAGCTTCCGCCGAGCAGCCACTACACCGCGGGTCCGTTGCCGGACAAGCGTCCCCCCCCCCCCCCGACTGAGGATAGCGGTCGCCCAAACGCCACCTAGCGCCGAGAACAACCGTTACCATGCGCAAGCATCCGCGCCATCTGCGTGGTACCGCCGGAAACCACATCTGAAGGATGATAGGAAATGGAATGAAAGAAAATGATGGAAAGGAATTCTGAATCTAAAACCGCGCAGTAATCTCTAAGATACGAAGATAATTTGGATTGACTGAAATAGTGAATAACATTCAAAGATACAGCAAATCAGCCTTTAAAAGCGTCAATAGAGATGCAAGATGAACATATTCTCAAGGCAGAAACTTATAGTTTCCTTTAGTTGACTTACAGCATTAATTATATCCTAAAGCTACTGGGAAATAATTTAATTGACAAAGATTAAATGTCCATTTGGTTTGTAGGTGACATTAATGTAAACATTGGCAATCAAAACACCAGCACCTCACAATGCTGATGCCAAATGCTTTTGTCTCGTAACTTTTTCGGGCGATAGTTCTTCGTCAGAAGGTATAAATACTCTACAGCGACACGATGCCTATTTGAATAGTTTTGTTTCGTGGAATATAGAGCAGTTGTCACTGGAAGCCGCGGCAGGGAAGAGTTTAAAAATAAATTGGTCCAAGAACCTTATGTTTTTCATCAATACTAGACAGTGGGGGTCTTGGAGACAGCCGCTGCAGCACTAGAGGAGGCCACGGTGATAAATAGGGGGAGGAGAGAGCGAGAAAGAGAAGGATCAGTTCTTTTTCGATCTACATGCTGCATTGAAAACATCCCTCTTGGCTTAATGAAAGGGCTGGTGTCCTTCCAAAAGAGAACACATACATAGAGAGGCACTTTTTTCCAGAGTTCGCGGGAGATATTAAAGGAAATAAAATACTGTTGGCCGTTGAGATCTACCAACCTAACCACCGCCGCCGATACCTTTCATCCTTGAATAATTGGCAATACTGAGGATTTATCCCAGAGGATGTGACGCCGCCGTTAGCCTGCGAATTTACTCTCAAAAAAGCCGAGCATACAAGTCCATTATCAGCTGCGGTTTTTTCAAACGCTGTTTTTGTAGTACGTGGTTTCGTTTGTACGGAATAAGGCTAATAACATCCCAGCGCAGGCTTTGGGTTTCTGAAAGCTACAAAAGCTGTTCGTGCTATGGAAAACATAACGATAGAAACTGTAACGTGGAAAAAGAGTTAAATGCGTGCAGGAAAAGAACGGAATCAGAGAAAATGATACCATTCTTTAACTTCGTGTGTTTTATTTGCATTTATAACAGACACACAGAGTCGCTACATACAGTAGAATTCGCAGCAATAAATAAACTGCTAATGGGTCTTACTAAGGGCGAAAAGGATTTTTTTTCTCTATCACCTATACCTTTTGTCACGATTATCTTATCTCGAAATAATCACGCTTCCAAAGCTACCTATCCTAGAGAAAGGGGGTAAAACTTTAGCTTGACTCTTGGTAATCACAACGGCTATAATTAAGCTGAGCATTTTCCGAACTTAAATTATTTATTTAAAATCCTTCACGTGGATTCACCTTAAAAATTTGATGCAAAATCGTTTTTTATTCTATTATTTATTAGCTAAAATTTACATTTATTATATGCAGTCTAAACTAAACCTAAACTAAACCCCGACGCAACAGCCTTTACTGGGCCAAGGCCTATCACGCGGCCGCTGAATCCCCACCTCTGCCCATCAAAGGCGTCATGAGTGGGGTGCAGTACTGGAGGGTGGGACGCGGTTAGTGCCCCGGGCCCTGCCGGCTGGTTATGCGGTCTTCACGACCAGGGGCCACTACTACTTAATCAAGTAACCTCTCAATTAGCCCCCCTGGGACTTAATGAGGCTGAGTGCACCCCGGTTCAGCTCTCGAACCCGGTTATCCCGCTTGGTAAGCAGCAGCGCCACCACCTCGCTAAGGAGACGACCATGTATTCACTATGAAGTTACTATATTAAGTTTTATGCCACAGAAACGTGTAGTTTTTGGAAAGTATCAAACAGCAATTACAGTCGATGTTATTTGTTTGGGGTTTAGGTTCTACTTTGTGGGAGAGGAGATCCTTTGCTATAAGTACTGGGGACAAGTGAACCGTGAATGTTATCACAAGGATGCGGTTCTGCTGCTGCAATCAGGCCTGAAAACGTACTGCAATCAACAGCTGTCAGGGGTGTCGAAGCCTTTCTGGTCATTGAGGCAATATCATCGTTGACGCATCAAATAAGCAAAACTGAGAAATATCTTCCTTGAGAAAAACTTCTTAGGCGTTCTTGCTTCGAGCAAATCCTCAAAAATTGACCAAAAATAACTCGGTGCTCGAAACTAGTCATGAAATTAATTTGGCAAACATTTCAGATGTCAGCTATGGTTATCTACTTTTGTTTTCTACGAATAGAATAAATAGATCTCACATTAAATTGTATAATTTATCTAATCAACCATTTATTGGCTACTAAAATGGATATTAAATTCCTTCTATAAGGGATAAGGAAAAATAGGAGATTTTCTTTTAGTCTAACAGTGAAAACAAATGCATGTGACTTTAAAATTACAGACGTTAGTGCCTATCATAATGCCAACCGTTTTCATTTCGTTATATTCACATATTCAATGATTGTTATGTTTGTAACTTGTTATATTTAGTTGCTATTTTTCCATGTAGTCTAATGTTGTCAATTCCTTGTTTGCAGGTAAGGCGAACCTTGATGAGCGTCATGTGATTTCATAGAAACTTCACCAGGTGAGACTAAAACATGAAGTTACATAACAAATATAGTGCACAGATCGAAAACATGTTTTGAAGTAATCTGTGAGGAAATGGTTAAGCAGCAAGTCACTTAAGTTAACATTAGGAATATACTCAAGTTTGTGAAAGTTTTTTAATAAAGCGTTCTGTAATGCACAAGTAACTATTAGTATTTCAGCTAATGTTTAAAGTTGTGAATAGTAGCACATTGTTTGCTATCAGGTCATAGCAACATTTTAACAGTTGTATTTTTAAAGTAGCATCAAGTCAGGAGCTTGCATAAAATATTTCATTAATTTATACTTTTTACGTAATCATTAGAAATTGTCTGAAATGAATAATTATAAGAACAAGGTCATTTTGTTTATGCTGCAAATGAGTTCAGATGTGAATTAAGTTAAATATTAATATATACTCTTTAGACATTCTTAAACTTATAGATGCAGAGTGTTCGTTCTTATTTAAGAAAATATATAACTATAATGAAGAACGTGAAAAATAAATAAATTATTTTATGCTCTCTTTGGTGAGTTTGATAATTCACTCTGCACATAGTAATGAGTACATTGGCAACAGTGTTCTTACAAACTTAGCCACAAAATTTCAAGTGCTCACGAGAATTAATACACTCAGAAATTGTGATTTTCACAATATGGCCTCCAATATACATGCGTTGTACCCACGATAGTATTATTGGCTCAACGTGAATTCAATTTAATATCCAGGCGTTGATGTTTCTGAGAAGTTCACCTATGTTTAGTTACGTTTATTCATAAAATTACATTCCACAAGAATGTTACATCTTCATGTTAATCATATACCTGCCTTACCGATGCTAATTTTAACGTTGTGTCCTTCTCCATGTTGGGTGATTAACTGATTATATTATTTTGTTACTTAGTGCCATGTTTTCTTTTTCACGTCTAGTTTTCTCGTAATTTAAGAGCCCAGACCTGTACGGTGGATACATGTTTCATTTCCAACTTGTTTCATAATGACAGCGTACAAGACGAAGAGGAAAGGTTTTATATTTAGACCGAACTTTTTCTCCCCTACTCCTTCCTTTCCTCCGCCGAGCCCTCAACGAGAAGCTTAGTGGAGGATTTTTAACCGGAAATATATTCGGAGCCACGCCGTCGATACAAATCCGAAACACTTGACTTCAGAAGGCCTTGCTTGTATCAATACGTGATCATCAAGCCGAGTGAAGAGCACCTCCTTGAAGCGATGACATGCGTGAATGCGCGTCGTCAATGTAATCCGGCCCCCATTGTGATGTTAACTTCATCCGAGTTTGGCGCTTTAAACGCCGGAAATACTACTTGAGTCGTCTGAGCTCTCAAGTTTCAGAAATTAAATACCCATTGTTGTTTTCTTTGTGTCTTAATTTACCGCAGGGAGCCAGGGGATAAATGCTAACTTCTGCGATAGGTTTGGGTGCGTTCGGTGTTTGTTTCTGACGCTATGTAATGAAAATAAGTAGGTGTACATCGAAGAGAGAAAGAAAGAAAGAGAGAGAGAATGAATTAGAGTTCTAATGTACAGAAATTTCGGCAAACATTCATTACGTAAAGATTAGATTTACGATATTGCAATTTTTTATCAGTTCCCTATACAAGATGCAAGAATAGTAATGGCAGGAGAAATTTCTAACCTTGCATGTTTTATCCAAATGTAAATATCATATGTTGCTACCACAGCTATAAGTATTTTTTAAATTTCATGCAAGTGTCTTTAATAATGTTTGAGAAAATAATTATTTTTCTAATGAATTATATGTTGCAAATGATGCAGAAATCGTAATTTGAAAAAAAAAAAAAAAAAAAAAAAAAATTTAAAAATACTCGTGTACAATATTGCCATGGGTACATAATTCTTTTTACTTTTTTGGTCGTTTTATAAAATTATGTGTAATGTTTGTTGCAATTTATCCTAATTTTCTGCTGAAAATTTGCATATGTTCAGTTGCTAACTACATCGTACTGAATATTTTAATTTGAAAAAGTGTAAGAAAAGTCATTAAAAGGCACTGGAAGTAAATATAGGTAATTAGGCCATGGGCTCTTGGGCATTTAAATGGTCACATGATGTAGTTTTAAAAGGTTATGAGAATAAAAGTTATATGTAATCGAAATTAAAGATTCAAAGTGTCCTTTGGATATAAAGAATAATTTTTAATTTAAAGTTTTGACCAAATTTCAGCTAATGGTACCACAAATGCATACATCTAGCATTATGGCCGTATTATAGATGCTGAATAATAAACGTATGCAAAAACTTCGAGTTAGATGATTATTACTTTCTAAATGCTTAGAATTATTTGTCTGGACTTCTCAGAGTTCCTGTATTTCCGGCTAGTAAAAAGAAATGTTTGTTCATCCTTGATTGTAATAAGAACAAACACAAAAGCTTTGTTTCTTATTGGTCAGATAGCCTTTGATTGGAAGGTTATCGATACTCTAACAGGAAACTGAAACGAGTGAACGAAATAGTGGCTTGAGTTTACTTGTATGTGGTTGATATCATGATGCACTTGCGCCGTTCTTGCTCTCGCAATGAGTTGCGGCGGCTTGAATGATCCAGCGCAGCTGTTTTCCACTCATCATGATCGGTTATTCTGGAACTATGGACCTGGTAATAGAGGTTAAGAGTCACGTATCGGAAAAAATTATCGCTATTAATGTGTTTTCTCCGGGGAGGGACATAAAATATACTTATCTGAAGTTAATGCTTTATTAATTGGATGACTTCAGTATGTCGTTGCTATGAGTAATGGGTTTGTTTCTTAATCTTCATCTGTTGGTCGCGGCGGTGTACATTTATGTGCAAAAAATATTGCCGATCCTCATTGATTGCAGCAACGGCGTTTGCTTTCCTTGAGTTACCAGCATTCCAGCATTCGAGAACAGGTCGTACAGGTTCTCCTGTACGGTATGTCGTGCTTGCACAGCACCTAGCCGCTAATGCGACTTTATCTGTGCGGTATTGGAGGTTGTCATTGTGTTGTCATGCTTTTGTGTGCTGGGCAATGGTTTCTTTCTGTATACCTAATTTAGGATACAGAAAGGGGGCAGGAATAGGTGTTGGGGTAATGATGTGTTAGAAGATGGGAGTGGCATTACCCTTATCCAAGGTCGTCCTTGGGTAGGCGGTAACTTTTCCTTCTTCGAGGTGCTCTGTGGTCGTATTGACCTAATGCCCGTACCAGCTGATTGGTGTGGGAGTTAAGTTTGGAGTGCATGGTTCGGGACCGCTCCCTTACGAAGTCCATGATGTAGGGAAGTCCTGACTGGTTGTGAAGGATGTAAGACGGGAATCTACGCCCGGTATCATAAATCATTCTTAACGCCCTAGCACTCATGGTGCTTTATCTCGTTAGAAAATGAAAGTTAACTGAAGCAAATATCAGGGGAGTGAGAATGAACACAGCAAATTTGCTGCAGTCGGATGTAAATACGTAACTGTCCGCTAAACGAATTTGAAGACCCAGTGGCATATTTACAAGGATAAGTACGACCTGCCTAGCTAATCTCATATACAGGGTGGAAGTGAAATGATCCGCCAGACTTTAACAGCGAAATTCTCATGTTGTGAATAACAAGAAAGTCTAATATCAAAATGTTGAAAATTTTATAGCTTTTTAGAAAAAAATATTTTTATCAAAAACATTTATCATTCACTGAAGGTTCTTGATTTATGACTATATTCATAGAAAATTGAATAAAAAACAACTTTTTCCTTTGGCGTATTTCAATAGATTCAACAGTTTTTGTGTAAATTAAATTTAAAAGAACCCACAAATTATTGCAACAAAAAGGCAACAAATTGTGAGTTATTTTAAATTTAAGTTACACAAAAGCCGTCGAATGTACTGAAATGCGCCAAAGAAAATAGTTGTTTATTCAATTTTCTATGAATATAGTCATAAATCAAGAACCTTCAGTGAATAATAATTCAGCCAGGTGAGAATAAATTTTTTTGATCAAAATATTTTTTTCTAGAAAACTATGAACTTTTCAACGTTTTGGTATTAGACTTTCTTGTTATTCACAACATGAGAAATTTGCTGTTAAAGTCTGGCGGATCATTTCACTTTCACTCTGTATTTAGTAGTTCATAAGGCAGGCAGGGAATAAATCCGTTTCTTATAACATCTTCCGTGCTTCCTTTGCTTCCCCTTTCCTCTGATTTGCTAATGAACACCAGAAAGGCATGTACAAGCCCTGTGCAATGCAAGGTCGTTAATAGAAATATGTACTGTATTGGATACATGCACATGCTTTCATCGTTATTAGAGGCAGCTTTAAGCCAAAATATCCTCATACATACTTCTTGACTAGACTTTACATGTAATCGACATGATTAACTGTAATGTTTGTCTATGGCAATGAAAATTTAAATGTGTTATAATATGTGTGCTATAAATGAATTATCATAAATAATGCCACAAGTGATTGTCAATTTATCTAGAGACTTTTACTATCACAAGTTGTATTTATTAAGACGGTTTCACGATGATATAGCCTTTGAAATGTTATTTAAATGCTGTATCGTAATTACTCACCTCTTAAAAGAAACATGTAGCATGAATGCATACTGTCAGAAGTTAAGAGTATCTGCTGTTAGTTTATAATTTCATTCAATACAAAATTTGTCAAACTGATTCCAAACATATTTACTGTTGTGTTCTGTAGTCCCCCTCTTCGAATTATTTAATTTATTTCAGCACTAGATGCTTCACCGAAGTGAGTCAGCTATTTTTTACATTTCAATAGCGGCTCTGTTGCGTCAAATTACGTAAGCTGTTGCGCATCTGTAGCACAGTGCAGCCAGATTCTCTAATCCGATCATAACACAAGAAGAGTAGAGAAGGTGATAATTAAAATTCAGAGGTGATAATGAAATGTGATAATTTTTTTCGGGAATGAAGGCTGTCATTGGTTGAAAATTGAAATTGTTATGCCCATGATTGGTTGACTTCAGCCAAGTGACATATGAGTGGAATAATTATCTTAACGAACTAGTTGACATCGGACAACAACCTATTCAGCAATAGGAGCAATGGAAGGTGACTAATGGAGTGACAGTTGAGAGATATGTTGTACAGTTTTATAGAACAGGGTTTAGAAGTCAGAAAACTGACATTTGGATACCACTGAAATAACCACGCTCCTACATTATACGATTTTTGTGCATGACTGTACGTTTATCTCTCGACATCCAGTATCGAATTTGTCTTATACAAAATAGAACGACATTGCAATACTTCCAGACAAATAAACTATGGATGGGCCAAATTTATGCTTCCTGAATGAATAAAAAATGTAGCGTATATTAATGGCGGAATAAATCCGCAACAAGTTTTTGAATGACTGCCATCGTGAAGGACGCCTGCAGCCAGTTCCCAGAGAAGTGCTGATAGCGGCCCCCGCACGAAGTCCTCCGGGTCGTTCGTTCGTACGGATATCCAATCAAGTCCAATCACTGAAACGATTTCACTCAATCACATTGAAATTGGATAATGAGTCGGTCCATTGTATCAAACGGCACACAGCCAATACTCGGCAGCAATGAATCATCACAGCGCTTCCTGTCCTAAACATGCCACAGCTTCCAGACTATTGCGCCATGTAAACGTCCGTCCCACTTGGTCTGTTAATGTCTGCTAGCTCAATTCTTATATTGTATTACTTTCCAAATTTACTTACTTCTTCTTTGTCTTTTCAATGGTTTGTTTAATCTTTTAAAAGATCAATCTAGTTTCAGACGACGCCCTAATGTACAGTTTTTTGTGCACATTAATTAAAAATAGTTGTATTGCAGTTACACAGTAGTAATTGTTTAGAAATTTAGTTATAAAAAAGCGCGGAATTAAAATTAACGCACTGGTTAAATTTGGCATGTCTGTCAAACCTTATTAACGTTTTTATTTCAAGTCCAGCGTTTCGTGCTTTTCACTCTATGGCAAATGCATTAATGGAAATTAAAAAATCTACTGTTTTTATTGATTGTTTTAGCTTTTTGCCATGTTAACGAACTAAATCAAACCGTTGTTAAGATAACTTTTAATTCATAATTGCCTACCTAATCACTTTTTCGGTTTGTTAATATGAAATGTTCCTTGGATCTTATACTTTATTGCATAGCTTTCAAATTTAATTTGTTTAAGGAGAAAATTTTTTCGTTTACATGTTATAGTTTTTTTCCAACTTTTTCTATAGAAAACAATTCATTTCAACTATTTTATAATTTTAATATGTTTAACCTATCGCTTTAAAGTTCATAAATTATACACTGTGGTCCGAGGAGCATTTTGAGAAGTGAAAAATTGCTGGGGAAAAAAGGAATTCAGAAAAATTCACCTTAAAGCTTTTTTCGGTGCTTTGCTAAATGGTATGGAATCAATTGTCTAAATATCTGTGACCTTAAAATTGTTGACATTAAAAGCCCAAAAGTATAACTTGAAAATATATATTTTCTATGAGCTTATGAGAGGCATAGGGGCTACCAACTAACATTTGAAATCGCAGTACTTTAAATATTGGCAAATTCAACATTTCGGAAATGGATAGAGACTGAAAAAAAGTTGATTATCATAAAGTGTTCCACAGTAACATTTCGTGCATGTTTAAGGTTTCACAGTTAATAGAGTAAAGATGACTTCAATAGTAACTAGGGGTGTTTTTAGACGTGGCGAATGGCCTGAAGTTCCGCAGTGATTAATGATCGAGTTCACTTCTGTATTTATAAGACCATAGGGATGTCAGTATCTCTCCGACTTATGCCCAGTAAACACCGTGTGATTAAGTACAGTGCTCGCTCGCATTATCAGCGGTCTCTTGTTTATTTCAAGTAGGAAACAGAGACGTTACCCCCACAACCAATTTGCATGACATCACTTACAGATCCTTGCAAAGTCATTCGCCACGTCTAAAATATACTTTATATTTATAATTGCACAACTGTGTTAAAAACTTACGATTACCCTTCTACTTTCTTACGTAACATGCTGAGCTTATAAATGCATGTAGCATCAAGTTACACCGTTCTCTTCTTGTATTTCTGAAATGTCTTTAAGATATACGTCACAAAAGAACGACGTATTTTTAGGACCTTTAGAAATCATTTCATTTAACTGTACTCCTATATAACTTGAAAAACAACCCAACAAATAAAATCAGAAAGAAGTTGGTTGTTTCATCAAGTGCATTATTTAGATATTATTTCGGCTCGACCTGCCTCTCATCAGGTTTGTTAACGCTCTGAAGTTCCATTCCATTACGTGGGAATATCTCGTAAAATATAGACCATATTTTATGGGAAGTGTTTACAGAAGTTGCTTGGACGAGCTTCATCCAGAGCAGATGCTGCGCGACTGTTTACCTCTGACAGAGCAAACATTAAGTATATTTACATTATAAGGCATTGTTTGATTTTACGCACCCTGATAAACACTTCGTGATCAGCAGCCGATTAAAAGTTGACGCCTTGGAAAAGGTTAGCCTCAGTTATGGGACAAAATTCCCATGAACTGGACTCCAAGATAAGGTGTACACAATCTAATTGAAAGAACAACACTAGGATTGTTTCCACAAAGTGGATCCGTCGTTTAGTACGTGCCATTGTGGCAGACACAAAATTTAATGGTGGCTGATAGCTGACCAGTACTATTCTCTCTCTTGCTGTGCAAATTCATTTTGTGTCCGCAAATGATATTTATATCACCGGCTATACAACGTGATTTCACAGCGAGTTTAACTATACTACAACGCCGGAAGTTGTGCTGAGCCACCCGCCATGAAATGTTGTGTCAGCCATAGTTTTAACATAGACACTATTCATATGTAACAACGCTGTGATCACTAGGCTCTCACTAAAACAGAAAACTGTTCCTATTTTCCTGACAATGAATAGACACGCAAAATATGAATTCAACTTTGCAAAAGAGAAAATATTATTTTAAAGCCAAAACGTCTTAGACTGGGTTTGGAGCCATTTCACTTTATTTGATTAAAACATCTGATGTGTGGCACTCACATGACCTTCTCTGCTCACTCTTGTGCGAACTATTCTTACAAACGCTTATTTTTTCTATCTACTTCACCTGAATCGAGATAGACAGTTGTGGAAATGGTTTTATTACACACTGTCTTGTAGGTAGAATGGAAATAGGGGAGTGTAGTTAGCTTAAGTGATACTCAAATCTTTTAAGAGCTAGTCGTTATGTGATCCCTTTGAAATTCCGTTCTCTTTGCGTGAACAGAATGAAAGAAAAGAATAACGACTTCTCATTTGAGAACACTACAAGTCCTGGGAAATTCAATAATGAGGAATATCTCAGAAATGGTCAATTTAAAAAAAAGTGACAAATTGTGTACTTCAGCGAGATTCACATTTTTCATGTACCTAGTAAGATTTTGTCTATGTCTTACGGTTTACCATTTATGCATAATTCATTCAAAAGTAATGAAGAGGACTTCAGAGGCTATTCCCAGGAAATTCAAGATATACAACTCTTAAATATCTTAAACATATGGTAATTTAGTGAAAATTGTTAAAAAAATAAAAATTTTCAAAACTTTTTTCCATGTAAAGAGTAGTTTGAGATGGGGGAATATTGTTTTAAAATAATCTTCATGTCGCATCCTTGGAAAACGCTGAACTTAAATGCCAAGTTTTGTGTGCAATCGATATTTCGTTTTTGAGTTATGTATGCTGTCCAGACAGACTCACGCACACGCTCTAACATCGACCTTTTTTCTAAAAATGTCTTTTTTTATTTAGGAAGTCTCATAACGTGTATTTGGGGTAAATTTCGGTATTATTGTTTATGCTTAAAATGTTTATTTTATTTATTCAGGGATCTCAAAACCTGTATTTCCGATGAAATGTTAGTGTCGAATTTTTGGGTGGAATGCATACTGCTACTTAATATACCTAAGAAGTGGAAGGATTAAAAAGCAACGTCAAAGCCTCATGCATTCTTTTTCTTTCTTTTTTTCCTCACGCCTGGACTGGTGTTAAGTGTTGTTAGAGGAACACTGAGTCAAGGTTGCAGCACTGTGTCCTTTCTTCGCCAGCCAGCAGGACGACTTGCAAATGGACGGACGGACGGACAGATGGAAGGAAACTCGGCCATTATGTGCCACCTGTTGTCAGTGGGAACTACCTCAGGCAACATGCACTGCAGTGCTATTCCTTCAAGCATGAAGATACCAGTTCTGCCTTCTGACTGTTTACAGTATGCCTGCATATCTTGCAAAATACTTTTACTTTAAACGTAGTTCAATTTCGGCATGTCTCTTTATTGACTTGCTGGTTGCTTCTTTTATATTTGCTGTTTTAGTATTTTTGGTCCTGAAAATCCAACGTTTAGTGCCATTTTTCTCGTCTGTCTTTGCGCGATAAAAGAATTCACAAACTATGCATTTCAGGCTAAAATTTTACATGTAAGAGAGGAAGAATTGTCGAGATACTTCAAATTTTATTGTAATCGAAATCAAATTTAGGCATTTTATATAGTCTACTCATTATTATTATTATTATTATTATTATTATTATTATTATTATTATTATTATTATTATTATTATTATTATTATTATTATTATTATTATTATTATTATTATTATTATTATTATTATTAATATTATTATTATTTATTATTATTATTATTATTATTATTATTATTATTATTATTATTATTATTATTATTATTATTATTATTATTATTATTATTACTACTACTACTACTACTACTACTACTATTACTACTGCTTCTACTACTAGGGAGCGAATCTTCATACGAGGAACGAAAGGTTGTGGAGTTTGGACTACGGGAATTGGGAGGGGTCAGTCTGTCACATGATCACTGCACGAAGGAGGCTAGGTACAGTCGACGCACGGAAGTTGTACATAAAGTTGTTGCATAACTTAATTCAATGCTGTCCCCATTTGCAGTAAAATATTCACTCCCAAATTTTTGTACAATTTCAGTAATACGTGAATATTTTGATTGTCATGCTGCAGGCATTTTACTGTGTGGGACTAGTGAACACAGTCGAGAGACACTATGCACTGTAGGCAATGTGTATTTTGCTGTCACTGTACTCGCGCAATGACGTCACGCTCTGCCCATGTGTCAGGTAACTTGCGATCGCCTCATCTCGCGATAGCTGTATAAAGGTTCTAAGCCTAATTATTACTGTTGTAAGTGGTAAATATTATAGATTTTAAGAATTTAATACAAAGTAAACTTGCTTTGTAGCGATTTGAATTAATCTGAGTCTCACTGAAAATTGAGAATCTCTAAACATGCAGTGGCTTATCTAAAACTCGTACACATCGTGGAAGTCTTCGAATGACCCTAATTTCTGTAACCATTTCAACCATACTTTAAATTGCAGAAAAGCTTCACCACCCTCTTTTAATATATTTCAGTTTTAAGGAGGGGTTCGTGCGTTGTTTCATGCACAGAGGTACAGTACTATCTATAGGTGCTCCGCAGTCGAAACCCGTTAAGCATTAAAAACAAAAGCAAAATAATTTTAACATTAAAGACAAAACGCTCTTTGGTCAAGTGGTCAACGTTCAGGCCTTTCAATCGAGGTTCCCGAATCCGTTTCTCGGACGGAGTGAAATGAACTTGTTTGATTAAAATCGTTCCCTATCCTCCGCAGGGCTTAAAAGTGTGAATGCATGAGTGAATTCATAAGTAGAATGAATAAAATCAAGCTTAATAAAAACTTGCCAAATAATACCAACATTTGCTTCTAAATAGTCCGCGATATATCCAAGGAAGTTGCAGTTATAACTATTGGAGATGTCATTCATATGGATGTTCAAAGTTTTGAAATACCACTTGTCTCACGTAGCTTTAAAGACACCTAAAATTACCACGAGAAACAACTGGTATCCTTTCTCCTCTCTCGCTGAAAGATCTCGTCAAAAAGCTCAGTGTGTCAGTAAAGTTCAAATGTCTGTGAACTGTACCCCATTTTAACAAAATAATTAAATTCGTCTGCCCTCTTGGAGTACCAAAACTGTGAAAGAAATAAAAGCAAAAGACAGTCAGTTGTTGAGAAAAGTCCCCAAATACGGATCTCCAGCTGTGGCTGTAAAAAGATACCGAAAGAATATTTCAGCTATAAAAGTATTCGTTTGTGTGCTACTCCCCTTTAAAGTCGTAAATCTTTTAACAATTTCGCGTTTTTTTACGCCTTTTCTTCCTCGACTTGTGTTAAAACTGAAGCAAGAAGAATAGAAAGGGGAGGTACGTTTCAATTGTTTGCATCTGTCATTTCTTCGCTCTCTCTCCTTGCTGCAGCAGAGCTGAGCTGAGCAATTGGATCCATCCATCTATTGACTTGCAGAAGTCAGCCATCTTAATTACAGCAATTAGCAAGAAGTTTCTCTTCGCCAAGTCCTCCCCTCTCTCATCCTTAAAGAGCGAGAATTGTAACCAAGGGATGCAAGAAACTGAACAAAATACTTAAAAGTTTTTAAGTCGCTAAGAACTGCTAGGGTGGCGGCACCCGATTCTTTGCCCCCTATCACTTGTGTAAGCCCAACCCCTTGCCAAATATGCCACAAGAAAGGATTACACGAGATCTCCCCCACCTCCCTTGCAAGAAAAGGGAAGATAGCGATGCGTGGGAGTAGGAGAGCAAATAAATCCGAATACCAGCGCCATCTGTGCCGAAGAGAATGTGGGTTGTGACATCTATCGGCGACGTTATGAACTCGATCGCAATGCTTACGATCCAGGGAAGCGGAGGAAAAGAAAGAAAACAATAGAAGCGAGCATTATTTAATTTGTTTTGCGGCTGGTATTGACCAAACAGGATGAAGGGGGAAAGACATACAGCATTGCCTCTTCTTTTCCATCAAACAGCGGAAGAATATATTGACAAAACCTCCGTATACATGACGATCTTCCCTGACGGGTAATTATTCATAGGGGAAAACCCATTGGGACCTCGTAGCACGTATTGTTTTCTGTCATGCAGTGGAGGAACATCATCTGATAGCTGGCCGGCATCCTGTTTGCATAGAAGGTCGCAAATTGAGCTATTGTGAGAGCAGTGACTAAGAAACTAAACAAATGTGAATGTATACTACTTCTGGATGAATCAACAGAAGAATAGCATCAGTTACACATCACTGTGTGATTCTATAAAATGCTTAATAGTTCTCAAACAGTTTTCTAAAATCCTATAACAGGCAATAAAAATTAAACAACCTAATGCCGAAGTAAATTGTGACAGATTTATACTCGTAGTTAAATAAATTTATAGCATATTATTGATATTATTAATACCAGCACTATTATCTTTGATCACCTTTAAATCTTTATTTTATGTTCTTAATTTTGGTACATTGCTAACGAAAAATGTGGTTTTTCAAGCGCTTTGTTTTGATACTTTCCTACAGGAGAAAGAAAAGTGAAATAATCTCCATTCTCACAAAAGTAGATGATGTATGAACAGTAATGTATAATCTGGTGCATTGAGTTATAGCGAAGCGCTTTTGGATTGTTTTTGTTTAATAGATTGCATAGTTTTATACCAAGTTACTCATCAAGAATGTCTATAGCAATAAAAAGTAACAGAAAATGTAATTTTTCATGTTGGATATTTTACGTGCCTATTGGATAAATAATAATTTATATTAAAGTATATAATGGGTCAACCTGAAGGCAGAAGTCGCATTTTTGTAATATGTGTGTATGTCTGAGTGTGTGACAAATATTACATGACAAAATGTGCAAGCATATTTACCAAATTTAAATGGGATAAAGTTTAAGACAGTTATTTGTCAGCATTATTCGTGTGCGAAAACCGGTTATCAAGAGAAATAACATAGTTCCGATCACATTCCAAGCATAAGAAATGCTGCAGGTTTTAACATCCAAGGGGAAAAAAATTATGAAGTATTTTCGAAACACCTCATGGCATGTAACTTGCACAAAGAAAAGAGAGGCGTGGAGGAAGGAGTTGAGAGAGAGAGAGAGAGAGAGAGAGAGAGAGAGAGAGAGAGACGAAGGTGTAGAGAGACTGACAGAGATACAGGATGAAACACTCAAAAAATAAATAAGAACGGGACATAGAATGCTAGTGGTCTGATACGTAAATTTAAAATCCAACTCTCTTTAATCGGTGAGGTTTGCTCCGTACGTTTGATCTGTAAGGTGTTACTTCAATGAATGAAAATTCTGGCCCTTCTTATCTGTCTAATGATACAAATCTGCCTTTGTGGACACGTTGTACGTAGTTTGTGTAAAAAGCACTCTTTAAAATTCTGTCAATATTTATAAGAAAAATCTGATGTGCTGCACCCTCACGACTTTTTCTACTCTTGTACTATTCTTAGCAACTCTTATTCCTCTATCTTGTTAATGTTAGTCGAGATAAACATTTGCAGAAATTATCTAATTTTTCTGTAGTTGCAAGGGTAATATGCGAATTCAGTAGGTTTTGAGCAATAGTCAAATCTTTTAAAGATTGGCACTATATAAAGGCTTTGGGATTCCGTTCTCTTTGCATGGCGAACAGATAAAAAAATAAATTGTGTTTTAACGAGGTCTTCATTTTGTACACAGTAACATTTGGTCTATCTCTTACAGTTTACCAGTTATGCAAAAGTCATCCAGAGTAAACAGGACTACCTAGGCTATAGCCAGAAAATTCGAAATGTACATTTCATTTGCCTTAAAAATATATTAAGTATATGACATTTTAATCAAAATCGTTAGAGCCATTTTTGAGAATATCAAAATTTTCGGAAAAATTTCCATGTGAAGAGTAGTTTACGTTGGGGGAATTTTCTTCAAAATCTTCGTGTCACGTCCCTGAAAGGTATTAAACTTAAGTACCAACTTTGGTTTTTAACCGACTTTTTGCTTTTGAGTTATGCTGTTCACAGACAGGCAGACACACATACACAAGGACCTTTTTCTAAAAATGCTTTTTTGGGATTCAAGGGGACACAAAACGTATATTTCCTGTGAAATGTCGACATCGAATTTTTGGGTGAAATACAATCTTCCCCTAGTTACCATTCGCAGAAGAGAAAGTAAAAATGCGGGTTCTTCCATAGAGTTTGTTTAATGCATTTTAAATACCTTTCTATATGCACCAGACAATTAAAATTTTCAGCCCTTCTTTAATTGTGTTTTCAATATGCCACAAAAGTTTCATGCTAATTAGCTTAGAATATTTTGATATATACTGCATCATTAGTCAGATGGGCACTTTCTGGTTCCTTTAACTTGTATAGTCTGCACAAATATGATGGAAAAATCGAATATTTTTCCCGTACTACATAAGAATGCTATAACGTTTCAACTTCATATTAGAAACATTACTTTTAAATCTGAAAAAATTAAGGTATGGTTGAATTGTTAATAGAATTATTCCTCTAATGATTTCCAACCGTTCCTAAAAGAAACTTCCCCCAACTCTTTCCACCCTGATTAAGTTTATTCAAAGCTTCTATATAAAAAGTGAATGAGAGAATGATTATACATAATGCATAGCATACAAAGAAAAATTGTACGAGGAAGCGCGAGCTCTGTGCAGAAAGTTTTGTTTTCGCGCAAATTGAAATTGAATTCTCTTCAGCCATGCACACGGTCCCTGGAGAAAGAGAAAAAGGTTAAAAATTGTAAAAGGATCAGATCGGAGTGGTTTTGGAAATGAAAACGTGCGACATGGCAGATCAGATAGCGCCCCTTCCCAGATTGATGAGTTAATGCCTGGAGGGTATTCCTTTGGGGATTTCACTTGCCCCGCGCGCTCTGCTCGGCGGCGGTCCATTCTAATGGAATCCGGTACATCTGGAAGGAAGCTCAGCATATTACATTGTCGTTCTGACATCATGTGGTTTATTTCTAGGGGGACAGGAACCATGAAGCCTCCATCCAAAATCTCTCCTACTTACCGACCTCAAAACAAACAATTATTACAGTTGCAGATGTTTGTTTTACTTTGATTCATAAACACAGCATTTCCTGGCTTTTAAAATCGTTTAGGGGTTCCATAGAAAGTACATCAAACAAATGCTAGTAGAGAAATCGCATTTTGTTTCCACAGCAATCTTAAGAGCATCGATAATAAAGCCTATCCTTAAATGTGAAATGAGGAAGAAACGGAATTTTTGTTAATGTTTGAAATATGTAATTCAGTGTTATCATTAACAATGATACTATACCTCAATTTTTATTTCAATTAATAAATATATGGAATACATGTTTTTTATATTCCATTTGTATGCGGTCTTTAACATCTAAGGTCATATCGGCGACCTTTTACCTTTGGAATAGTTTGCTCAGCAGCAATGATGTTTGCAGTGGTTTTTATCTTTGAATTGGTGTTATTTTAGATTATTGCATTAAATTCATACACACATTCACACCCCATTCATGTGTGTTAATCTTGGTTATAGAAAAATTCCCATCCCCTAGCCAGGAATCAAACCCGGGACCTCTGAATTTGAAGGTTAGCATGTTAACCAGTACACCACAGAGGCAGTAAAAATGTGTCTTTCTATCAGGTCGAAATTAATTAAAATTAATTTACTTCTTGTTTATTTTCATAGTACCTATATCAATAAATAATATTGTAATAACATGAATTTCTATTAAACTCTTCTTAATTAGCATTTCCTTAGTTTGGAAACAATTATGAAAGAAGTCCACCTGTGGTGTGGGGGAAGCGTGTCTGCCTCACATACAAGAGTTCTCCAGTTTGAATCTCGATTAGGGTGAGCTACTTCGGTAAGGGTTTTTGTCTGAATTTTCCCTTATCGTGAAAGATGATTGTCAGGTACTCGGGCTTATTCGAGCATCATTTCATGCATTCCATTCATCTTTTTATATGACCCAACCGGTTAAAGGGCATTAAACCAGAAAGAAGGCCATGAAATAATGATTTAGCAGTAAATAAGCTGATAAGCTCATAAAAATCGAATGTTATAATCTTCAAAGGTTTAATAAGTGATGGAGTAACAACTGGAGTTTTTAATAAATGAAAATAGTAGTCGTCATCATAGAGGAAGTTGACGCTACAATCTTGTTTATCATTGCTGAAGTACAAACCTAAGTTCCATTGCCTGTACGTATGTTTGTTGTGTTAAAGCACATTTCCCCCTTATTTAATTTTGTAGTACTGGGAATTTAAATACGTTAGAAGGCCGAATTAAGCCAACAGGTAGCCACTTGAAGCCTCCATTGTAATGTGGAGAGTACAGGACCACTTCCTCCATGATTAATGCCGTGTCCACAGAGCGGACAGGTCGAGAGGATTCGAGTGTGACCACATGTCGATTATTGGCTCCAATCATCTCAGCCACTTCGTTATGTAATTCTCTTTTTCATAGAATGGTCACCCTCCAGTACCTTTCCTAACCGTCTTTTTGTTTGCTTTCGTGTTTTTAAAATAAATATACAATGTGATGACATTGCAGAAATAATGGCAATAAATTAAGTGAACAAAGAAAAAAGGACTTATTGTAAGGAAACAGACAGGTAGAAAAACAAACTGGTTGGAATAATGACAAATTTAGTGTGTGATGGTTGTTGACTTTTTGCTACCTGACCGAAAGTAGTATGACTCACGAAGAAAAGGAAACAAGGGAAGAGACAGTGTAAACTGGTAGTAAATTCTATGCACGTTCCTCATTACATTGTAAAATATGCTTAGCTCTTAATACTTAAAGCAAATAAGTATCAATAGGATGGGTTTTAGAATAATTTGGTGGTACTGAGGTCACATAGATTCATTCATCATAATGAAGACATATAGAGAAGTACCAGAGAAGTAATTCAACTAGCTAATTGATTTTAAAGTATCGCAAAAGTTGCTAAGGTCATCCCCCAAACAGCCAAAACGAGTTAAATGACCTTTATTAATACCCTACTCCGCTGTTATTGCTGCCAGTGATCTGCGCACAGGAGCTATTTCCGTCTCTCGTTGTCGTCCATGGGATCTGGGTGGCACACGGGGTGGCACACGGGGTGGCACACGGGGTGGCATTTGGGGAACCCGCACCGAGGCCCACCTGTGTTGGCCCCGGTAATCCTAGTGATGCCGTCAAACTTGGGAAACTTTAGGGACCTCTCAATGTCTGGATCAAGCCGCCCGGTGTCTCCTCTCACTCACCCTTCCTCCTGGGGGTGCCTCCTTGGGGCATAGGTAAATAAGCCTGACTTCAGTACAGAACCCCCTCAGAGTCTCTCCTATTCCTATTACAGTCTTCTAACCAAGGAAAAGGCCCAAGAAAATGGCTATGTTTTGATCAGTAACACATATAATTTGAGATAAAATTACTGAATGTATGGGTTAGGTGTCAGAGTCAACTGTCAGAAATCTCGTCATATCACGGATTAATGGATAGGGATAAACCAATAACTGCAGAATAATTATCAAGACAATTACAGCACAGATAATATGGGAATTAGTTAATACATAATGACAAAGGAAAGAAGGCTAAAAAGAAATACCAATTCCCAGGACTTTATTTTGCTTTCCCTTCCGTTCTTCCTGACTTCCTTCCGCGGATGGCCGAACTTGCAGACAGACAGACAGACAGACAGACAAGACATGCTAGTCATCGCTGTAGTAATGACAGAAAATTACCAACTTTTATCTATATCATTTTGCCTTGCAATACTTTTCATCCTGTTAGGCTTGAACCACCTTAAAGAAAAGTGAACCGAACATGACAATAAAAGTCCAGGTAATTGACCCGAAAGCTAAGGTTAGCTCCCATTTCCGGTCGTCAGTGACATCCGTATACAATTATGATTTTTTTCTGTCCTTGTGCAGTTCACGGGTTATTGACTATTGTTGGCGAAGCTGTTCTACATCAGCGGAAGTCGTCCTGTATGGTTTGGGGACGCTACGCATGGACGAAATGTTTCCACACTACAATTAATAGTAATCTCGATGTCTTTGTCGAGGGATGACAAGTATTAACCAAATAATGGAAAAATTAAAGCAGAGTCCAAACTAATAATTAAAGTTAACCTTTTACAAAAGGCAGGAGATTTACCTACATAGACGACTGTATGCAGACTAAGGACTAAGAAACGGTTTATTGATGATTTCCTATGCTTTAACATCTCTGTTTTCACCTTCAAGCTTCAAATTCCTAATTTTTAACGTGTCATTTTTGGACTGTTGTCCCATTTTGACTGCCTTCTGGTCCACTGTGGACTGGCACCAACTTCATAGGAATCGCACCATTGTGTTCTGCAACTTTTAACGCACAAAGGGCTATCTACTTACTCCAACGCCGGATGAGATGGTTCACCTGGTATACAGGTGCCTTCAATAATCGCACATTAAAATGTTTATTTGTGGGGTAGTTCCACAAATGTATATTCCCTGTAAAAAAAAAAAAAAGTCAACTACTTTTCTTTCGGGTGAAAAGTAATTATGGAAGAAATTTAATGTAATATGATTAAGATGTCTAAAAGTTGGCTTGTTGCATTTAATGACGATGTAGAAGGCGCTAAGCAGACTCAGTAAGGTGTGTAAAAGTCGAGAAAGGTCTGATAAAAAGTTTTTCCTCTTGCAAACACCCCAGCATGCATGTGTGTGTTTTGTGGGTGTTACAGAGTAACGTTTGTACACATTCACTGGAGCTTAAATCACTTGAGAAATATATTACCCATTGCTGTGCCATAAAAATTCACCGCAGATCAAACAGTGGAGGCTATCCTTCCCACCCTCCCCCTCCCCACCCTTCCACCTCCTCTACTTCATATTGTATTATATTTTACACCGCAGATCCCCCCTCTACCTACCAGCTCAGTGTGCATACTGTATTTATACGGCACACCTATTATAAAGTATGAGTTTACCAAACACATGACAATATTCCTGTATTGTATACAACACTGGCGCCATTGGCTGTGCTCTTTTTTTAATTCTTATCACCGTGTAATGGCTTGCCCTGCCTTATCATCCTCTTGGGAACATAAAACCTCTATTACAATTTTTAGCCATCCTAATGTAAGCCTATATTTAAAAAAAAATACATGGCCACTGTCTCACTTCCTCTTGTGTGTTTGTATGCGTGTGTCGGGTGGGATCTTTTTTTCTCCCTCAAAGCCGCGCAATCAGCTTTGTGTGTGCGTGACAAACCAATAATTCCGTGATGTAAATTGGCAAAAGAGTAGAAAGTTCTGGACCATTTGCGACGGGCTATACATTAAATCTATAGGGCCGTAACTTTCATGGACCAGTATATGCTTATGCACACAAAAGTCCCCTCCGTTGCTCCGGCTGAACAAATTTGGGACTTTTGGCGTTAAATCGATAAGTCTAAAGTATTCTCTGTCTGGTTACACAGTCAAGTGGCATTGGTCGTATTTTTATTTAAATGTCGCGTGGCTGCGGTTATCAAAACTAAATTTGACAGAGATCAACTTCAGTATCTCACAGAACAAAAGGCTATGTCAAGGGTCCAAATTTAATTCTAAACGCAGCTTCTCACATAAAAGCCTACAAATAAAAAGATTTATGCTGAGAGAATAGCTAACACAAAAGTCGCTTTCACAATGGAAAGATATATATGTAGATAGAACTCTGTCTACGCTCATAATCTGAGTAAAAGGAATCAGACGTATAAGTTTTACATTGACTTGGAAACATGTTGAGACAACAAAAGCTGGAAGACTTATAATTAAATACCAACCATGGTATTACCCCAGTTAACACAAACATATTGCAGCGAATACTTCGAAAACGTGCATTTTTGACATAGTACACTATGTACTTGAATGAAATCTACAGTTTTTCAGTTATATAAATTGCGATAAGAATATAGAACAATCAATGGACTAAGTACAGATATAGATTTTACTCTCATGGCATTTATGAAACTCATAATATATTAATAAGAATGGTTACAGCCGCTGTTTAGAAAATAAATTACGACACTTTTGCATCTAAAACAACGGGTATGTTTATCCCACTTTTCTGTCTAAGAGTTTCTGTCCACAGACAGATGGAGAAAAGGATTTCTTCTGCGAATTCTTTTTTATTTATTTAGTCAGATAATCTCAAAGCTTATATCGAATTGTTGAGACGAATAAATCTTTTTCTAAACTAATAGTAGTGTCGCTAGATCTTGATGAAAACATTTAATAAAGCAGAGGGGTAACTGCTTATGTAACTGCTTACATCGCACTTAGAAGTTCCCTCTTAGTTTAGCACGAATATATATCTTAGGGCACAGTTTTTCTAGAGTACTAAATGGTTATCATAACGCTTTAATTGAATGCAAAATAATAAAGTGCGGATGCATTCTTCATCTAGTGACTTAGACTAATTATCTAAGCATATTTAGTATTTCATATAGCGCTTAAAATATCTGAATAGTGGAACAACGTTATGCAGTGTAAGCATAATGGCAAACCCGATACCATTTGAGGGACTCGTGTACATAATAAACCGTTTAGTACGAAAATCCAAAGAATAAAAAGAGGAAAGCGAACTGGCTAGCGATTAAGCTTTGAGATCAAGGCTGATGCTACTTAGGGGCAGAACATTGACACTTTAGAGCGTTACACTGTTTTGGTATTAATGGAGGACCTCCGTAGTGATTGTTGTTCCAGATGCAACCAGCCCTTCCCCTTCCGCTAGTATTTAAATACCAGCCCATTGCAAAAAGCGAAATGAAGAATACAAGAAGATTTCGGTCGTTTTAGTAGAATGGGAAAAATGTTAAAAATGTAAAGGTTTTTGAGGGGGCATGGAGCACCGAGGATGGGAAATTCACAAAATCCATTACTGTGAGAGGATATTCCACCCCTCCCCTTAACCAAGTCTCTTTTTGTAATCTTAATTTCGAAGGTATTTTAAAGCCAAAAGCCGAGAGCGCTTGCCGCCCTTTTCCCTACGTGTAGGGGCATGTGTATAAAATAATAGCACTTTGGGGACAGTGATTACAATTAAGAGGATTGGAGTCATGTAATGGCGCTCTCGTGTCGAGTGACATCACGCGAAAGAGGGTGCAGGAGGGATGAGGAGGTCCTTCCCTCGACCCCAAACAATGCTAGTTTTTCCAAACAAGTTCCAAGGAGAAAACAAAGATTTATTGTCTTTTCATGTTAATCCGGAGTAGGTATAATTTGTAATTGCGTTTGATTTATCTAAGTGCATCTGTAAAATAAGCAATAGGAAAAAATTGAGACATCGGAGCCAGTCGGGCTATTTTGCGTTAAGCAACATGCGTTGTAACAGATTTAATCGTTGCTATGTGTTCAGATAACTTAGGCGTCTATTTTCAATATGTTAATTTGTATTCTTAGATTTATAGGTATTTATTGACCATATTACCCAACATTTTACAATACAGTTTTTTCAATCACTTAAATTAATCCAGTGATTTAAAATGTCTTTAAATGACGAATATCCGCAAACGAAGGCAGCGACAAGGACAGAAATTTTGTCATTTGTTTAGCAAAAGAAATATTAGTTTCATAATTTGAAACTTTTTTTTTTTTTTTTTTTTTTTTTTTTTTTTTTTTTGAGGAGGTATCTGAACATCAAACCCAATATTCAAGAAAATACCACACCGCTGATGTAATTCTACATTTTATTTTCTAAATAATTGCGAAAAATGATTAGAAGTATCGCACATGATTTTATATTTCGTCTAAACAGTGAGGGTTAAAAAAAGAAAGAAAAATCTTAAATTGTGTTCTTTATGCAGTTACATCTAGTACTGTTTTATACAAACTTATAAAATACACAAACTGGTTCAGACTTTGTTTAATCAATGAAAAAAATATTATTTGTTTTATAGTTCATACCTGTCCTATTGTACCTATACGTATCACATGATTGACAGATCATCTTTCTTTACTGATGAAGCCTTTTTCCCTCCGTGTTACATCAGCATCTAAAAAAATATTGAGTTTTTTTTGACACTGTGTATCTCCATATTACATTACTTGATTGGCTATTTTGAAAAATATAAATTCATAAAAACAAGGTCTCATAGTGTCCCTCGCCTCTTACATGATCAAGATATTCAATTCGAAACCGAAATCTAAATCGTACAAAATAATTGAGAAGTTAAAACGTTTTGAATACAGCAACTCTTTGTAATGATTTGGATCTGAGAGTGAATTTTATTTGCCTTAAGAGACCGACTTTGGGTGGGAAATTAAAGGAGTTAATGGTGCATTGATATAACACCCCCTTCCACTTGAGAGGAAACCATCGGCGCTTGAGGAAGGTGGTCCAGTTTTCATCTCAAGTTATCGGACACTTGAGAAGGCAAGAAGCGCACTTTCAACTCCGCTCAACTTGGCAAACTTTATGCAACATATCCTGAAGAGTGCTCTTGATCTAAGTGCAGGCGCCCGCTTCAGGCGCAAAATGCTGACTGCCGACTAGCTTCAAAGCCACGCGACTCCCAGCATTTCACCTGAACTTCAGCTTTTTACAACTGAGGTGAATAATTAATCTACTTACATTTTCAAAAATTATACGTTTAAACAATTTATATCTAGATAATGAGTTAAAATTATTTAATTAAAGCCAAAATTATTGTTGAATCTCACTTATATGTTATTCTAATAAAACGGTTTCAGTTCTATAAGTTTTTTGTTTTCAAATTCCTTCATTTATACACTATTTGGGGGGGGGGCAGTTAAAATGTTAATAGGTCACATTTGGAAATGGCGCGATCATATTTAAAAGCAGGCAGATAAATAAATATGCCAATGCTTTGCACTTTTACACATGATTACCAATATTCTGTTCTTTTACAGCCTTATAAGTTGGTGCTCTTGCATTTTGCACGTCTCCAATGTGTTATTAAGTGGTTTGTAGGGTTGCCTGTCATTGCCTATATAACTCGCTGTTATGCAAGGGGTAGATGAGTTGTCGATTTACAGTAGTGGAAAGGTTGAGCTTTAGGCTTTCTTCGCTGCAAGCTGTTACCCTGGGGAGAGAGACAGAGAGATTTTTTCTTTTACTAACTAGTTTAGCGGCGTGAGATTAATAATGAGGTAGCAATATATTTGAGGAACGAAAGCTTTCTCTGAGTTGGTTGATGACACTTACTTGGGTCATCAGCAGTAGTGCCTTTGAAGATGCTCAACTTTCCCATAATGAGCCCCCGATACCATGTCCAATCTTGCATTTACAAGTGACGTTTATTGCTTCGATCTAAAAAGTCAATATGAAGTGTGATAAAAACGATGATAAATAGCAAATTTCTACATCAAAAAGGATGCAAGGTAAAGATTTTCTGGAAACTTTTCCCACCCCAAACTATTTTTGAATAAAAAAGAGCTGTATTTTATATTTTCTCAAAGCTAACTTTCATGTCTGGGTTATTGGAATGCGAATTCTATTCAAATAAGATTTTGATTTAGAATCATTGTCACTGATCTTACACAATTGAGAGAGAGCAAAAGCTTGCTTAAAGAAAAATATAAATTCTGAAATTAAATATTTCCAAAAGTTTTGCTGTTGGTAGTTTGAACTTCATTTAATACACTTTAGTTCAGTCTGTTCTCAGAAGCTTTTACTAGTGTGCTACTATCGATTAACATTTGCGCGTTGTCTCAATCTAAAATATGCATATTATGATATATTCCTAATTAAAATATTTCGCCATTTTTTGAGAAATTATGAAAAAAGGCTATATGGTAGGTATGTGCACTCACAAATAGGAGTTTAAGCGACGATCAAAAGATAAGAACTAGTCCCATTCCCTTAGCATGGCAGTAAAATAAGCTAAAGACACCTATTTGAGGTGCGTATAAGTATTTGAAAATCCAAACCAATAATAAGGATTGTATCGAAAATGATTATTTCCACAAAAACTTTTATTTGATATTCCACTTTGTCTATCTCTCACGATTACTAGTTAGGCAAAAATGATCCAGAATGAAGAGGACTTCAGAGTCTATTTTCAGAAAATGCAGGATATTGCCACATTTCATTTGTCATGAACATTTTAATAAAAAGATCGTTAGCGCCATTTAGAGAATATAACATTTTTCGAAAAATTTTTCCATGTAAAGGGTAGTTTGAGAGTACGTTGACCTTAAATACTAGGTTTGGCATTTTGCCAAATTTTAAGTTTGCTTTCTAACGTGTAAAAGTCACCTAATTTTCCTTTTTGTAGTTAATTCAACTGAAAAAATAAGGGCTGTTGGAAACTAAAATTGATAATGGACCGCTACTTTGTACGATAGGAAGGTGGCTTAGGATCTAAAGTTCTATTCATTGCTACTTCTCTTACTATGGCGACTTGCCCAGTCAATGTCAAACTAAAATCAGAAGAACGTCGTTATTGAGGTAAACAAAAACTACAGCAGATGCGTTAGCTACCAGTTGCCAATGGCAATGTTCGCATCGAAGAAGCTTAAATAGGTCCCAGTCGTACGCATTGGAAAACAATTTCCTGCAACTGCTAATAATTATAGACTCCGCCATTAATACGGTGAGTCAATTAACCGGAAGCGGAATCGATAACAGCGACGTGTTTCCGGGTACGCGGGGAGGAAGGGAAGAGGGAAGTGGAAATATTAAGAAAGACGGTATGACGGGAAACACACTGCGAGAATATCGCCAACCTGTTCCTTGCTCCTTATAAATTAAATGAAATATGAAGGCATTCTCTTACTTTAGGCAGCCAAAGAATGCGCGGATTTAGTTACCTACGTCCGTAAAGCATAACAGATTTATTATTCTTTGCGAATTACTTAATTGTAATATAGTTACTAGATGTAACCTATTATTAACCCAATAAAGATACGTAGACAGATAGGCTTGACTAGGAAAAACAGAAGCGTGCGGCTACAGCTCAAACATTTGACTAACAAAAAAGGGGGCGGGAAGGGAGATAGAAGTGTCAAGTTAGCGCCAACTGGATCAGATGAATTCTGTGTTTATTTTTACGATGACTACTGATTCGAAGCATCATCTTTAAGTGTTTCATTGTCGGGTTTGTTTGTTATATGAGAAACTTCTACAAATAAGTTTCCTGTAATTCTTTTATGCGCATTGCCTCCTTAGCCCGGTGGTAGCGTAACAGCTTACCAAGCGGGAGGCACGGGTTCGTTTTGTTTCCTTCTCGCACTTAGATGTGCTCCTAGGTTTCGTAGAGTGAGGCGATGCGGACAGATGGCGCGGATGCTTGCTGCAAGAAGATAGTATGGCTTCCTGGTTCTACGGGTAGTTAATTGACCAGCTCCAATAATGGGACGGGTCTTCGAGTTAGGAACTGTTAGGGACTTCTGTAGCCGCCTGTGGATCCTTCACTTCATCCCTTCCTTTTGAAGAGTGACATTTGCAATACACTAGGTTTCCCCTTCCTTACAAGAGAAATAAAATAAACGAACCTCATAATTTCTTCCCCCTATTTTGATGAATACTGTGACTCTCCAAATTATGAATGCTTGTTTAAAATGAGTAGTGTAATATGCTTTTCTTCAATCTCCAGATTCCATTTGCGTTTCTGTTTTTTCAACATACCATTTCTGTTGAGATTCGTAATTTTTTGTTAATTAACATGCAATTCCACAACAAGCAGTTTTCATATATCCTTATGTACAGTTCGATTCTATTTGCAGCATAAGATCCTAAGTATACATTTGGTCTGTAGCCCTTTGCAATCCTCTATATTTTGAAAATGTCACGTATTAAACCCATAGTCTATTATCTTTATGTTCATTGGGTTCACTGCTGCCTCTTATTTTAAACGAACAAATAGTTGAAAGTTTAAAAAATATTAAGACTAAGTGGTAACGCGTGGTTAGCACCCTGTATAGCCTACACAATTATCGGAAGTTCCAGCTGCTGTACAATAATCACTCAAAGCATACGGCGTTGCGTTACACAAATAAACAAATCGATTTCCAAGAAATTCAGTAAGGACGGACAAACTTCATTCCAGTAATTAATCCGTTATCTGCCATCTTGTGCATGTTTGAACTTAATGGGCAGATTTTCATGGAATTGGTCTTTATCTGCAATACGGTGTATCAGAGAACGAGAGCTCCGTAAGGAATTGCTGCAATTGTAATAAGCATTTATCTTCCTCATTGCATTGTTCGGTTTTACACTCACAACATCAATCTTCTGCTTTCTCTTCCGTAGTAGAAAACCTGTTTGATTAACCTGTTGTTTGGCATTTGTTCGGTGGCCGATCCACTTTTCTTTTCTGTTAATCTTGCACCTCGGCGTTTTCTACTCCATTAGATGTTTAGAATCATTGGGGGAGATCATGACGTTTCTAACCTCTTGTGTTCAGACTTTCCTACATGTGTGCGGTAATTGAAAAGATCGATAACACTTCTACATAATCTGCTGCGGATGTTCTGAATCTTTGTTTCAGAGATGCATGTCATAAACAACAATGCAACTGCACAGTAATAAGCAGGAACCAATAATTTTTAAATTACCAAAAAGCAAAGTTAATTTAATTTGTTAAAATTAGTGTAGGTACATAAAATCACAATTACAATTACAAAGTAATGAGCAGGAACCAATGTTTTTAATTACCAAAAAGGAAAATTAATTTAATTTGTTAAAATTAGGGTACATAAAATTACAAATTAAATTATACATGGGTATAAAAAATAGCAAAATTGTGTATGAGAGTAATGCTGAAATAATTTAGAGAATTAATTAAAAACTATGCTTGTTTCGCGATCTTGTTTGAAGTATCTCAAAATAAAATTAACAAAAGTGTTTTAAAGCAGGACTTCCAAAACTATGGCATTAACTTTTTGAATTCTCAGATTGTACAAATTTAATTGCAAATTAAGAGGGCTTCATAACCTGTATCATCCCTTTTTAGGACATGAATTAATAGCTATCATTATACCTGCTCCTTTAGCAATAGCCAACCCTGCAACGCAGTAACCCTTCCCAGACCAACGATTAAGCAGGAATGTGATTTTCCCCAAGAATTCGAGTAAAGGATATATAAAATTAACCGTATTTCTCAGTTGAATATTCAAATGTCTAATGTTGAAAAAGTTATGCCGTGTAAAATGTTAATAGTATAAAAGTTCCTTATATACTTTGTAAATGCAACAAAACTATATATAAAAGACCTACAAAAGCTAGAATAGAAGAAAAAGAACTCAGTATATAAAATGACAAACTAACCGAAAAAATGAGCTAATAAATATGCATTTTTATAATCTGGGCCATATGATAACGGCTTGTATACCCGTTAGCAAGCCTATAATGCAAAAGTTAAAACAGGCCAGTCATCAGAATCCGCGTCTTGGAATGAGATAAAGCATATCGCCAACTTACATGCATGATTATGTAAAGTTAGAAATGAAATCCCCTCCGAGGTCAGGAGGTGTTGCCATATGAAGGATTCATTTGTCGCTCGGTATACTCAGTAATAGATGAATCTAATTAGTTTTCCCCTCTCATTCTTATCTTTATTGCTTTTCCAAGAAGTAGTATAAACAGTTTTTACAAGTTCATAAACCTTCATTGCAGCAGAAAACTTCTTTCCTGTTTTCATCGAAAAGCTATTCAGAAGCATAGGTGACGACCTTTCTTGCTCTTGAAACATTTCCTGTCGGCGAAAGTCTGTTCCAATAGGGCAAGGGTTTCGGAGATTCAGAAACGAGTGGTTATTCCTTAGATTAGACTATACAAACGTAAAACGAATTGCGAGGAATAAGAAAGAATTGTATAGCCAAAGACAACTGTAAAATAACTGTAGGTCTACTTAGAGCACCCAAAAGACAAAATCGCAGCGTGTTTTTGATAATTTATCGATCTGGGAGTTAGTTTTAAAGCTCCAACAGTAGTTACATGTGTGGTTTTATTCATATTGTACAAAATTACAATTTCTGTCGTCAATATCGTGTAATACAGACGACTCCTGCTCTGTCACACAAACTAAGTGATATCCAACTAAAGTGTTGAGCGGGTAAATGCAAGTGCTGACTGATTTGTCATTATAATTCATAATAATACTAAGTTTAACATGATGAAACCATCAACAAAAGAGTAAGTGTTCAATGGAGGGCTCAATGGGTAAGTATGCTTTTTAGTTGAGATATAAAGAGATAGGATAGCTAAATGCACGTTAGGGACGTTTTCCTCTTTATTACAGTCCAGGTCAGTCCGCCAATCTCATGACTGGCATCATAGTGTCAAGAATGCTACTGGTACTGCAAGAAGGGTAATCGAGTGGAGTGGGAAGATGGCTGCAAAGCGGGGAAAATGGCCTTGAGTAGACTGGTGAAAATGAAAATATAACAAAGCAAACTTGTACTAAGTTATCGATTATATTTTTCCCGCTTTAGATTTCGTGAAGTTCAAATTTCTGCTTATAGAGTTTGCTGTGCTTGGAACATCTTTAAAGAATTCGAGCTAACACAAGTTAAACGAGCAACAAGTAGTTTGAGAAGCACGTGGAACTGAAGTTCGCTTGCACAGGATAAACCCCACCTCTACTGCATAAAGATAGTCTAGGAAATCTTGTTAGTTTTTGCTCAGCTGGTGAGAAAAGACCATAGTCTTCGACCGCTTGTAAAAGCAAGGCGTCTTTCAATGTCGATACTTACTCCAATAACAATTAATTCTCTTCACAATAAATGAGGATACATAGTCCTTGAGGCATTCGTTCGCAGTACAAAAGAAAGACAAAAACGATTAAAAGCAAGCATTTATTTGACTTAAAGCATTGGAATGATAGCGGATACGTATAAAACAGGCAAAAGAAGTAGATATTATCGTGTTCGCATCCTGGTCGGAATCTTTTATAAGGCTTTGTTCCGTCCATTAGTCTACTCGCGGCTTTGCGAAAGGAATTAACATTCCGACAAAAACCAGTTTAGTGTTCTTTCGCAGTAAACGCCTCTTAGCGTTTTAACGATTGTGGGTGCTCTTTTCTTCAAATGAAAATGTTTCACATTCAGAGATAAAAAGGGAGACAGAAAAGATAAAGAAAAGGAAGATAAAAAAGGATAGGTTTCCGTGCTTAAAAAGGAGACAGAGAATAGATTCCCCAAGTGCCTCGTTCCAATAGATTGGAATGAAACTTAAAATGACGCGCACTCACACACATACAAACCCGCGACGGAAGGCTGATTTCGTTGTCTGGCTTTTGAAGTAGATGTTGGAACAGGAACACTCATACATAAGCAAGCAGCGTACCATGACGGACTCTCAAAGCTGCCGGTAATAACAAGATCTAAATCACATCAGCTATCAAGGAAGAAAAGAAATAGATTAAATTATAAAATAAATACAAATTGCGCACGGTCTTTCCCTGCTCTAACAATAGAGAAACGGAAGCAGGAGGAGCTGAAAAGAAAAGAAAAACAGTTTCTAGTAATTCAAACCGGATCCAGGTGGAAGACGAAACAATTGCGCCCTTGGAAACAGGAAAAATAACCATCGGCCGCGGATTTCAAAGAAATGTAGACCGCCAGTCCTAATGCACTCAATTTTATCGGAGTTGTACGTTTTTAAATCTTCTATACAGATAATTTATGTCGGAGCGTTGGACTTTTGTGTATTCCTGCGCATAACGGCGAGAATTTCCTGCTCGTGTGGTAGACTCATCTACAAGGTGCAATGTGGTGCCATAGGAAATGCAACCGCCAATTATTGTGGCTTAGGCCATTGTATTCAGAAGCGATGGCCTCCGCAGGTGAAGCTTCGGCGTGTAGATTGTGTAGATTTCGTGCTGAAAGACGTAATTACAAGGCAATAAAGCGCCGGACTTCTTTTTCAAGAGAATGGAGTCACGAGCTCTCGTAGAAAAGGTTTAAATTTTGTCCTTTTGTTGTTTCCCTTCTCGGATATTATTCCAGTCATTTTCTGCTACTAAGATACTGGTAACTGGACCTACCTATATGTAACTGCTGAGATGAATTTTCGCTGTAAATAAATTCTTAAAAGCAGCAGCTTACAGCGATGTCCTTAGGTGGGAGGGATCTAGGAAAAAGGGTATACTTATAAAATTCTTTGCTCACTCTACTACAAACCATGCTCACAAAACTTTCCTCATTTATCTAATTCAAGTTAATTGAATTGTTTGACCTTCATTAGACTTTTACACATTTCGTTGTAGGCATAACGATTCAGCAAGATAAAGAAGTAACCAAAATTTTAAACAGTGAGTTGCTATGTGATTGCTTTGAAGTTCCATGTTATTTGCATGATCACAAGAGGGGTGGGGGAGGGGACGAAAAGCGATTACTCACTTGGAAAAACATATTTGAAAATATAAATCCATAACAAAGAATAAATCAGAAATGGAGAAAATGCTATTTGACATTGTGTGATTTAATGAGGTCCACATTTTTTAAACAGTAAAACTCTGTCTCTTATGATTTATCAATTACACAAAAGCCATTCAGGATAAAGAGGACTTCCCAGGCTATTTCCAAGAAATTCAAGATAAAATGCTATTAGTCGTATAAATACCTTTAATATATGGTATTTTAGTCAAAATCGCCCAGCCATTTTTAAGAAGATAAAAACACTGAAGTTTTCCATGTAAAGGATGGTTAAAGTTTGAAGGGTTTCCCTAAAACTTTCGTGTGGGATCCAAATTTGGTATTTATTGAACATTTCCTTTTAGAGTTATGCTGTCCTGGGGAAATTTCAACATCGAATTCTTCGGTGGAATGCAATGCTTCCTGTTATCCCCTGTAGATGGGTGACACAGAAAGAAAAAAGAAATTAAATAGTAAGAAAACGAAACTTCTGTCTCCGATAGCACATTTGTATAGTGGAAGTTGCTATATGTTGAGATTCCACATCTCATGTTGAGATGTTATTTGGAGGCTGTTGTTCAAAGTGGGAACATCGATCTATAGGTCGTTTCCTTCTATTTTTCATCATATTTTGAGGATTTAAGAGTGTTAAATGCAGTTTTACTAAGTTAAATATTATGACCGGGTCTACGCAAGGTACAGATGAAACATTTGAATCCGTATCCTTCAGCAAGTTATGAACTTTCTGGGAATCAGCAGAAGACGTTTCCTTGGAACCATTTCCTTTCCCAGCAGAAATGATGTAGTGCTCCAGGACGCAGACTCCTCATCTGCGATCAGCTTCCCTCTCGGATCCGATCGGCTGCTGTTTGTTTTAATTGATTTTGTAATTTGGGGCGTCGACGAAGTTGCTCCCTGTCCCAGGCTTCTTTCTCTCTCACTCCTCTCGCCTTGAGAGCGAAACTAAACTCTCGGATGGAGTGTTAAAGTATTACTACACATTGCCAAGATGAAGTTGTTTTCCGCCACTCTTGTATTTCGTTCATCATCGATTATAACTTCTCCGGAATGTCGAGAGCACTGCGCACGACTTTCACCTTCCAAATAATGAACAGCAATGAAAATATTACCAAGTTGAACTTCTTAGAAAACTGTTTAAATTTCTCACAAACGGATAGTATAAGAGTACATGCGAGCTTGTGGAATATGAACTTCAATAAGTTGTTCTGTTGCTTGTTTATCGCTGAGATGCCGAATTATCCCAGAGGCTGACCAGTAATTAACACTATGAAAATTTGTAATGTTTCGACATTAATGAAAGTACTTCATTGAATCAACGCTAGCCGAAAGGATGGTTGACCTTTTTTCTGGAGAGTATTTTTCGTTGGGGTTTCAAAGGAAGATATTTTCACCTTGCCTTAGCAGTAATACCAGAAGAAGAGGAAGACTAAGATGGTGATGATCCTGGTGATAGAATAATTAAATGTGTCGCTTATCTCTATGGCTATGACAACCTGCGGAGGGGGACTTAGCACTTCTACCGAAATACGATCTTTTGTGGCTATGCCCCTGGTGGGGCAACCCCCGGAAGGGTGGATGAGGCGAATGGATTCTAAGGGCGGCTGGAACGTTGCAACGACAGAGCAGGTGACAGGATCCCTAAATTTTCCCACTTGAAGCGCCCCGGCGGAGGCTGGCTCAGCCTGGTTCCTCTCCCACCCCTCCGAAAAAAGACCATGGGTCAGAAGGTCGGCTACGGGGATCGAACCCGCGGCCTCCCGAATGCGAGCCATACACGACCGACGCCATCCCGCTCGTTGTAGCTTCTCTGTTAAGTGTCAATTTTTTTAACCCTTCTTCCACTTCATAATTCTGTCCATAGATAATTACATTTCCAACATACTGTTTTGGTGGAAGATACAACTAAAGCTTGATATTTATAAACCAACTTGCTGCTGATTAGACAAACTGATAATTCTGAACTTTGTTCCAGAAGCTTAAAGTTTAATTCGAATGATTTATACTTTGCTGTGCAGTAGAATTCGCATGTGTTTTTTCAGCCGAAGGGGGGACAATGTTACACCCATCCCCCTGATTTGTTCTTGTGTTTGCTTGTGTACTAAAGCGTTCCCATTGTATTAGCTCTGTGACGTCATGCAGTCCAGCTATGCGCAAGACATGAAAATTGGAGCAAACTAGCAAACTGTCACTGAGAGTCACAAAATTGTAAACTTGCATTGAAAAGACTACTGCACGTATTAAAGTATTTTAGATATTTGTGTGTGCTGAAAAGAACATTAATTATTCATCTTGAACACGTCAAGCAGGTTGCAGATGTCCCAGGTAAGAAACTATTTCGTTGCAAGACAAAAAAAGAGCATCGCGGTTGCTGACAATTACTACGTCCAAGCGGAACAAAGTCCTGGCGCTCCGAATTGACGTCTTTCCAATATAACAATCTAGCAGAGAGAAATTATCTTGCAGTAGGGTTTTCCTCCCTCCCTCGCTCTTTAATCCCCCTTCCTGGCTCCAAGTTCCGGACACCCATCCTTTATAGCCGCAGCGACACTCTTGCATGTCCACCGGGCTCAAAGAAAAGAGAGAGAAGGATAGTGGGGTAAAAAAGGTAAATTGTCGGGTTATCGGCGGATCACTTCGATATCGCCTCCATTCTCTGTGCCAACACTGTGTCCTCTGTGTTTAATCGGAACATCAAACTATTAGCAATCTAAAGCATTGTGTATCACCTTCATTTAGGAACCATTTGGCATCGAGCTGCAGATAGTGGTATTAAGACATTGTTGACATAAGTATTTAATACAAACTTCCTTTGATACTTTTACGAGTTTTTGTCCGCTTATCGATGATAACGCAGCTAATTTATTTTGACAGCCATTTCGAGAAGAAGCTCTCAGAAAAGAGAACTTCGGTTTTATGTTGTAAAGCTAGAGAAGGTTGCATTGAAGTGTCCAAATCCACAACTGACACCTTACTGACATATAAAAGTACTCTAGTAATCTCCTAAGATTCCTCTTAGAGCAACGCCTTCATCCACATTACCATTTTACTATTTGACATTGTCTTCTAGAACTTGCCCTAATAACGCGTGTCGCCAGAAAGTGGGCACAAGACCTCTATGAAACTTCACCCTTGTTCCCTCTTTGAACTGAGATCGATTGTATTCTGATTTGGTGCATTCACTGACAAAACCAATGTTTTACAACTGTTCCACATTTAGATCCATTCTCCGTCTTCAGTTTCATTCATGGCTATGAGTTATGCACATCTGTAGTTATAAATGATTTGTAAGCATACAAATTTGCAATATTTGAGTTTACTGTGTCTACACTTGTATGGTATGCAGGAAGTTCTAAACAAATTCATTGATCCGCAACTGACAGAAAAATCACCAAGATAAGTATATTTTTTTTTTCCACGGTTTCTCAGGTAGAGAAAGATAATTCATTCCCAGTTATAGTATAGCTTTTAATTAGGTCTGAGAAAAGCAACCCTACTTTTAGAAAAATATCAGGAGATTAACCTGATAACTTAGTTTCTATGAAATTTGTTTAATACAGTATTTGTAATATTAAAATTGGTTAATGTGGTGTGATATATACAAAGACACGTGCAGTTGCGTTCGATAATTGTTGGTTTAAATATTTCAAGCTGCCAATAAGCCAGTGCACGTTGTATCGGGCAGAATCATAGAATTTACGCCCGTGAGAAAGGATCAAATTGGACGTTTACATGTGCTGGTTCCCTTGTACAGAACTTAGGCATTGGTAGTAAACCATCAGACGCATTTGGCGAACGATTCACGAAGCTGCCAGAACCATTCTGATGAAGCTACTTTCAAGAACACGTTTAAAAAAGCAGCTCCGCTTTTACGGAAAACCAAATTCAATTTTCACAGCGTAGGAAAAGAGGGGAGAAGCGAGAGGCCTGCATCAGTAACTTGGGCAAGTAAACCGAACTCTGGAATTGATTCTGACAAATGCTGTAAATAAGGTTGATTAGTTCCCGGTTCTCAACCTTTTCCCCATATTCGGACCCAGAGGAAAAAAAGGAGCGAACGAAATCTGTGCTATAATTTGTGGTAAATGTCTGTTGGCAGCCAATACGTTCCGATTATCGGTTCTGCCCCCTCTCTCCACATACATCATCCACATTCTCAACTTCCCGGTTCCCAGTTTTCCACTTCATTGAGCGACCACCCAAACGTACACGACAAGAACATTATTGAATTCGGGAACAGTTCGCTCGCCAGTAAAAGGCGTTATTGTCAACTTAGCTGCAAAAATCAAAGACTCTCAAACTCGTAGCTTGTTTTCCTGCTTCATTTAATATCTCTAAGGGCGTTCCAAACTGCGAAATCGCCCAGTAAAGCGACAGCAAATACCAGCGGATTAAGAATGGTTTTTATTTCACCAGGAATTGAGGTTTTAAATCATTTGCACCCCTTAAACTCTCTTCTTTCTTCTATGTTGCTTTATTTGTCTAACATTCCTTTCTATTCTGAACTATAGTTTTTCTAATACTTAATTGTTTTGCCCTTCTTCTTTCGATGTGTGTTTAATTTGTTTTCCCTTTTGTTTCCAATGGCATGGCTTCTTTTCTTCTCTTATGCAGTGCTGGTTATCAGCTCTTTTGTTGTCTTAATCTCATGATTGTTCCCTTGTTGTGTTCCTTACCAGTTTCTGTCTTTCTACTGCTGGTTCTTAAAATGTTAAACTGAATCTAGAAAATTTATAAAACATTATTGAATTAATAACATTTAATGAATTTAAATATTTATTTTTACATTGAAATAAGGTTGCTCTTTGTTTAATACATGGTCTCTTGAAAGTAATTAAGAAATCTGTCACCACAAATTTCTTTCTCCTCTAGTGTTTATTTTTTATTTCTTATAATATGTATATTCGTTACTTTTCTCTGATTTTACGTTCCTGTTTTTTTTTTTTTTTTTTTTTTTTTTTTTTTTTTTTTTTTTTAACTGTTCCCCAACTTTAACTCTAATGGCCATATCGACGCCTCTCCTTTGGAATATATTACCTATATGTACAATAAAATTCACACTTACACACACACACACACACACACACACACACACACACACTTTCTCTCTCATTCATACTTCTAGACTCTGGGAAGGTTGGGAAATAATCTTGACTAGAGACAAATTCCTACTCCCCAGCCGAGAATCGAACCTAGGACCTCTTGTACAACAAGCAGGTACTCCACCTAATGAGCTATAGAACTGGCCACTGCTTTCTGGTTTCAGAGACAGTATTCCTATATCTGTATATTTACCCTTGCTTGTATCATTTGTTGAAGCAGCTCCACTTCTGAGTTATTAAAATAAAGGATAAATTCACAATATAAAAGCTCTGGTCTTTTTAAATAGGTATCTTGTAACATTGCCAAAGTGTAGATACATTTTAAACAGGTTTATTTGATTATAATTATTTTCTTAATCACTGGGATGGTCGAATTATTGCTGTTTGATAGTTTATTGTAATGTACTAATTGATACCTAGCCTAATCAAATGCGAAACAAGAGACCTATCTTGAAATTGTTCCCCAAAGTCGAATCTGATATCCAAAGAGATGCCGAATGAAGTTTTACTCCCAAGATCATGATCTATGAGCCGTATAAGGGAAATAAATTGCGAAGATCCCTCAATATTTCATCGTATGACCAAAAAGTGTCGGCCCTATTTGGAGCTTTTATCCAATAACAAGGCTTTGTCATTAGCCACCGCGCTTTCTTCTCTGTCTGCCCCCTTCTCTTGTATAAAAAAAGAATGAGGAAAGGTCGCTGGGTTGTTGGAGCCCTGCAGTTAATTTGAGCAATATGTTCCCCCACCCCCTCCTGCCCAATACCGTCACACGCTTTCTTCTTCATTAGCTCAGACAAATACAGCTGGGCTTTAACAAGTCCCTCGCACCAACTCCTATTAGCTTGTTACCTGGCGTTTTGTATTACTTGCAGAAACTCTCAACTTGGGGAGGTCATCTATTGACATAAGGGTAGACAGTAGACACCACAGCATTCTCGGTCCTTCAGCACTCAGAGAGTTACGCAATTGTTTCACAAATCATAGCCTGTAGATTTCAGATGTACACAGAAAAATACCATTAATCAGTCAAAACTACGACGGTCATGGAATGGTAAACGCATGAGAAAGTTATCTTTAAAGCAGTTCTTGAGCAAAGGAGGGAATGTTTTAACGGAAAACATATAGATGATTACGGCAGTAAGGGAAGGAAAACATCTACACAAAGTAAAACTGCAACAGTAAGTTGAAAATTTGGTACTGAAATTTAAGTAAAATGGTAATTTTTTTCAAAATGTTTTGTTATAATCTTCAGTCCTTAATTAAAAACATTTCAACATTTGAATGAAACTGTTGGGGATATTCGGAAAGCATGGCAGTAGTACTGTAAATAAACACCTTTTGGTAATAATTGCACGGCTCAGAACTCAGAAATGGACAAAGATGTTTCATGAAAATTTGAGTTGAAGTATAAAAAAGTTACAAGAAGACCATAAGATCGTATCGAACTATTGCAAGATTAGAGGAAGCGAACTTTTGGCTTTCAAATCAGGATTTGACATCCAAAGAGCTGTAGATCGAAAATCCAGAAAGTGGGTTTGCCCTCTTCCGGAGATTTGGCAACTAATGATATGGCAGCGACCTAAACATATTTAGAGTGAAACGAGTTGTTACATTCTCTCTTTAATTCTCTAGCGTACGGATGGCAAGCTTTGACCCACGGTGTTAATCTCCTACTTCACCCCTCCATTGTTTGCTGCGGGTGGTTGGACTTTACGGCGCTAAAATGCTAAGAGAAGAGATACTCCTTGGACGGTAGGCAAACCGAAGAACAAATTAGACAGGTTAAACCTCGTGTTCCCTTCATTAGCTCTGTCTCATGACTGTTTGGGACGAATTCAGCCTGTTAGCAACTCTCTTTATTACGAAGTTATCTTCCCTGGGTAAAGAGCTGGGAAAGGATAAACAGTTAAAAAACCATTTAAAATATTTAGGTAGGCGAAGTCGATGTAATCCTCTAAAAGGGCTTTAACATCTAGTATTTGTAAAGTGTAGATAAAGCAACAGAGGATGAACAAAATATCAATTTGTAGTTTTATGGTCTAAATTTTGACATAATGATACTTTTGATAAGTATGGATATTTAAACTACAAAACACACAAATACCTACACGTAAGGAAGCTCCATTAGTACAGATATTGTAAGAACCTGTAAAGAACTTGTTGAAGGTTACAAATGGTTCAGTTTAAGGGAGTCGCGCCTAATACAGAAACAGCCAATAAGATAGATGTTATTAATAATTTGTAACTACATGTAGTTGCACCCTCTTTTATCTTTCTCCCTTATTCCTCTTTTTCACCCTTTGGTTTCAGACCCTCTCGTCTGCCACAGCGTCCCTCTTCTGTCTTTTTTGTTCTCTTCTGTCGTACCATATTTCTCCGTGGCACTAACACAACGGCCACGGGTGTAGGCTTGTGTCCCACACCCCCTTCCTAGTCCAAAGTATTTTTTTCCTCAGCCCACCGATGATCAATGGCCTATATGCCGTAAGATAAATGGTTATTGATTTATCTACAATCGATTTATCGCACCAAAATGTAGGCAAAGCAAGCTGCAAAGCAAGCCTGTGAGGTGACCGGTCCTACTGCATAAAGCACACCCTATCCCATCCCATCCCTCTGCTGCTCTTCCTCTTTAACCCTCTACTCCCACACGTACGTCGCTTCTCTCCCTTTCATAAGTAACTCTCGACTGTCTCGATAAAAATGGGGTAAAAAATAATATATCTCCGTAATAGGAAATGAATGGACGGTAAGATAGAAGGCAGAACTGGACGCTTCACAAAGAACAAAATGAAGAGCGTAAAATTGTTGCGGGAGGCAGTTTATTGCGAAATATTTACGGGCCTAACATGTTCGGTTAAAATAACAGGATTCAAAATTTTGATCATTTCATTGTTTATTTTCATGGCCTCCCTGAGGTCTTTGGAAATTGTAATTTGTCATGATACAAGAGGAAAAGTTAGTAGAAATCAACTTCAAGCTAAGAAAATGAGCTGGCTGCCTGCTTTTGGCATTGCGGGTTCATCTCCCTTGCTTCTAATTCTTTAGTGCACCAGTTTTCTGAGGTAACTCTCCCTCTCTCTGATATTCTGATATCTCTGATTGGCTAAAGTTAGATATTAATCGATTCCTATTCGATACAACTGGAGCAGATTTCTAGAATAGCATCCCTACGTGGAATAAATCACGCGATAGTTGCTGGTTGCGCTTTATTTCCGTAAACACCTTAGTTGTGATGTCCGTATGGTTATAAAATGGACTAGACATTATAGGTACTTCGTGAATGCAATAGGTTTTGCTGTCGTTTGATGAATTTTTAAGAGTAGTTACGAGAATGAGAGATACTTTCAAGATCAATTTAAGAATCTCCGTTGTCTATGATTGCACTTCGAAAATACTTGACCAATCACACGTGTACGTACAATCAAGTCTAAGTACTCTACTTTAGAAGCAAGATCCATTTTCAAATGAAAGACAAACTCTCAACTCTCAGCTGAGAAAAGCTAATGATAAATTCAAGTCTTCGCAAGCATAGTTAGGTATTCGAAGCTTAATCATTCGAGGTAAATTTATATCTGGGCTCCTTATATTAAACATACTATTTTTTTTTCTAAATCCACCAATTATAAAAGGTAATGCACTAAATATATTGGTTATTTAACTAAAAAAGCCAAAGTGTTCCGTTCTGATATGAAATGTTTGTGAAGTGCAGTAAGCTTCTCGATGAACTCATCAAAAGTAAGTAGGGTAAACATTCCAGGGTTTAAGGTTGGTAGAAATACAAACCAGATGTTTATGACGTGAATGTTTCTTGCTGGTACTTCTACTGTTTGCATAAGGCAGTGTTTCATATGACTCTATAATAACTACATCCCGTAGGACCAACAGAAGTTAAACATGTGACGTTAACACTAGCTGAATTTGTCTAAGTTGTAGCAGTCCCTTCGATAGGAATCGTTTACATGAGTTTCTTTTTGAACAGTGGTCTATATGCTTACACGTTCAGTAGTATTAAAACCAATTCTCTCCAATGTAAGGCGAATCTACAGCTGCAAGGGCCAATATGACTGTAGTAGTGCAGTCTTTTGTTTCTTTTCCTCCATGGTGGTATGTCACATAAAAGTGTTTTAAGAGCAACCAATGCGGGTAAGCAACGATTGGTTCGTCTTTTGTCTTTCCCGCGCGTCATAATTTGACCCATAAATAACAACTTCTTGCAGTCTATGGATAATGGAGGGAAGCAAATGTAAGAAAATAAAAGTAAAACATCGGATGTGTTGATGACTTTCTCTACACGTGTACTATTCTTACAAACTCTTATTCCTCAATGTTCTTCACGGGCCCAAATGATCTAGTTGTCGACAGGACCTTAAACCCTATTTAGTTACTCACTCACTCACTCACTCACTCACTCACTAACTCACTCACTCACTCACTCACTCTTCATGTTAGTCGAGATGGTAAAATCTTTTAAAACTGGTTGCTACATGAACGCTTCCGAAATGCTTCACTCCACAGAACAATGCATTTGGACACAACTTGTGTGTTTTAAGGAAATCTATATTTTTAGTAATATTTGGTCTGTCTCTTACGGTTTACCAGTTAAGTAGAAGGCATCGAGAGTAAAAAGGATTACATGGTGTGGAGCTGGAAAATTGAAAATATACATTTCATTTATCATAAAAATATCTTGAACATATGGCGTTTAATCAAAATCATTAGAGCCATTTACGAGAAAAACAAAATTTGCGAAGAATTTTCCATGTAAAGGGTAGTTTAGGATGAAGATATTTCCCTCAAAATCTTCGTGTCGCATCCTTGAAGTATATTAACTTAAATATCAACTTTGGTTTCTAACCGACTTTTCGTTTTTGAGTTACGCTGTTCACACACACACACACACACACACACACACACACACACACACACATACACACACACACACACACACACAGAGAGAGAGAGAGAGAGAGAGACGGATCTTTTTTAAAAACTACTTTTTTGATTCAGTCGGCCTCAAAACATTATTTCCGGTGAAATCTCGACATCGAAATTTTGGGTTGAATACAATACTTCCCCTACTTACTATACGTAGTAGAGAAAATGAAAATCTGTAATTTATGGAAACATTAAAATAAGAAGAGTGCATTCCTATACAGCATTAAACTCTTGGTTTTCGCGAGAGCTAAGTCATGCGGTGTTATCTGTCAGAGTAACATTGTCAGTACGAATTTGAGCACCTGGTAATTTTTCGTTCAGCCTTTCTTGCACTTTCCCCTTCCCTAGACACTTCGTTAGACGCAGTTGAGTTAAGGGGGATATAGTAAAAATATCCAACACAGTGCTTCAGTAGATTGGTCTGTGCCTGATTAAGTGACGTACGACTGGAGGCGCCCGTGTGCGAGACGAGAGCAAGTGCCACTGTTGCGCGCAGTCGGTCCTTTCCCCTTCTCCCAGGTTCTCGCGGCGAAGAAGCAAACTTCAAAAGACGCGAAGTTTGCCGTGGTTTCTACCTCTGGACCGCTCACCATCTTAACTACTCTCGTCCCCTCTGACCAACCATCACTCCCCGGCGAAGGCGTCAACGGTAAACGGTCTTTTGTCTTTTCGCAGCGCTATTGTTTGTCAGCAATCCGTCTCTCCTATACCTCGGCTTGTAATGGCGTGCTTGTAAGGAACTGCATCTGTGGCAATGGTCATTGTGGCTTCGACTCCCTTTGCGCCTTACACACGTAAGTACACAAGAGTCCCTAGTATGAGTATTTGACTGACCGTTAGATGTATGCTATTACGGGCTGGAACTGCACAGTTATTAATTTTGTAGACTTTTTAAGCTGTGAAAAAAATACATTATAAGGTATCTTTTGATTCCAATATTTCCTTTCAAAAATCTAACATGCTAACAGCCTTTCTTGGTACCTTATGTGCAATTTTTCACAGTTGACCTTTCAATGACGTAGGCATTTGTTAGTTTATTTATTTAAGTCCGTCTTTGTGTTTTGGTAACTGCATACCAAGGAAAACTAATTCGATTACCGGGCGGGAAATCAGTGATTGGAAAGTTCCGCAAGGGGTTCTGAACCTCGTCAGTTCATTCCCTTGCTTGGAAGACTATGACAAACTATCTTATAACCTTCTCCGCTGACATGAATTCTACGCGTTCCCTTTCTTCCCCTTCCCCTGATTCCTAACGTACATCCTTGAATGATGATCTATGTCAAACAAGTCCTGTGCAATGCAAGATCAGGCGATAAGAGCCTCTATCATGATAAATGTACGTGTTTTCGTCATCCCTAGAGACAAATTTAAGGATCCTTATTAGTCAATAATGAAACCGTATTAGTACTATTTTTTGAGAGTTACTTCGTAAAAACGTTCTCTAGATTGGCCAACCACGTAATTGCCAAATAGTCGTGGGTGAAGGAGAGTTGCCGTGATATGCATGTAGGTACAGGTTTCGGTCCCTAGTTCTCGTGAGCTACGAGCAACTCGTAGCTGCATTAGTATTTTATAAATTTGGAATCCTCCGTATGTATTCAAAGATTAAACCGACATGATTCGAAATATCAGCCTTAGCTGTAATGCGGGCTAGCAATGAAGACTGCACGATAGTTTTCTTAACCGAAAGCAACTGCAAGTAATCAGTAATTTTACACTGTAATTCTAAAGGGTAGCCATAATGTCTGAATTCAAGTTAATACTAACAAAGAACATGCAGTTTACACAACTACAGAACATAGCCTACATTTTACGTATTTTCTCAAACGCTTATAATCATATTTCTTTGAAAGGTCAACAACTTCTTCTTCGGTCCCAGTTTGATGTGGGTAAGTTATGTTTACAGGGAGATATTGTAACGTAGCACACGTTGGGTAGGGGTGGCACAGTCGCGTCGCCTTACAGACAGGTTACTGTAGCGGGGTATCACCCTCCCCTTTCCTACCTCCTCTACTGTAAATGATATACAAACGAATACAGTAAAGTAGCTCTCAACGTAACACGTTTCCAACCCAGACCGGAGCCTAATCATTATCAAGCCGCACTTTTGCAGCACATCCCTGAGTTTAAAAGAAATCCTTTATGGCGAAATTCATATGGTTCAATTTGGACGACCGTTTTGCCCATTTTGAAATTCCATGCTCTTTGCATGACCTCAAACTTTCTAGATGAAAAAATTGTTTTACAACTCATTCAATAACAAGGAGTATCTCAGAAATCGTTAACTCCTCATTCAGAATGAGGAGGACTAAACAGAATATGCGTATAAAATTTGAGATATGGATTTTGTAGTCAAAATGTATGCTGTTTTAACCAAAAACGTCAGTAACTTTTTGAGGAAAGCAAAAATGAAAATCTTTTTTGTTGTGAAAGGTAGTTTTTGGTGGGGATGATTTTCATGAAATGTTTGTGTCTCATCCTTGGAAGACCATGAACGTAAATACAAGAAGTAGAATTGGAACTAAAAAATCCAATGCCACAGCCGGGTTTTGAACCACAGACCCTCCGCTTACTAGGCGGATGCTTACCAAGAGTAAGTTTGTTGGCATAAATAAATAATATTTACCAAGTAAATATTTAATCGACATTTTGGTTTTGAGTGATCCGTTCACAGAGTGGCACACATAAGTGGACATTTTGCTAAAAATCTTTCCTTTGGATTCAGAAAGTCTCAAAACATGTACTTTCAGTGAATTTTTGAGTGGAGTGCAATACTTCCATAGATACTACTTACCATAGATAAGCAATAGAGAAGGCAATAAAAGAAATAATTGTCTGATTTAAAATCTAATTTCTACCCTGTACTTGATTAACGTTAGATTCTGAAAGCATAACTGAAGCTCATGGCACTGTAAAAGATTTCGAAAAAGTATTTAATTATTCTCGATAGGGCTCGCTTTCTTACCTCATATTAACAAACCTGTGGTGAAATTATGACCTCAGTATTTGCCTGTGAACGCGTAGGTACTAGTCATTACTAAATAAAGCAGAACACATTACAAAATTAGTTTCTGTAATTTAGGATGACAATTGGGCGACCTATCCCATTGTTGCTCTCCAGGGAAGAAACGCTTCAGATCGAACAAGAAGATGAAATGCGTGCAACACCGAACGAGTGAGGGATTCAGTCTCAGCGGAACACAAATACCTACCTCGGTTCGGATAATAGAGCATCGAATATTGATTTGTTTGACTTGGACTAATACCTCGTCGCGACGAAGAGACAATTCTCCAAGACGGCCAGGAGCTGTACTTCACCTTTAGGCGGATTTCAGCACTTCTGTCGCGAAACTAAATTTTGTACCTCATAAGCCTGTTACGAAAAAACTTACTGGAAAAAAAATAAACCATCTTTTTATAGGTTTGTGCCCCATAATAGTGAATGGAGTGGGAGGCTATTTGCAAATTGAAAGTTGCTCACAGCGATTTCGTGAAGATTGGCATCGTGGATTTCTTTCTTGTTTAAAAAATGCGAAAACTTGCATCTGAAGAAGTTTGTAACTTTAACATTTTAGCTTGGTGAGAAGTTTGTGTCACTTGCTACAAAGAATGTGTCCTTTGTTAATCTGATATAGGCTTAAATACCAAGAAGACGTAATCGTGATCTGAATTAAGGTAGTGTGGGGGAGGGCGTTTTCATCGCTTCGGGTAGATAAAAGAAATATCTAGTTTCGATTCACGGCCGAGTGGGGAATTTTTCAGTTTTGTAAAAACTTTTGTTCTGTATTCAAGACCATGTAACTCACAGCCTATCCTAAGGTGGTAATTCGATGATGATGATGATGATGATGATGATGATGATGATGATGATGATGATGATGATGATGATGATAATAATAATAATAATAATAATAATAATAATAATAATAATAATAATAATAATAATAATAATAATAATAATAATAATAATAATAATAATAATAATAATAATAATAATAATAATAATAATAATAATAATAATAATAATAATAATAATAATCGGCGTCATTTCTTCTTAGTTTTGAGCAGGAACTACTTGACCATAATTACTTTCTGTGCACTTTTTGCAATTAATGTGTATACGCCAAATTTAAATGTAAGAAAGGCAATACACATTTACAAACTAAGGAGAAAAGTTTATCCTTATGGTATATTCCTTTTGTTGAGATGTATAGAAAAATGGAATATTGTAGAGACCATGGAAGCTCTATCTTGAGTGGCCTTCATCTTTGACGTATATTCATATTGCGAATTACGTAGATGTATCTGATGTTTTAGTGATATTATGATAATTATGTAATGCAGATTAGGTTTATATGCTTTTTTTTTAATAGGGACAAATAATTACTCATGCAGTTATCCTTAGTAAGATTGTAAGAGAAACAGTCGAAGCAGTTGTTATCGCTCCTGCTGAATAACTCTGGATATCTCTGATAGCCTCTTCGATTCCCTCACAAATCTTTGAGCATACCGAGAGCATTCTAACAGCTTAAGTATAATTTTCATAACAAGCATCTTTCCAGAAATACAAGAGATGTTTTTGAATGAAAGAAGATGCCATTCAGAATTCCTTTTGAAGCAGACACATAAAAAAGAAAGAAACCGAAAAAGAAAAAGAGAGGGGAAAAGGCTCATCTCGGTCCGTGCAAACATCTCAGAGCCTCTCCTTGTCCTTTGGTTAGTCTTAAGATGAAGGAGAAACTCGCGATCTAATGAAGAGTGCTTGAATTGCTAAACGTTGGAAGGTCCACGCTACGATTGGTTTAAAGAAGTGTAGCGGATGGAGAAAAATCGCGACTGGAGCAAGAAGCAAGCTCCGCTCGAGAGGCCCGCGGTTCATCGTTACGCTCAAGACAACGGTCATCGTAAGAAGCGTTCGTCTTGAGTCGTTGGTAAAGCCAATCAGCTAATGAGTGCCCAGTTGCTCACAGTCAGGGACTGTACATCATGTATTTAGTTTCTCTCTGCAGCAGTCGTCGTTTCCTTTTCGTTCTGTCTCGCTTCTCATCTCTTTCCCACCCATCCATCTCTCCTTATTCCTCTTTATTTGAGTATAATTATTGATTATTGGAGGACGGAAGGCTAGTTGGAACCAAGGGGGTTGGAGGGAAGCTAAAGGGGAGAAAGGAGAGGGGTGTGGAGGAGGAAGGGGGGGAGTGATTAAGCTCTATGGCTCCATCTCTACCCGTCGAGGTTCTTGCCTGCGCTTGCTACTGACAATTAGACAGATACGCTAAGTCTCGTATCGATTTATTCCTTGCCAGTGACTAGTAGGGGGAAGGGGGAGAGAAAAGAGGAAGGGCGTGGGGAGAAGCTGAGAGAGTGTGGAGGCATATATACCACTATACTGGAAGGGGGGGGGGGTGTTGCCCGGCCATACAACGTCAACATCTTCCTCTTGTGTACGATCCCAACAAGGCATTCTGTTCTCTTATCCATAACGCCTTGTACAACATTTCTGAACAAAACACTCTTCGCTGCAGTGAAATTCTTAAAGCAAACCCACCTGTTCTCCTGTTTCATTATCCCATATGGCGAGCCGGAGGTTTTGTCAAGAAATCTTCGGTTCTGAAGCCGCAGTTATTCCCTGGGCAAGCTAGCATACTATGTGGAATTGCTACCATGATGAATTGTTACTAAGATACCCAAGATATGTGTGTTCACACCAGCATGAAACGCGAGCCGGAAACTAAGCGTCCTCTGACATCCCATATTTGCAAAATCATAACATTCCCAAATTAAATCTAACAAGCTATCGTACGGTTTCTACTTCCGGAAGAGAGTAATACCACTGTTAGAAAAATCGTTGCTTGAGCAACAGAAAATGTGTGATTTACATCGCACCCAACAATGACAATGAACAATCCTTTCTGCAGAATATTTTCCCACTCGAGTATGCGCAGAACTGGATATCAGCTTTTGGGTAAATGCTGTTTCCGTTAAGAACAGGACTGCTTTAGAAACTCTCCAAGTAGTCTGGGATATCTCCCCGAAGAAGATACTGTTAAAGAGTGTCCAGGAAAAGTAAAGTGGGACATAGCTTACTTCCCAAAGGTACATAAGAAATCAAAACGAATGTATATATCTTATTGAGTTAAACTAACGATCCCTCAAAGGGTAATTATGGACAGTAACTTGGAAATGCTGCTAGGATAGGCTTAGAGTGGGATTTTAAATTTAAAAAAAATATTTAAAATAATTTTTGGTGATTGTGATCGGATGTTGAGATAGCTTACTTTAAAGTTCCTCTACCGTTTGGTAAGTTGATAAACAGTTATTGGTAAACAGTGCACTAAGAAATGCCCTCATTTATCGAAATAATAAATATGTAACACGCATCATACCACCTAAGAGCACATGGAAAGCAAATAAATAGGTAACCAGAGAGGAGCAGCATTGTTAATATAAATGACTCGCAAGATATATTTTCATCGCTCCTACACTAAGAACCGACCTTTGAGTATTGGTGCTATGGATATCGTCATCATCATTGGTCTGGGTGGCTCTGCTGGTCAGGGTTTAAACCCTGGTTTTTAAGTTGTTTAATATCAGTAGATTTATTGGCATGTTAAAGAACTCCTACAGGACGAAATTTTGGCACACTGGTGGCGCTGATATCCTGGGAATTGACAGCGTTGTTAACCAACAAAATATTTGAATATTTTTATCATCTTAAACTTTCAAAATTAGGCCATGTGGCCTGTTCCTTCTCCAGCGTTCAAATTTGCTCCTTCCACTGTTTCCATGAGCGCCCCGAACTTCTCCAGCGTACTATATAATGTCTTTCATAAAAATGATAATCATAACTTTACACGATACGAAGAGAAAGAAAAAACGAAAGGTAATAAGTGTTTCTCAAGTTGATGGTTAATTCCGTTAACTCGAAGCGCCTAGAGTATCGGTTTTGATAAGCCTGGATTCTGCTTCACTCTTTCTTTTCCTTTTCATCGTCATCTCTTCTTGGAAGTTTGAATGCTTCGTTCACAATATGCTTGCTTAGATAATCTGGCGTTTTCATCTAGAGAAAAGCTGTGAACGTAACGAGTTGTGGGACAGGATAAAATGTCATTGACATTCATGATAATAGATTACGAAAGGAAAGGTTCTTACGTTTCTTTCGGCACCTCAGATTAACGGAGAAGGGGAGAATATAATCAAACCGTGAAGCGTTTATAATGTTTTTCTGTAAAAATATTTTGTGCAAGATATAGATGTAATCATAAGCTTTGCGTCTAGGAATTGGCTTTATCGCTCATCTGTGTGATAACCGTTTTCCCAATTTTATCATTTCCATTTCCAGAATTAAAATTGATAGATACTTGAATTATTTGAGGACTGGAGCTAATACTTCGTTCCTTCACAGAATTTCAGTTCTAATAGTCTGATGTTTGGTACTGAAAACAAATATGGCTGAAATCTAGAGTGCACGTCGTCTCGAAATCAGCGACCTATGAAGTGACGGTTTCCTTTCAATCAAGTATTAAATGACTCACATTTCACTTTACCATTTCTCACTTTTTACGAAGCGGTTTTTGTCTCTTGGAAATTATACATCCTTTTTACTGCCGTTAATCGCAAAGTGTCGGCACATTGTCCCTGAAGCTGGCTGAGTCAGTTATAATGAAAATTCCAGATGGTATGGGTTGCGCAGATGGTTAGGTTAATACTCGCACTGTAAATTTCATAGTTATACCAGACTCAAGATGCAAGAGTCCACAAGTAAATAGGGTTACATGTGTCATTTAAAACAGTATAGGAACAGCAAATTACTGCTGTTATAAACTGACCAGAAATCTGCTTCTGCATTTATTCATTCCGGTTGGGAAAGCTTATCTTTGCATCGGAATGGATTTGGATTTGGTTTAAGGGCGCTCAACTTCTAGGTCATCAGCGTGCATCGGAATGGGACAGGTGGCATCGAAGACATCGTGTAATAGTTCAGTCCAAAAGCTTTGTGTAACTAGGATTACAAAGGAACTTACAAGTTAGAATATTGAACATCTCCGTTGCTACCCTTTGATCAACACTGGCTGATTCACAAATTTAGCACGTTACATTCTGCTGTCATTTGGGGAACGAATACATTTTCTACACCCGTGATTTGGAAGAAACTTACTTCGATTATTCTCACTTGCATCCTGGATGCCGGCCAGTTCAACCAGTTGCTTAGAAATACTCCTTAATGTAAGGGTAACCAAGTCTTATAGATGAGCGGGTGTGATATCCTTACTTTTGATATTTTATGATAAATTTAAAATATATTTCGTTTCATAGAGTGCTGGTTTTACAATATGGCACACTGACTTCTTTACAAGTTTATGTGTAACACTAATCACGTGTTGACGCAGAATGCAACACAAGTTTTGGACCAACTCGAAGGTGAGGGACACATAGGCGCTCTGATGTGAACAGCGTTTTGTATCTCCAGAACTTTGGTTTACGTTCCACAGGCAGTTTAGGAGAGCCATTCAAGACGCAATGGCATTAAGGAGACGGTCACTGTTATGAGGCACTGTAAATCCGTTCTTTCGCACGTCATGACGTCTCAGGCTTAGAATGATTTTCTAAGTGCCAGTGATGTTATTTAAGTTCAAGATGGTCAGAAATCGAATGATATGTTGTTGACAGTCACCACCACCGCCGCCGCCCGCAACCTGGCTCGCAGCTTCATTCCCCATTCTTTCTCACCCACTTTCATTCTCTGTCTCTTCTTTTTTTGACCTCTATTTCCACTGTCTATTTGCAATGTGTGAGTTCATGTGTTGTTTTCTGAATTAGCAATAAAACCAACATCTACAGATAAATATTTAGAATTTCAGCTTCTATAGCTATACATCCTTCATGAAAACATTTGCACCGGGCATGCCTTTGTTGCTGGAAGAGCATCGCTATCCCTCTCTCTCTCTCTCTCTCTCTCTCTCTCTCTCTCTCTCTCTGTCTCTCTCTCTCGCATGTAGTAGTACTCATCCCTTGAGGTATATTCCAAGAAGTTGTAAACCTGTCCCTCACCCTTCTTCCGCTGCTAATGACATGAACACGATAGAGAGGGTGCTCTCAGTATACCCTTCTGTTGCCAATTCGGTTACTGTTGTAAAAGATTCGACTTGTGGGCTTACACCTCAGAGCGACCTAAGTAAAAGACGTGACAACACCATACACGTGACCAGTTGGCACTCGAAAAGGCAATGGGATGAGGAAGGTCATTATACCTGGTGCAGACCTTCGGGAAATGGTTCTACAGTTTACTGCAGTATCCGAACCAATTTATGAATTTCTTTCGGCGTCCATTCATGCAATGTCTCAGTTCTCATGAAATATATTTTATCCTACATACTATCGTAACCTGATTCTTTTTCGTCATCCGTTATAATGGCTTCTACAAAGAACTACATTTGCCTAGACTTGTTCAGAATAAGGCAACAGGTATTACCGATCGCCATGAAGACCGGGTGTATGTGTATGGAAATAATTTTTTGCACATTCTTACATGAGTATTAACACTTTCGAGCAATTACTTGGTCTCCTATGGAATAATATTTAAAATATAATTATATTCGTTTGGAGTTCTAGTATACATGAGCAGGTTTCCATAGAAGACTGCGTATTGCCTAACTGGAGGCGCAGTGCACATACTCGTGCGAAAATGAAGAGCCAGGACGGACTGCAGGGAGTGTGAATTCATAAAAAGTTAGTAAACGAATTTCATTTTTTTTCAAACCCAAATGCAGCATCAAACCAGTTTTCAGCGGCTATTCTGAGGACGTACCTTTTAATTGAAATACAGGACTTATTTACGTTCCGCCGGTAAATCATCAGGCGGTGAACTCCGGTTCTCAAATTAATTGAACGTGATATATCAGGTCTTAAAAGCTCCCGAGTCCGTTGCTAAGTTGGCTTATGTTTAAACTAGGACGCGATGCTAACGATGCCTGCTGTCAATGTATGCGTGTGCCTTTTTTTACTTTTCGTGTATTCGTAGAGGGGTAATTGGGTGAGCAAGAGAGGGGGTGGGGGAAGGCGCCACGGTTTTGTAGGAACCCTAATCTGCCGCTTCGCCCCCTCTTTAAATAACCAGTAAAAAAGATATCGCGGATATATCCAGGTATAATTTCTGCTTAGCTTGTAGCAATTAAAAAGTTGCATCGTATAAATTGATTTGTCGTAACGTGTGTTTTAACGCCCCTTTAGGCACCATTAAAAGTCTGAGTTATGGAGGTCGGTGTGGAGTGAGGGCAGAGTTCGATGTATCGTGGATCGATAGTAACGCTTCTCAGGGCATCATCTTGCTTCTTGTTGCTGTGAAACAAAATGCCGCGCAGAGTTCGCGCATTACAATTAATACCATTTGCGTTGGCCGCGGAATCGCGAGAAGTCGGGGATATAGCGCGAGAGTCGATGATGTGATCCCAAGGTGTGCACTCTCACAGAACAAAAAGTGTCGATCCAATTAAAGCAGATAAAGGCACTTAGCACTCATTACACCGACTTCAAAATAACTTTGTCAAAGTCCCTTCACGCAATTAAAACGGCAATCGAAGACAAATGTTGGTTATCATTCGCCTCAAATAGAATAGAATAGGTAGAGTACGACACGAGATCCTTTATCACCCACTCCTTCAACATCAACTTCAACAATTTTCCAGAAAAAGAGAAAAATTGGTAGTGAGAGGTAAAATAAAATATTTTAGACGCCCATGCGAGAGGAAATTATAATATGAATGGTACAGGATGAAGACAAATATAAATATTGTGACGCCGGGCTCGGAGTACAACAAAGGACGGACGGGGCCAAACTACTTCACACCACATACCAGGCTTGGCGCGTAACAAAGAGCTCACGCGAGCGAACACGTGACTAACAACGGAGCGGTAACATAAAGGGTTTCCGGAGCCTTCGAGAAAGATCTGCGTCTTCGCTGGCACGTTTGTGGAAGTCAAGAAAGGTCCGTGTGACGTCATCCCCTCTATATAAGGAGGCGAGGGAACAGCAGAGCAGAGTTACAGACACGAATCGGTCAGTCAGCTGTGCGTGAAAAGAAGATTTAACGAGCGTTGAGTGCATCGTTGTAGTAAGCGTATGAGAGACAGAGAGAGTGAACAAAGACACTGAAAGGACTGAGGCAGGGCTACGAGAAATAAATGTTGTGAATTGTGTTAGCACAAAAGACTGTAAACTGTGTTAACAACGAGCAAAATACTGTGTATTTTGTAATAATATGTTAGAAGAGAATAAAGTAATAGAAAAGTAACCGGAAGGATTTTGTCATTTGTCGCAATATAAATATAAAAAATTATGAATATTGGAACAAATACAATTTTGAGATGATAAAAGTAGAAAGCTTCGACTGTGTCAAGTAGTAACATGAGCTGCTATCAAGACATCAGACAAAGGTAGCAGTGACAAACAATTTTGGAAGCATTTGGATATGGAGAAGAATGGAGCACGTGAAATGGATAGACAAAATAAGTAATAAAGCTGTTTTAAAAAAGATGGCCAAAGGAATAACAATATTGAAGCTGATCAGCAAGAAAAAAAAAAGGCTAGGACATTGGGCAAAGAAACTGATTACACAAAAAGGAGGAAAATCTCCAAAGCACAGCAGTCCATTAAATGGTTCATATGAGATGCCTCACATCAGGTTCTTGCCCCTTGACGAGGAGTGCCTGTATGTAATGTCCTATTACAATGGAACACATTTTATACTGATCGTGAGATAGTTAAATGATAACGCATTTTAGCAGAAGTCCCTTATTCACGCTATATTCACTTTAATAACAAAATGAACACCACTTGAAAGAAATACGAATGGAACCACCAGCACATAAAATGGTGATGCGGTGGGCGGATTGCCACAGATTCTCGCAGATTGTTACCGCAATTAGACAAATATTGTCGCTGAAAAGTAAAATGAGCTCTTTGGAGCGGTAACAGTCGATAAGTCGATACGTTTACGTAGCACCTGCTTGATCCTCACCTGTAGGACACGTGTTTGCGTGTGTGAGGACGCCCGTGTTTACACGCGGCGCGAGTGTGAATGGGGACGTATAAATAAAGCGGCGGTACTCGAACCCTCAATGGAGCGAGTGCATGGTAGTGTGGCGGCGAAGGGAAACTGACAAATCTGTGAATCGGAGCGGGGCGTGCGGGGTGCGGCGGGAAGGCACACACATACACATGCTAACTAGGCAGATCTTGCCTCTAACTTTCGATTTCGCGTAACACAGTTGACCCTGGGCTTGCGAAGTATGGTGGCAGAAAATGAGAAAACGCTCAGGTCTCGTGTGGATGGTTTGTGTGAAAGATGTTCATTTGTTGTCACGTCAATCAGATTTTCAATTGTTTGACACCGTTACTGTGTCAGCGAAAACAATGAACAGCTACTATTCAATTGCTTTTGAATGACTTTCCCCCTTTCAAATTCGTTCTTCAACTTTCATTAAAAGCTACTATTATAATGGTGCAGCCTGGAATATTCGGACACATTATAGCTTTCAGATTTACGCATGCAAAAGCAACAAGTTTGTGTACCATCAAAAGTTAATTTTCAAAATTTAGGAGCGTACTTAAAAAATGTGAACTACTTAAGAAATGTACCTATCACATATTTGTGGTAGCTAACGTAGACCGAAAAAGAGCAAAATTTCACCTTCCTGCTGCACGTAAAGATTGGAGCTACAAAATATGACACAAATGCTTATCTTCCTTAAATTATGTTTTGATTCAGAGTGAAAAATATATGTAAATATCATACAGCGTAAACTTTCATGGCCATTGTTATTCATAAATCTTTTCGGCTATAGCCATGCCAATATTACTGATATTCCAACGTTTTGATGGCTAGTCTTAGAAGCGTTTAATTTAAATAAGACTTTCGGCCTGAGACATTTTAGACTGATTTATAGTCTGTAAATTGACTGATTTTATCTATAAATCAACAAATTGTATTTGTGCTACCGCAGTCTTGAAAACTCCAATTATGCAAGAAATTAGTCTTCTAAAGAAACATGTATAAGTTAAACAAATATAATGACCGACATTCACGTTGTTTTCTCTATCTACTATCGTTTGTTTTATATAGCTTCTGCTACTCAAGATGAAAAGTTTTGAATGATAGATAAATGATTCCTAAATGTAGTGACTTTAAAAACTGGCATTTTTAAACTTACTGGCCAAGTACAACTGAATTATCGTGCGTCTTATGATTCTATTATCAACATATGAGAATATAATGACGTTAGGTTAATTGTTTTCTTTTCTGCTACTGGTAACTTTGTAAACAAATGGCATGTAGGTATTCCAGATGTAAGAACCGACTGTTCTCTATGATCTTATACGTAGATATATATTGCTCTGAAACTGCTGTGAAAAAGCATACGTCTTCTAGATGGGGTGTAGATATCTAGCGGAAACCCTCCCCTAAAGAATAAATGCCGGTGTATACGAGGACGTGGGGTTTCCGCTGGGGCCGGAAGAAGCCAAATAGGCAAAACAGCACTGGGGGCGATATATCTACGTATCTGCTGCTCCAACAAAAACTCATCTGTGACGTTCCAGTCTAGAAGGAACTTTGTACGGCCCGCAGAGGAAAGGGTTGAAGTATAACGATTTGCCATAGAGGAAGAGTGTGATAGGACGGCGTGTAAAGGGAAGGGGGAAGAAAATGAGTGATTTTGTCCGGTGGGTGAAAATAATACAAAAAAAAAAAAAAAAAGACGAACGTTCGGGTGACTGTGGGTGGTGGGGGATAAAAGGCATTTTTTTTTCTGAGGACGGAGAAAGGAGTATAGTTGTAGCGTGTAGGAAGGTGGAAGGCAAGGGGGTTTTGAGTTTGACGTTCAAAATCTGTTCCATTTGCAAAATTTCCTCCCTCGCTACTTCTGTAACCACCGTCTCCTCACCCTACCTCTTTTTCATCCCTTCCCCTTACCTTCTCTTTTCCCATCCATCCCTTCGGGCTCAATAGCCATATCGTTTTTATCCCGGCCTTGCAGCTACGCTGTCTGTGTATGTAGCATTCTCAGTTTTTTGCCCCCCTCCCTCCCCCTGCGTGTGTAGGGGGTCTGACTGGCTTACCTCCCCAACCCTTGCCTCGCTCCACGAAATAGATCGTTCATTTGCTATGGGTTTGAGAGATATTGTGGAGAATGGATGCAAAAATGTATCCTTTTGCCCGTCTCGCGTCTTTCCCCTCTCCCGTGTACAAAGGGGGTGAGTAATGCATGACTCGTTATAGAAATAAGGCTTATAGTTTGCTACGGATTCCTGCCCGCGCCGCATAAGCGGTCTACGGGCGTTTTATCGGTCATTGCATGCGCACGGCGCCACCATCGCTGTGTGTGTAACCCTCTCTCTAAATGTCTCTATCTCCTTCTTCCTCTGTTTCTCATCTGGAACAAAAGTGCTGCTCTCTATCCGCTTCCGATAGGAAACTGTCACTGAATGTACGGCAATCCGTAGCCCAAGCTTTTTCCCCCCGTCTCTGTCGCTCCAGCTAACCATTCCGCCCTTAAGGCGAGCGAAGAGGGGGCAGAGGAATGATATAAAAATGAGCGAGAAAAAAGTATTGCTTTGAGACATTTAGATTTAGCTGCGTTGGAAGTGTATGAAATATTAACATGATTTTTCCGAACGCATGGCATTGCGGAGACTCTTTGTTTTGGGTTCAAGCGAGAGACTTTTTTACGTAAGCGCGATATCGTGAATTAGGCTCGATAAAGAAGTGTGGATGGGAAAAGTGCTGGAAAACGTGAAAGAGTGCGAATCGGAAGGCGAAAGCTACTCCTCTGACCGACTAACGAAAATAATTTCTTTTGTGTTCAGCTCTTAAGTTAGGAATAAAAGGACACGAAAAGTTATAACGGGTGGAATTTACGATGACAAGACGAAAAGGAAAATAAAAATGGGTCAAACGTTCACAATTGCATAGTTTTGTTTTCAAATTTAACAATGTATAACTCAATACCAATGCAGAAATGAATACTCTCCAATGTAGGTCAAGTTTTCAAGAAGTGAATTATTACCAGAAACTATTTAGACCATAAGAAATAAGAAAAATTTAAAACTGTTAAAATTATTGACTCATTTGTAGAAAATCCTGACATCCTGAAGGCTGAATACGCTTCAACGAGGAACGAAGTAAACGTTAAGTATACATCTTTGGTATACCATAACATTTTATAGAAATCAGAGCAACAAGAGAAATGCATAAATGTGTATTATAAAAATCTGTAGAAATCAAAAGCAACAAGTCAAGGAAATGTTTGAACTATTTGAATATGCTGTCATAAAGCATATATTTTCAGTCAAACATGTAAAGTGTCAACTTATAAACATGGAATATGCAAATGATTATAATAATAATAATAATAATAATAATAATAATAATAATAATAATAATAATAATAATAATAATAATAATAATAATAATAATAATAATAATAATAATAATAATAATAATAATAATAATAATAATAATAATAATAATAATAAACTAAGGACGAATTATAATAGAGGAAATAAAACTGTTATTGTTCCAAAGGTGAGAGAAGAAGAGAGCAAATTTAAGCAACAAACGTATAGTCAGCATTATACATAAGGAAATAGGGTAATGGACTAAGTGAAACACAGACATTCTAAGATAAATATGGCAAGAAAAGTGGAGTAAAAGTATAACACGTAAAAAATGAAAGAAAGAAAACCAGAGCAGTATAGAGTATAAGAGGGGGGACACCTCGCACTCTGCAACCTACATGAGATCTATTGCGGTCACCACTCCCAGGAGAAACAGAAAACGTGGAGGAACCACAGGAGGCTACAGGTCGCAGGCAGACACATAACAGAGATGCGCGGAAGTCCCTAAAATGTTCTGGCTTGAGAGTCCCATCCCTCAACTGGAGCTACTCAGAGATGATGGCGAATAAGCTATTCATCCATGCAGCCCTCTACTGTCCACGGGAAGTAACCCTTTTCTTGGAGCAAGTATCCACGCCATCTGTCTGATATCTACACACATAATGAAATCTAGAAGCACACTTGTACCACGAGAAGGAAACAAGATGCAAGGGAAATGAAGGTAAGGAGCTCGTGATAGGTAAGAAACACCGCAACATTCGCCATTCAACAAAAGAAAATCACGAAAAACCCAAGATCAAAGTGGGTTTCAGTAACAACCCATAATAACATTTGCTGTAATCCATTATTTCATTTACATATCAGTGCACCTTCACTTGAAATTTTAATTACGTCGGCGGAAATCGAACCCGTATACTCTGGAACGTGAGCTTCACTTGTTATCACGGAGCTATCTCGCCCCATAAACGGGAAAACAGTAAATAAGTAAATAGTATGAAAAAAGAAAGTTATGAAGATCTAGATTAGATGACAAGAAAGACGTGAAAGACAATGCTGCAGAACAGAGTTAAATCACGATAGTTTGAGGGCCTTTGGTCGAGATTAAGCATAGCCTGTCGTCCGACAATTCCCAAACTCCCTCCACGGTATCCCCTTGTTTATTTTCGGGACAGCCAATTTGTAATGGATTTGGGATTCAGATATTCGCTGAAAACGTCCTTGGAAGCATCGGTCCGTTTCCGATATAGAAATTGCGCGCAGCTTGTCAAAAACACAAGAACTCTCGCAGGCAACAGTGGAGGGGGGATATGGATTATCATGGCTCATTTGTATGGTTTTAGAAAGATGACGGTTGCGGAAGGGTAGGGGAGACAGAAAGGAGAGAGGGGAAAAAAAAAAGAAGGAACAAGTGTGCTAACTTTATCGCACTATCCGTATCGTGAGCAAAGAGTGTCTCTGGTGAAACATTTGCATGAAAGTGTCGTTAGCTTGTATCGTAATTAGGGTAAAGTCAGCAAGTACATAGCCACTAGCAACTCTCCCACTTCTACACAAGAAACAAACAAGCAGGAGAGAGTGTAGGGATCCTATTTCACATTGTACGGAATATCTCTTTACCTACACTCTTATCCTTTCGTTTTTATTCGCTTCCTTTGCATTATTCTCGATGTTACTTTAATCTTTCATGTATTTCATTCTCTTCTCTTTTCTTGCTTTTTAGTGTTTTACCTAAACTGCTCATTTCTTCTCAAGCCTCTATACAACTACACGAGCGAGTATAAGCTTCAGAATGCCTGGCAGCTTAGGCAACTTGTTGTACTCTGCAGTTTTGCAAGTGGCTCCTTCATACCGGGTGGAAGGTAGTGCATCGGCCATGCGTTAACCATACATGACGGCGGCCTCGCCGTAGCAGAGTGGTTAGACCATTCGCTTCTCATCAAAGGGCCCGGGTTCGATCCCAGGCAATCGCATGTGGGATTTGTGGTGGACGAAGTGGCACTGGGACGGGTTTCCTCCGGGTTCTCCGGTTTCCCGCGCCATCTCATTCCACCGGTGCTCCATCTTCATTCCATGTATCATCAATGTCACCACCTGCGGTGCCATATGTAGTAAAAGCTGGCGTTAAACACTACACAAAAACACATACATGATGAATATAACATATATGTCCAATATAACTATTGTCGACAAAAAACCGCTTCGTCGAAAAAAAAAATAATTTGTGTCAAATATTTGGAGCTATCTAGCTTCTTGACCAATGGATATGAATGGTTTGTTCATTCATCAACTGTCGTGTAAACATTGTATGAACAATAATGCATTTCTACCTTGAATGGAATGAATTTATTCACAATTTAATGTTAAAGTGGCATACAAAGTTTAATTTCTAAGATAGATTTGGCAGCGTCAAGAAAGACCAAATAGAATGAAATGAAAGGAAGTGAAACGGGGGATGTAAGGTAAATGTCCTTCCCCAGCATTCGCCTTAGTGACCCGGGAAAACCCCCGATGAATCCCAAGGTCAGGAATCTAACCCACAACCTCCCACAGACATTACCGCTAGGTATATGAGGTCCTGTCATACCTATTTTGCCCTTTGTGTTTGTTTACCACAGTCTCCTGAAGGAAATTAACCCAGAAAAAAGCATTATCTTTGTACACTTGTTGAGGCTTTGTGTGATGCTTTTGTTTTTCCTTAGCTTAATTGTTTGAAAGAGACGTTCAACTTTTATTGCAGATATCCCAGCTGGTGGAAGACGTGCAGCGATTGCAGGCCAGCATAGCCAAGCTCCAGGAAAGCTCGGCGGGTCAAATCGCCCGTCTAGAGGAGCAGCTGGACCACAAACGTCAGCACATAGCAAGACTGGAGGCGCGTCTCGATGCCCAACGTGACTACGATGACGTCAAGCGAGAACTCAGGTAATTATAGCTAACCCTTATTCACAAGCTAATAACTTGATATATGTATGTAACGTTCATTTCTTGGATGTCACTTTAGGCAGATCTTAATAAAATTACGGTTAATTTGGTCGTTCCTTATGGACGTCTGATTATAAAAATATTTAAAGCAGTGTGCAGCTTTATAAAATATTTGTTTTGGAAGAAAGGGGAACAAATGTAAAGTTAAATACACATTCTACTAAATGTTTTAGAATCTGTCTAGAAGATCAGGACGTACAAACTATCTTGGGTAACCTCTACGAAGGCCAAGTCAAGATTCTTGATCTGGAAAAGTCCTAAAGTTAACAAAATGGACAGTTTTGATTTTTCCGTTGAGCTAGTCGCGAACTAAACATTTGAAGTGTTTGTGAGCATTAACTAAATATAAAATTCTAAAACAGTATTGAGAAGAACGCATCTTTTCTGTCCGAATAACTCTGCACTATATATGAAGTTCTCGATTTTGTAGGTAAATTACTGTTGCAAGTTCCAGCTTGCTTTTGCTCGTGATATATTGCATCACTTTTACGACAAACAAATTGTGAGCGTGTTTATGCGTAATGGCCTGATGGAATTCAAAACCAGAAGGAAATGTTCACATTTCCCCCTCTCCTCCACCCTCAATTACTCCAGTATTTATTCCAACAATTGCAGCTCCCTCAATGCGCGAACCAACATCCTGCATGAATTGGGAGGGCTGTGGGGACGATTTCTATTAACCATCCAAGTTGAAATCCTGTTTATGCTGGGAACATAATTTTTTTACTGTGCATTTTATCTAACCTTTTTATTTTCATCTGTTTACTGGCTCATAGCGACATTTCGATTGCATGATGACGTTGGTTTTAATTATATCTCTAAAGGAAAGGAATGGGATGTGGCTGTCGGTTTCCTCTCTCGTTGACCTATCTGCAATCTGACAGATCAGGCAGTCGGATATCGCTCCATGTTTAATAACGATAAATAATGAAATATAACGGAATAATGTATATTCTAGAGCAGTACTTAGGAAAGACTAAATTGCAAAACTTGTCAAAAATTCTATTTTTAGCTTTTTATGCAGTCTTATTAATTAAAATTTCATCTTTTGTTCCATATATATTTTATCCTTGTAGATTCCAATATTTGTATATTAAATATCTTTTTAAAATTGTACCGTGTCTGCTAATTTAAATTACGTATTATTTCACACAAAAATCGCAATTCCTGCGCACTTTAGAATATAAAAATAAACTTTAGCCTATCTTTGAGGTGATATTTTACTATATAAATGACCACTATTGCTAAGAATGGCAGTTCCCGTTTACGCAAGTCGTGTGGTTTTTTTCTTTGCAGACATACTCAAGTTTGTTTGTAGAACTTCCGTAATATATTGTTGTTTTTTTCAAACTGGAGGAAAAAGTTTGGTACATTTTCAAATCTTAGTTACTTCCTCATAAATTTATAATCATTATGCTATGTTTTAAACATACTAATGAACATATATTGATAGTCACGAAACTGAAGTTGGCATGGGCTTTGGGTGACTGAAAATAAAGTTAAATTCTAAGCTTGATTTTCTCTAATTAATTTTTTTTCCTATAAAAACAATTGCGAACCTAATTTGAATGCACACTAAGTTTAAACGCTAAATATTTTATGAAACTTAAAAAATAATCCTTCGACTCTTAGGTAAATAGTAATGTTTACAGAGAATTAAAGTAGCATAAAAGAAACTTCATTGTGCGGCTTAAGGAATTTAATCTAAACAAACTTTAAGTTTATAAAGCTGTAATTTAATCGATATAATCTTAAATTGCTTCCTAAGCTCAGATTTAGCATTCGCTGCTTTAAAACAAGATTTTGTATGCAAAGACAAGTTTTTCCCACTTTCTCTTGAAAATCTCATCGTTCACGAAAATAGCTCTTATGTACATTTCAAAGGATTTAATACACCAGTAAACGTGTCTCTATTGGATGTAGGGTTTTAATTCAGTATATTGCTGTTCAGCATCCCCTAGATACATGTACTTCGTACTACTTTTTAAATGTTGCTCTCTCTGTGATTGAAAGATAAATCACAAGTTCTCTCTTTGGAAGCAAAACTTATGTGTTAAACAACGTCCATTCTTCTCTAGTACGGTAGAAACTTGCTAAATGTGAATTTTGTGTATACCATGAGAGAACTGGCTGCCCTAGATAGGGACATTCTTAGTACTGAGTAGCCACTAGCTGATACCTACGTTTTTCAACTTTCCAAGATACCATTTTTTATGAATATAATATAAATTTAATCTTAAATATGTAAGTTTTACTCTCGGATAGTGACGTATTTTTTACATGAAACAAACATAAGAAAACCACACGAATAATATTTCAGTAGATCCTACATTTGAATCAGCAAAAGGAATTGCAGACGTACAAGTCAGCTTTTGGCTTCTCATCCTGTTTGTAGTATGTGTTTGTTTGTGAGTGACGCTGACAAGACACTTTGTGTATTGGCAGCATTTTGCGTAGTGTGGAGTTCCCGCCCCTGGGTGCAGGAGAAGCTGCCAGCAAATCTCTGGAGATGCTGCTTCTGGAGAGAACGAAAGCCCTTCAGCAGGCGGAGAACGCCGCCCTCAAGGCCGCAGCGACAGCGGACCTTCAAGGTAAATTGCAACTTCCTAGACCGTACCCCAACATCCCACCTTGTGGCTCATATGGTTCCAGTCTATCGTGACCTTTTACATGATACAATAAAGCTACATGTGGCTTAGTTTGTGGCTCAGATTTTGGAGACATTAGCCAAACTTACTGAGCTTTTTCGTGGCTTACCTTAGTTGCCAGTGAATAATAGATGAGAAATTCCAATTCAATTTCCAAATTATCGCAGATTACTTCTTTGCCCTCATTTACAGCGACAAAACAATTAAAGAGCACAGAGAGCAAAAGATTGCGAGACAATCGAAGTTCACCAAATGCTGCTTGATCGTCAATTTAGCATCAAACAAGTTGTCTGGTCACAGAAAGTCATCGCATCTAATTAATCCCCTGGTGTACCTCTGTCTACTGCTGAAAGCCACATTATGCGGACTGGGACGATCTAGCAGAACACACTACTCAGAAAGCTCTGTGGTGCGACCAGTGAAATATGTTAAGATTAAGATGACCCTTTAATAAAGCCAGTGTGTGGTTAAGATCACTACACCAAGTTGTTGACACATGCATTACATCCTTTGTAAAACACATATTCAACACAGAAAGCACTGTTGTATTCCACCAAATCGTTCCTTGCGGACGAAATGGAAGCACCAGAATGGATGCACGTTGGTTAGGTATATCAGAAGATCTGTGTTATTCCGGAAGGTAAAAGAATTTTTCGTCAAAGGGATGTCTAAATGAATATATGAGATTTGTAACATTCTTGAGAATACTCTCTTTAAGAGTCCACCTCTCCTTCCATGGCCGGTAGTTAGATTCGAACTACCAATATCCATTATAGAATGGAATACGAATTAATTTGAAATAACTGTGTTATAAGCTTGGAAATGTGCCGTAATAAAATCATATTGTTGACGGTTGCTTGATAGCACACAAATTGAACAGAAACCGCCAGGTGGTTTATAACTGCCAGCTAATATTTGGCTTAAGTTTTGCAAACCCTGGTGTTTTAAAAGACCATGTCTTTATCCCTCAATAATTTTACACGCAAATCAGTATCTAATTCCGAAAAATGTTCAATGCCACTTTTCCGTAATCCTTTGATTCCTCAGTCTTTCCTAACATGTAAAATCCATTTTAATCAGACAAAAATGGGCAGAGAAAGAATAATGTTGAATAATTGTTTATTGATGTGTAGCCATTTTGATTCTGCTTGTATTTCAAATTTGTGTTTTCATGGCTGCCCTGTAGTATTACTTTTTAATGTGTCAATTTTTTTAGTGCTAGCGTGACAATGTTTCTTTGCAGTTGAGTTTGAATGGCTCTATCCGGATCCTGAAATGTGTTCGTCCAGTTATTGCTGTTGTGTTATAATGTTGCTATTTTTCAGTATATTTTATGTTCATGTTTATACTCATTCATTTCCTTGGATTGTCCTTCATCCTAAATAACCTCCCATCCCGATGGTGTGACGTCCACGTAATTTTTCATACTTTGATTGATGTTTAAGGATTATTTGGGGTTTTGTTTCCGTTCTGGTCGTCAAGTTATTGCACTTTATATCTAGACATTAAGATTCGCGTAAGCAATTTCTGGGCTAAGGAAATTCCACAATCAAAATACAATCAAAACTCTTAAGTTTACTTTGGAGCTGCTTTCTGGGATGGTAATGGATTGATATTTTCTTTTCTCAATAAGAAATTGCGGAGTAATAGTTTAATCCCTTCTTTGTTCAGGACACTGCCAGTTAAAAGTAGTATACAGTGCGTCCATTTCTTTCCCGTTTCTTATTTTGTAGTAAATGCAGCTCTTTGCCAAATAACCTTGTGAATAGAACTGAATTATAATATCCAAGTAAGTGCAGACTCTGAAGTCATAAGGGAGTCAAGTCAAGGCTACTTTACTATTACATATTAAATACGGTCAACTTGCCTCTTTTCTCCTAACGAAGCCAAATGAAGACCGTGTTTCGTTCTTTTCTGTACTAATGATGCATGAGTATTTGGGGAACTTGAGCTCTTTTGCTAGAAATTGTGATATCCTTCCTCTTCTTGCCCACTTTTATGTTGCTCGAATTTTTCAGTTGTACAATCAGATGTACTGCATGTCGTATTTAATTATTGTCTTTAAGCAATAGCATTTTCTTTCCCCTTTTTCCATCTTTATTTATTTTGTTGAAAGAATATATTTACCCAAGTTAAATATTTGTGTAAAACACAGATCAGAAATGTAGAGAAATAAGCACTAAATCGAGTAACAAAGTTTTGGAATCACAAATTCCGAAAAGAATCCATTGAGTATAAATTTGATAATGAGAAGTCCTAATCATAGTCAAAATTTTAGTCTACAAATAGCCAGTATCTAAACTAGACAGTGTGGCTTTTCTAGTAGGAACTAACAGCGCAAGTATGCATTTGGAAAGCATATAGAGTAAGAATTTGTTCGCATTAGCTGAATATGCAATAGGAAGCATGCTTTCTTATTCTTATCTGTGAATTGTTCCTTTATCATTCCTGTAATCGCTTTTGGGCATGCTATTTCTGTAGTTTTATGTCAGATATTTCAATGTAGCGACCCTCCCTTAATTTCTTTAATTGGTTATCTCTCCATTCTATTTACTTCATCCTTAGAACAATGAGCATATTGTATCATGCGATTTCTTTTTGTTTTGTAATACTGCGAAACTATTACACGGAGTACAAGTGTGCACGTTTGTGAGTTCTTCTTCACCGACGCCTACAACGTAAAATAGTTTGGTTGTGGATCACCACCATAGTATTGACACTGGAGCAACAAGAGACATTTTTTAAATTTTGGAGTTTTACAAGGTTAGACTTGAGTGGGTCCTCTAAGGGCTATTTCGGATCTGCAGGTCTTGATTCTTTATACTGTATCAAGAATGAAACTTAAAAATTTAAATGCACACTAAGACGCTCATTGTGCACAAAGTTTCAAAGATAGTCCAACAAACCACGCTGCATTTAGGCAGCTTTCTCATCCAGTATGATCTGGATGCCACTGTTTAACAGAAATTTCATTTCTGATTCCTTTACTACTTTCATTCTAATTGATAAAACCTTGATTGACCCCACAACGGGTCGCAAATTTTATTATAGTTGAAAAAAAAAACATTACTGGGTGTGATTGATGAATGATGGGATAAAAATAAATGTTTTAAATACTTTTTAACCATTTATTCTCAAAATACTAAACTAAAATATCGTGCAATTTATCTGGTGTTTCCTACACGTACAAGCAACTTCTACCTGTGGTTTAGCATGCTAGTGTTGTAACATAAGCTAAAGAAAATGAGCGCATCTAGTTATAAATGCCATAAATTCTAAAGCGTGAAATGATAGCTTTAACTTGAACTGCATTGGTTGTAGGCGTCGGTTGTTCTGTCTCTTAGCACAAAGAATGCTTAAGAGCACTTTGCATGCACTTCTGTAGCACCTTTTTACTTGTAAAGCGGTAGCGGCAACAACATAGGTCCGTGTGTTTCCAGGAGGCACTGCCGCCACCACCATCACCACCACCCCAACGACAACGTCACATCATCTGGTGCCGGAATCCCCGCAGCCTCCTCCTCCTCCTCCACCACCACCCTTACCTCACCATCACGCGCTACCATCCGACCACTCCAACGTACCGCCCCCGCCACCGCCGCCACCACCTCCACCGCCACCTACCTCCGTCCCGCCACCCTCAGCCATGCTATTCCCGCCACCCCTACAAAATGTTGAGACCTTCGGCTCCTTCCTGGGTGAGGAGATCGTCGCCAATTGGCGGCGGTCCCTGGAAAGAACCATCCTGAGTCAGAGTCACGCTGCCGCCATATCCTCAGCTCAGCACCACCATCACCACCAACAGCAGCAGCCTCAGCAGCAACAACAGCAGCAGCAACCTCCTCCACCACCACCACAAACACCCACACAGCATCAACTAAATATCCACTCCCCTACAGATACGCAACAACCCTCTCCAGCGACGCCGGGATCCCTGACGGCGGCATCGACGCCGCAGCAGCAGTCCTCGGAGGCAGCAGAAGGCAACGGGAAGCCCTCGGACAGCGGCGCTCCCTCGCCACGTAACGCTTCTCCACCCTCTTCCGCCGCCACCCCGTCTTTCACCTCGGCGTCCTCGCCTTCGGCGCCACCGGCCATCTCTTCACCCCTGGCCTCCGGCACGACGCTGACGACGACGACTACGGCAGCCGACAACAGTGGAATACCCCTACATCATCACCATCTTATGAATGGCAACCCGAAGACGCCTCCGGAAGACGCTTCGTCGTCAGGTACGGCATCAACGACGACGAGTGCATTGTGTAGTAACAGTAACACTCACGGAATTACGACGAGTAGCGGGCATTTACTGTCGAGTGCGGGAATCGGTGGTATCAGTGTTAGTTCTAGTAACAGTATCAGTAACAATAGCGTGGTTCCGCCGCCTCCAACGAGCACCCCGGTAAGCGTAGCGGCTGCGGCGGCCGCGGCAGGACTCGGCTTCTTTAGGAGCGACGATAGCATGAAGAGTCCGTTCAGGTTCGACGATCCGCGGAGCCCGTTCCGCTTCGCGGACGACGGTCCAGGCGGCGGCGGAGTCATGGTGGGTCGTCTAGGCGAGTCGCTCATTCCCAAAGGCGACCCCATGGAGGCGCGTCTCCAGGAGATGCTCCGTTACAACATGGACAAGTACTCGACCCAGAACCTGGACACACTTCACATTTCGAGGCGAGTTCGCGAATTGCTTTCCATCAACAACATTGGACAACGGCTGTTTGCCAAGTACGTGCTCGGCCTGTCCCAGGGTACCGTGTCCGAGCTTCTGTCCAAACCAAAACCCTGGGACAAGCTGACGGAGAAAGGACGAGACAGCTACCGCAAGATGCATGCATGGGCCTGCGACGAGAACGCCGTGCTTCTGCTCAAGTCACTCATCCCAAAGAAAGGTAAGAACTACCATACACTTATCCTCTTAGTGCAGCGGTGGGCGAAGTTGTATTAGTCCCTCACTTTCAGTGACTTGTATCCACTCTCCTGCATGAGTTTGCAGTTTATAATGTGCACTAAGACACTGGCAAATTGTGCATGTTTTAAATTGCAGGAATGAGTTTAGGAGTGAGTATACAGCACTCCTTAAGTTTGGGAACACAACTTTTCCCATGACTGTTAGATATTAAGACTTGCCTTACGACGAACTAAAACTTACACAAAAAGCCATTTATGTTAAATTGCCATATATCATCTTAACATATAAATGCTCTGTGAATGTGAATCTAGGTTTATCCAGCAGAGCAATTGAATATATTAGGCTCAGCTTAAAAGTCACTCTTTAGTATGGAAGAATTGCTCATGAATTTGGCATGAATACAGCAGTATTTTTATACAAAACCTTAGTGTCTTGAACCATTGATCAAATATGCATTATTATAGTACTAAAAATGAACACGGAACGCATATTTGTGGATGCATATCATTTACGAATTCTAATAAAACTGCAAACTGCTGTGGTATGTTATGCTTTACAACAATTGCCTAAACTTCCTGGCATTTAGTTTGGTTGCACAGCTTCTCAGCATCATCAGGAACTGAGCAACTTAAGTTGGTATATTTGGAAACCCTGATTTCCTTTCAACAGTTTGGCGCTTTTGTTTAACCCAGTCCAGTAGTTTCATGTATTTTACAGAAAGAACTCTACCAATAATGTTAGATGGAAAAGTTTGTAGTTAAACTGTAGACGAGTCCTCATTTTCACCATATCTTGCCACTGGTTCCCGTGGATGATCTTACATCACCAAAAATTGAACGTACGCCTAATACATATGTTGTTTATAGGATGTTTCAACACAATATTATAAAAAACTAAGGAAACTGCACATTCATTTTAGCGATGTGGAGAGTTAAGTTACTTCAGCGTACCTAATAATAATGCAAGACATTACAGCTAGCTCTTCATCCATCAGGAAAACGAATGCAGTTAATTGTTTGCTCACAGAGCTCATTTCTGCCAGGCCTTATGAGGATTTCGATTGGTTCTGTTGCATCCGATGTGAGCTGGTTGTATGATAGAAGTGGGTGAAATATGGCCATAATTGGTTACGTATTAGGTACGAAAGAATAACAAGTTCACATGCACTTTGTTTTTGGGGGTTAAAAGTCTTATTACGTAAATTATGCATGGAGTAACTAAACATAAAGTTTCTTTATCCTTTTCATACCTCCCCCTCTTACTGCAGAATCAAATCGAAACACGTTGGACTGTATTACCAAGCCAGTATTTTACCACACCCCAACTCAGCTGAAACTGGATTTGATAGTTTGAGTGCCTTGGCTCCACCTCGCCAAATTTTCGGAAAGCTTTTTAAAAAATTCGGAGATGTGTGACTCCACGCAAATGCTTCCAATACTGCCACTTTTTCTCCCCTTTCGAGCTCTAGTGTCTCCTTAATTCATCGAAACATGTTCGAAGAAAAGTTATGTCTCGTTTTGGTGGCAACGTTTCAAAGAGATATTTCAAACGTTTGCAGCATACAGTTAAGAATAAGACGGAGAGAGGGTTGGTTTGCTGGGGAGGGGACTGAGGCTTAATTAATGGTTATCGATTCGGATTGTTCTGGGTCAGACCTTCCCCCCTTCCCCAAGTGTTCCTCCCATCTCATATTTTTGGTTTCCGTCCAATCTTTTCGCACAAATGAAAAGGAAGTAGAAGATGTATAGCAGACGTAAATCAGGGACTTAATTTTGACGTAATTTGAATAGGGCGGAGGCCTCTCAACTGGCGTTTGAATACTGAAAGAACTTGTTATTGATAAATGGGATTCCTCTTGTAAGATATTGATACCTCTTGGAGATTGTTCCCGAAACTGCCGTACACAAAACCAACAAACATTCCGGGGTTTGCTTTTGTGAAAGGGATTCCATTTAGCATTTATAGATTAAGAGAAGACGATTGCTCGCTGGGTAACTGTCTCTGTGAATTGTCTATAAAGGTTCCAGAGAATTCTTTCTTTAGTTAATTAAGTTTATATTATTATCTGTTGCATAGAATATTGGCCACAAGATACTGAAATGTGTATTATGGTAACATAGCAATATAATCAAACAGCTATATCGGTATTTATTATAAACCCTGTTGAATATATACTCTTACAAGTTTACTATACACCCACTAGAGTGCAGTGCAGGAAGATAAAATCTGATATGTTGCACTCAAATGACTTGCTCTACTCGTGTACTAACCATTCTTACAGACTCTGATTCCTCTATCTTGTTCGTGTTAGTTGAGATAAACATTTGCAGAAATTGTCTGATTGCTTATTTCCTTGTAGGTGAAGGGGAATAGGGAATAGCGATAGTAAAATCTTTTAAAGCTGGTCACTATATGAACGCTTTGAAATTCCATGCTCTTTGCCCGGTTCAGATATAAAAAAGTGAATAACGACCTTCCATTTGAAAAAAGTATAAGTATTGCAAAAGTGACACAAATGGCAAGGAATATCTCCGAAATAGTTCACTCAAAAAAAAAACAAAAAAAAAAAAAAAATTGAACGTAAGTTGTGTGTTTTAACAAGATCTACATGTTTTATATAGTAAGATGTGGTCTATCTCTTACGGATAATCAATTATGCAAAAGTCCCCAAGAGTGAAAAGAACTTCGTGGGCTATAGCCAGAATACTCAAAATACAAATTTCATTTGCAATAAAAATAGCTTAAACATATGGCATTTTAATCAAAATCGTTTGAGCCATTTTCAAGAAAATCAAAATTTTCCATCTAAAGGGTAGTTTAGAAAGGAAGAATTTTCCTCAAAATCTTCTTGTTGCGTCCTTGAAATATATTAAACTTAAATACCAACTTTGGTTTTTAACAGACTTTTCGTTTTTGAGTTATACTGTTCACACACACACACACACACACACACACACACACACACACACACACACACACACACACACACACACACACACACCTTTTTCTAAGAATGCTTGTTTTGGATTCAGGGGGCATCAAAATATATATTTCCGATGAAATCTCAACATCGAATTTTTGGGTGGAATACAATACTTCCTCTACTTACTATACGTAGCAGAGAAAGTAATAACTACAGTATATGATTATGAGTCCGAAAGGTTGGCCACGGGACCACAAGCTCCCGAATGTGGGCAACAGACGCTACCGCCTGAGCCATCCTGCTCGATTTCAAATCACCTTGCTGCTTTTTGCATCACTAATGAAATTCATCGAGGTACTGTCATATTTCAAAACCAGACAGATCTTATTAACTTACAGACTAAATTAAGTCCATTTGGTACTTCCATAAGAATTACTTACGTTTCACCACTTTGATTCATTAGACCTTAGAAATATTTTTATAACCACGTCAAACGGTTCAGTAAATTATTTTAGCAATTATCTGTGCTAATAAAACTTGAAGCGAACATGTAAATATTGTATTAAGGCCGAGGGGGGATTCATCTGTGTGGAAGAAGGCCGCCGATACAAATCACTCCAATCTTTCCCCCAGCTTTCAGTGGCAAAAAAACAACAAAGGGAACTGGAGTGACAACAATAACATTGCTTGTTTCATAGTAATGCATACACTGCGGAGAAAACAAAGAATCGGTCTCGCGTGGATGCCAGCTGCTTGCTTGGCTCTGCGGTTGTAGGGTATAGAAAATTGTAATTATGTTGCTGATGTACTATCCGTTGAGGAGAAAATACGATCATCAAAAACCTAATGAACTTTAATCACCAGTCATTAACGTACTCTTTGATGAGGTTCGTACAAGCAGCTAAAGCACAGTATGTAGGTAGAGATATATATTTGTTTACTTGCTTCGTTCTTATTGCAAGTAATTTTTTATCACCGCTATGCTCATATTGTAGTTTGTTTAATTAACAGCTAAAGAAGAGCGTAAACGTCATATTTTGACCACTAGGTCATTATTTTACATTCTTATCGCCGTTCAGAAGAGAATACATATTTTCTAATAGAACTCAGGATTGCTAATAAGAAACTTTATTTAAACACAGCTTAGATTATATCTTTCGGAGCCACCTGTGTGTGTAATTCTGTTTTTTTAAGATATAAATATTGATGCTAAAACTCAGGATAGACAAATATGTGAAATAATAAAATAGGAGCAAAACAAAGCATTGCACCTCATAAATGAATATGATGTTGTGTATAGGTAGCAGAAGAAAAAGATTCTCATTTGTAGTCTTTAAGAGCATAAGCATCATAAAATAAAATGTTAATATGTCCATAAGTATAGTCCATTTAAAGCTAAAGAAAAACCAAAGCCACTCTCTGGATAGTTTACTAAGGCAAATACAGCCATGGGCCATCCCCTTAGCGCGGCGGTAGCGGGAGACCCGGGTTCGGTTCCCGGTACCGGCGTGGGGGTTTTCTCCCGCTGGGAGACCTGGTCCGGGGTCCACTCAGCCTCGTTAGGTCCCTGAGGCGCCATTTGAGGAGCGACTTGATTGAAAATTCGCGGCTACGTAAACCGCACAACCGCCCAGGAGGGATCTGGGCGCTGACCAGTGCCACTCTCCAGTACTGCACCCCATTCATGACGCCTGTGGTGGGCAGAGGTAGGAGACGCAGCGGTTGGGTGGTAGACCGTGGTCCGGAAAGGGCTGTTGCTCCCTTAAATACATCCATGCGTTTAAGTGGTTAAGTGGCAGGGTCTAAAAGTACAGAGAAGTATTTTCTCTCTGAAATTAATAGGATGGAGAAGTGCAAGGTGCGAATAATATTTTGTCTGTTGACGAGGCAGTCAACTATCAATCATATCAGTGCCGCCGCTGTGCCGGAAGTTCGTCCCCAGGAGCACTTTCTCTTGTCAGTAAATCTTCTGCCAAGGAGCTCTTGGGATTGGAATGCCAGTAACTAATCAACTTGGGGGGGGGGGGGGGGTTAGTGATATGTACGCGAGGTTTAAGCTGATAAAGCGTGTATTTCTAAAATTCGTGTCTTTTCTTTCGTGTTTTACAACCATACAGAAATGTGTACTATGATCTATTGTCACAGCAAAGGTAAAGAATAGGTAGGTATAACAAGAGAGAAGGCTCTATGTTTGATAACTGTTTCATTAGTTTATTAATAGGTACATATATTAAATAAAACATTAAGTACGATATTTTTGCAGCGGTCATGAAAAGTTTCTAGAGCGGCCCGTTTAAAAAGTTAAATAAAAAGCATTTCGAATTTGCTTTATAGAATATTAAACACTACTGGGTTATCCAAAACAGAAATACAGTGTATTGTTATTTGAAGTATTTGTTGATGCTTTTCATAGCCAACGACTTTTTGTACTTTCCTGTTCATAGGAGACAGTCGCAGGTGCTTTACTCAATGAAATACAAACCAAGCATTTGATTTTAGATATTCGACGTGGCACATTTTCATATATGCAGTTTGCAATTTTAATATTATGCGAATAGACAATATTAAGTGTATTTATTTGGGGTAAACAACAGTTTAATTGGGCAGCTTGCGGGTTTTGTAGCTCCCGTCGTCAAATGAATTATCTATTTGCCAACCTTCGGTCTTAGTCACGATTCAAAAATAACATTCTGTTAACTCTGACGACCTCGGGATGCCCGCCTGACTAATTGTATCGATATTAAAGTTCGAGGTTGGTACGCTGCTTAAGACGAGAGTTGCTTTTAAACTTGGCTCTGGACGTGGAATTGGATTTTATGGCGGTGCTTAATTTTTTTCCCATCATTTGCACGGCCACAAGGCCACGGAATGTATGCGAATAACATTTATCACCCTTGACAAAGATTTAGAGATCCTCAAGGATTAATGCTTTGGCAGACATTCGTATTTTTCAAAAATAATTTTCTTAACTGTACACTTTTAAATAGGGTGTGCTTCTTTTTTAACGAGGTTTGTATAAACTTATGGTACAGTCTTAATTCTAAACTGGCATCCTCCATCTAGATATTTATCTTTTGTAAAATAGTTCATGTGTATGAGTGTACGCGCTCGCACACACATCTTTGTGCCTATTTCCTTTTTCCACGGTGATTAATGATAAATCATCCTCCTATATATATATATATATATATATATATATATATATATATATATATACGAAACGAAAAAAAAATGGACTGCCATAGGTGATGCTGAGAGTTAAGTTTCTAATTGGGCAGTAGGTGCAGTGGTGTGACTGCAGGTAGCGTCAAAAACAACTGAGTTGACACCGAGCGAGTTGACTCCACAGTAACGTGTAAGGCGCCCATTCGGTAGGTTCCGTGTTCGATTCTTGTCTGACCTAGATTTTCTCGTGGTTTTCCTGGTCGGTAGGCGAATACTGGAGCGGGTTCTTGTATACCACGAGTTCGCTTCCCTCATTCCCTTTCATTCCATTTTCCTTTTCATCTTTCATATGTGCTTGTAAATTTCGTGACGTGCAGTAACACGGACAATAGGCGCAGAAGCTTGTTCCAAGGAAAGAGTATTCCCATGGATACCAGAGGACTCCTTCCAGGCGTGGGGAACGGTACTCCCAAAGTGTTGAGCAATTCTACTTCCTCTCCCTTCTTGACAATCAAAGCGGAAAACCGATAGGGAAAACCGGTTACACCTAATGCCTGTTTATGTGTGTGCTAGTAGCTACAGCGGGTAAAGCGGGGAGAGACTATCTTCACACCTCCGGAGTACTCTTCCCTTGACCTGGGCTAGGCGAATCATTTACTGCCCTCTCTGGGCAGCTCCGGTAGTGGGACAAGTCTTCAAGCTAGGAATTCTTAGGGACTTCCGCGTATCTCTATGGTCTGTAGCCTTCTGTGCTCCCTTCACTTCATTCCTTCCTGTGGGGGGAGATATGCTATACCCTAAAATATAACCAATCATACCAGCTAAATATCGTTGCTCTGGTTGATGGTCCTGTGATGATACTAATCAGATGAAGCACACTTCCATCACTGTAGTTCTGTAAACAAAAGAATTACCAGGTGCCCATCAACCCTCACGAAAGTGGCATCTCGGTGTATCCAAACCTATCGGTGGGCAGAATTTCTTCGAGCACACCACACAGGATGCTTAAATATACAACTTCTCGGCCATGTCGGTGCAGATGCATTGAAAAGAAAGGTGTGTTGAATGTGGGCAGTACTACTTTCTCATATAATTTTATTTTATTTCAGAAGTCCTCAGAATTTCTGGCTCCCCCTAATACTACAGGGTTTCTCTCGAATGATGCGACTGGCAGTTCGCCTCTCCTAAGCATTCTAGACGCATTAACTCAGTCACATATTTGATACATATAGTAAAGAAACTAAATTTGATAATGGTCTTCGAATATATTAGTATAAATGATGTTAGCTAATAAGCTAGTTCGTACCGCAACAACCTCTTTCACGGCAGTAGCCAATGAGAGGTGACTAATGCACGTGACAGTTACGAAATACGGGGCGAAGTTATATAGAACAGTGTTTATATAATACTAACGATGCGAAACAAAATAAAGTACCTTACGTGTATTAAAGGTATTCTAAATGATGCCCCTCTGCGTCTAGACCAGCATGGCACCTGTTGAACTCATTATTATTGAACATTCAACAAATTTCTGCAGCCAAAATACTGGAAAACGTGCTCCGGGTATTTTCTAATTCGTCGAGCGTATAGGATTTCTTGCATAAGTTGTGTCTTTAAGCATTTCCCCAGATAAACTATCTGGTAGATTTAGATGAGAACAGATAATAATTCCATCAAAAACAGGTGTAGTGCGTGAGAGCGATTTTCTTGGACTTCTTTACACGACAGCTCCAGTTTCCTTTATTTCTCCTCGGTTAGAACTGTTGGCTGTTTCTAACACACATGCAGTCTGTTTCCATTCTTCTAACAACTCAATTGTTTGTTAGGAACGGTGATGCAGTAATCCATCAAGAATCTCCAGTTATGGTATTATATGCTTTCGAGACGACTGTATCCTCTATTTAGTGATTTGTTTTAAAGGACCATGCTTTTAGGAACTTTTATCAATCTATAGCATTAATACATACCTATGCTTTGGAGAATTGCGTTCTAAAATAATATTGCGTCATGGCTGGGTAACTGTTGCCTTCTCAAGGACTTGCACTGATAACTATCTTTAACAGATAAAAAATGAAGGTCGCTCAAGGTGTTCCTCGAGTCGCCCAGGCCTGCATTATGTTGAAGCCTTAGTAATGAATATTTTATTTAAGTAATTGTTGAAAGTGTAGTCTAATGTTTATATATTCTTCCTTAATTTTCTCCTAGTGTCTTGGTAGAATTTGTTCAATTATCTTGCCTCTGAAGTTCTTCTGCAGCTTGAACTAATTAACGGAGACAAATTGTAGGATTTCGTCAGAGCGAAATGCAACACAATAAACACACTTTGTTTCTATAACTAACCAATTTAGCAAAATTAGTACATTAACTCCATTTTCAATACAACTGTACTGTAGGCATACAAGTGTTTAAAATTATGGCATATAACAAAAATCACAGCAAAGTGTCTCCCCATGAACATTCAAACAGCCCTCAAAGGCTTGGCAATGGCTTTAGAGGCCATGCTTGTTTGTTCACTTGGAGTATTTTAGTGCACCTAACGCCTGCGAATTAATGATGTGGTTTGTCAAGCTGAATATAGCCGTCCAGCGAGAATCTACGTTATTTTGAACGCGATAAACATGATAGTTTATTCTAACAAGCTCTTTAAGTGTACCTATTTTGCACTAAGGTTAAGTACTTTTATTTGTAAAGCCTTTGTTCAAAGCAACATCTCCTGCCAGTTGAATTGATGCACGCCTTATATCACTTGGTTAGGGGCAGAATGCCCTTTGCCAAATGCATATTACTAATATTAGTAGTTATAATAAACTAAGTAATGTTTTCCCGTCTTAATTCAGGGCCAAGCCGTACACGTATTAATGACACACGATTTTATAGTTGTAACTTTTTCTGAGTTTGAGTTAAGGACAGTTATGCCTTCGATGAGTATAATAAATACGAAAAACTATTTTATGTTTTATTTTAAAACTCTCTTTACTGTTGTAGTTTAACACCTTGTTGATAAACTAATTGAGAAATCCTAAAAGGTTTGTTGTTTTTAATACAGTGGACCTTGGATAATTCGAGCTTTTATAATTGGGAATCGACATGAATTCGAAGATTTTTCTTGGTCGCTTGAATTTTGTATTAAAGCAATGTAAAAAAAAAACTAGCATGTAATGATTTCCATCACAGTAAGCTCACTTGTTTAAGGCTTGCTACACTTAAATAAAATGTCAACAAACAGAAACAGTTGCTAAGTTGGTAAAAACGAAAGTATGGATATGCGAAATGCAGTATTCGAATCTCTGTGGCATGCAAAGGCATCCACAGAGACAGAGAGAGTCGACAGATGGCTGAGGTAGTGTTGGCAGCCTTCTCCAGAAGAACGACTGTAAAGAAAGAGAGGGACTGCAGGAGGAGAAGAAGGATTGTTTTGAGTTTCCGACAATTAATCGTGCCCTTGCTTACTGATCCGTGGAGGATTCGTCTTCTCAGAGGGGAGGAAAAGGCGTAGGCTGCATTTTGTTGTGCGTCGCTGCACAGTGTGATGCGTCAAAGGGGTATACAAGGGGCACGAACCCATGCTAATGTGTGCTATGAATGTGGAAGAAAAGTAGCAATTTAGGGGGCCCTCAAAGTACGGCAGAAAAGCCTAAATGGGTGCATAAGTATATGCATTTCTAAACTGCACATCTGCACTGCCAGATTAGGTGAACTGGTCCATAAGTAACTTGTGAAAAAGTTAAATGATTTTTTCACAAGCTGTTGATCGTTTTCTTAACCCTCTACATGTACCACTCTTCTTCTAATTCCTGAACCGGTTTAGATATCCCTGTTACAGGCCCTTAAAAGAAGTAATTTGAATAGACATGATTGTGAAATAGACTGGCTATCAATTCAAAGCAGAGCGTTATGAGTTTAATCCCAGCCACTGCAAACAAACGTAGCTGTTGTAATGGATGGGGAGGGCCCACGTAAAATAACCAGTACCAGATGGTATGCGTAGATAATGACAAGGGTATATTAGACTACAATTACATGGATTTTTATTTTTGAAAAAGAAAAAAGAAACTACAATAATATCAAAATGAATAGATACATTTATGATATAAATAGCTACCAAAAATTTTATTGTTAAATGCCAATATACGAGAATAAAAATACTGTTACAGTATTCTAACACTTGACTAAGTTGCCAAATAGCAACATTGTGCATTAGAGGATTAATGTTAATGCTTAGGAGACCGAAATCACGTAAAGTGAATGAGAGAAGTTCAGCTTGGCATAATGATTATACCAGACAAAAGTGGAAGGAAAGGGAGAGAAAAGTAATCAGACAGGGTTGTTAAAATTGGTTGTCGTAATATGGACATATAAACTAAACATTTGCACTTACTGTTTTATATTAAAATGTATTGCAATAAAATAACAAACTGGTTATATTTTTATGTATAAGACTTTTATTAGTATAATGGTAGTGAAGTTACATGATCCAGTAGTGCCAGCCACCGATTGTTTTACATGGGTTCTCGCCATCTTTACCCAATATAATTTTAGTGACAAATCGAGCAGCTGCTTCTTTGGAAACTCAATTCCTGAAAAAAACTCTGAGTATTGAAGAGTTATTTAGGAAAAAGTTGATTTGACTTAATCAAGGGTTTTGCTTTAGCTACAAAATGTAATACGTCAGTGATCTCTTTTATTTTAAAATGCAAGCTATAGGCAGCTGAACGCGGATATTTCTGGCCAGCCAGCCTCATTAGATTATAGTTTTCATCAGCATTTTAAAAACTATATGTGAAAGTCGAAGGTTTTCCGCTTTCTTTTAACAAGCTGTTTTATCTCCACGGTTCCCCTTCATCTCTTCCCCTAGAAGAGTCGCGTGAGTGTTTAAAAAAGCCTTCGACTCATTTCTTGGTTGGAGTCCAAGTATGACTGTGCTAGTGGCAGTACCGCCAATTGGGACATGTACGTTCAACCTTGGCACTTACGCAGTTTTGCTTCTTACCTCCTTTACCTCACATCCAGCTGTTCGAACGATGCTTCTGGTATTCTTCACTTTATCTTTGTCTCAACACGGTAGATTTTGTGAAATTATGCCATTTTCACGATAGTTCACATCAAAGTTATGTTACTGTTGATATATAGGAGACACAAATTATATAAGAGCTGAAATTTGTGTGTATGACGTGGAAGAAGCCCCAAACTAAAGCCCTTCCTGTCGTTTGTAACAGGAAATTGTTTCTCCAAAATGTGTTAGACATCTACCTCAGCACATTAGACCACAATGTATTTTAGGTGTACTTCTTAAGCATTGTCAAGGTGTTCTCCCAAGTTCATCGTCATCGACAGTTCATAACTAAGCTAAGAAACATTAACGGTGAAAATGGCCGCTGACCAGAAGAGTTGAAAGGATTTTTTATGATTTCTTCTGTGTTGTACACTGTTTTTTGAGGTTATACAGTTTACTGTAAACCTGCTCCTTCAGTGAAATGAAAATGTGAGAACATGCGTAAGTATTTGACAAAGTTAATCAGATCTGAAACATCGCTAGAGATTATAGCGGAGAAATTAGTGAAAAGAGTCAGGAGCGATTTTAAACACAGCACCTGAATAGTTCCATAAATGGGGTACGAAACGGTAGAATTGTCTGCAATAAAATTGAACTGTCCATTTCGCTAGCTCCTTAAGCTAGCCCAATAGTTTTTATCAAGAAATGGAAAAAACTCATAAGGCTAAGCTTTGGAATTACAGAGTTTGACTGGCTTATTTGCAGAAAAAGATGTGACTGTTTAGTAAGATCCGTACAATTTATTTCAAGTATAAGAATTGTGAAAATGTGGTAGGGGAGAGCTTCAAACACCTTGTTCTGAGGAAAGGAAACCTTTTTTAAAATTGTGCTTGGATATCTTTTACAAAGTTGTACCCCTAACTCGTTTAGATTTTCAGTGGGTTTAACGAGTTTTGGAAATGAATGACGCGGTTTATTGTTAATGTTTAATTAAGTTCAATAGCTGGTAGAGAAATGAAGATAAAAAGCATTAGTATTTTCTCTGTTTAAAATAAACTTTACTTTATCAATACTCCTCGACTTTTTGTTTTACTTATAATACTTATAATTCACTGGTATGTAAAGTCTAATTATGCGATTTTCTTAAGCCCTGTTCACTAGGGGCGTTCATTCCACAGAAGCAAAGGGAGCAATGCTTAAGCTTTGTTAGTAACACATTAATTTCTGTTTTCTTTTAAATCACCTTTGTGAAAAATTTTGTGACACAATGTTCAAATAGCACTCAAGAGGTTTTCTCGAACACCAGCAGAAGGCATGGAAGTTTGCTGATGGTCAATATTTAAATACACTGTCGATATAATCTCGTTTTATGGAAGCAAGGTATTTTTTGCTTATTACTTCCCTGTGAGTAATCCAGGTTACTGCTTGTTAGAGGTTAGGGAAGAAAATCAAGTCATTATAATTATGTTTTGTTTATAAACAACTGACCGCCTCCGTAGCGTAGTGGTAGCGCGCCTGTCTCTGGCGCGGAGGACCCGGGTACGATCCTCGGTACCGGGGAGTTTTCCCCCACTGGGAGGTCTGGCACAGGGTGCACTTAGCCCCAGGGGCCAACTGAGGAGCTATTTGATGAAGAAGTTGCGACTCCAGGTCGTGAAGGACGCTTAACCGCCGGGAGGGCTCGGGGCGCTGACCACGTCCCACCCTCCAGTACTGCAGCCCACTCATGACACCTGTAATGGGCAGAGGTGGGGGACGAGCGGTCGGGTGGTGAACCTTGACCCTTGATGGGCTGTTGCCCTGGGGGTTTAGTTTAGTTTTTATAACGAATGTCAATTTAACATCACACGATGTTACAGCTGTTTTTTAATGGAATGTTTGTTTGGCAAGTTTCACTTCTAAATATAGAATTACACGTGTTTTATGAATAGGTATGCCCTATAAAAGCACGCTTTGTTTTCATTATTGCTTCCATACCATAGATTGTCACCACATGGCACTGGTGTATGCCTAACAACCGGCGCAGTACTAAGGTGGACTTAGTCTAACGTAGTAAAAGCATTGTTACTGTGTGCTAATGAAGGAATGCAGGAATATTGTAGAAATGACTGTTCGGCAATCTTTGCTGAGGAATGCAACGAATGTAAAGAGAGCGCGATAGAAGGCCGGTCGAGCGGGTGGAAGGCAGTGAGTGAGTGGATACGACAAGCGACGTTTCTAAGAACAATCACCATCTCTTTTTCTGCTCGGAACACTATTATTGTTATTCCAATTACAAACAAAAAATAATAAAAGGGAGAAAAGAAGTGACGCAGGCTTTTGTTTTGGAGTCGTAGTAGGAAGCTGATATAAATGAAATCTGCATTTATAGACGGGAAAGGGGGCGACGTCGGATGACAAAACCGGATGAAGGGGTTTGTAGTTTTTTTATTATTTATTTTTAATGCAGTGCGTAGGAGTGCAAGGGAGGGAGGGGTTATAGACAAATCATCCACGGCTTTTGTAGGGAATTTTTTTATCTCAAACATTTCGGTTCCGGAGAGAAAAGAAAACGTAATTCCTGCTAATTATGCTGTCGTCAGAAGAGAGGACATCAAAATGGTGAGCTTTCCGGGAGGGGGTTGGCAGGAGCAAAGCCACTCGCAGGAGTAATTTGAAGGACCCAGCAGTTGCTGTCTAGGACATGTGAAGCTAAGGGAAGCAGATGGTGTGAGCTAAATGTTCAATATTCCCGATTGTTGTTATCCCTCCAAGATTCATTTACCATTCTCTCTTCGCTTCGCCATCAATTTGCACTGCGATAAACAAGGAATTCTAAAAAGGTACATTGGGGAGACTTTCCCCAAGATCGAACACATGCAATACAAATGAAGATCTGAAAAAGGTTATTAGAACACAGTGTCCAGATTTTCTAGCATCAGTAATTAAGGTTAGGCAGGTGCTTATTTCAAGACGTGTTTCCAAAACTTAAGATCAACCACGCCTCTTAGAAACAAAGTTAATCAAACACTTCATTCTATTACACTTCATTCGATTCACTATCATTCATTCTCCAAGCTAGGATGAAAACTCTGATGTGTTGCACTCACATTATTTTCTCTACTCTTGTACTACTAAACATTTTTACTAACTCTTATTCCTATATCAACAATTATCTTATTGCTTATCTCCTTGTAGGTGCAAGGGGAATATGAGAATACAGTAGACTTTGAACCATAGTCAAATCTTTTAAAGCTTTCAGATTCCGTTTTCTTTGCATTTTTAACCTATAAAAATGAGCAACGATGTTCCAGTTGACGAAAGTTTTCAGTTTTCCGAAACTGACACATATAACAATGAATATCTCCGGAATGGTTCACTCTACAAAAAATTGTATTGAGACATAAATTGTGCTTTAGCAAGATCTACATTTTTGTATGGTAAGACTTGGTCTATCTCTTACGGTTTACGAGTTATTCAAAAGTATTTCAGAGTAAACAGGACTACAGGAGCTATAGCCAGAAAATTCAAAATATACATTTTATTTGCAATAAAAATATCTTAAACATGTGTCATTTTAATCAAAATGTTAGAGCCATTTTCAAGAAAGTAAAGATTTTCGAAAAATGATTAATGTAAAATATAGTTTAGGGTGGATCAATTTTCTTCAAAATCTTCATGTGGCATCCTTGAAAGATATTAAACTTAAATACTAACTTTGGTTTTTAAACAACATTTCGTTTTTGAGTTGTGCTATCCACAGACTGACAGACACACACACGGACCTTTTTCTAAAAATCCTTTTTTTTTTTGGATTCAGGGGACCTCAAAACATATATTTCCGGTGAAATCTCGAAATCGAAATTTTGGGTGGAATACAATACTTCCTCTACTTTACTGTACGCAGTAGTGAAAGTAAAAATATAGTTGACTATCCGCAGAGACTGCAAGCTTCCTAAAGCTCGAATAACTGTCCTTAATGTTAGTTCCTAGCCTAGTACACATGAAGTTCTGTGAACTATTTGTGTTGCCACCAGTTATAGTAGGATTGCTGTTTAAGTTTCCACTTTGATTCTGGCCTTGGTGAACTTGACACATATGTTATGGCACTTGTGACTCACAGTTTTGAGGTATGTTCACTTTAGAGGCTGGTTGCGTTTCCACTTTGGCGTCTTTGATTCTAGTGCTGGGGTAACTTGAAACATTTATTACACTGCTGCCAAACTTAAAGCAGTATTGTTTACATGTTTCTTAAAAAGGAAATTATAAAATATGTAGTGAAATTTCACCACAGAATCGCCCGCTTATGTGAAACTGGAAAGCCGATGGGTGCCCTGACTATAACAAGAGAGACGATTTTCTATGTAACAAGTACCGCTTTGGGTTTATTGATACTATTTAGATTATAATGAATTAAGTGGCTCTGAATGACAAGTTCATCCATCGCCTTTGTCAGGTTTCAAACTTCACAAACGAACTACTCCGTTTAAGGTGTCGGACTGGATGGCTCAGTTGGTTAAATGCTGACCTTCTGATCCCAAGTTCGCGGGTTCAAATCCAGCCCAGACCGATAGCTTTTAAGGTTGCTTAAAACCGACAGCTCCATGAAAGTAGATTTACTAACTCCTGCGGGATAAAATTCCTGCACACCGTTTATGCTGATGTGATCCTGGCAATTAACAGCGTCGTTAACCAAAAAAATAAAAAAATAATAATAATCCGTTTGAAGCATTCGTAGAAATGACTGAAGTAATTCATTCTAATGAACCGGTTCGACTCCTCACTAAACGATGCATTTTCAGCTTAAAATAAAACAAAAGTACCTATATTACCTATTGGAAATTTTATCGAAATTCAGGAGAGCCTGAAAAATGAATATTCCGCCGGGATGAAGAGATCTCAGCACTTGTTAGGGACTTCCGCGCGTCTCTGTGGCTTGTCTAGCTGCGACCCTGTGTGGCACCTTCGGTTCCCTCATTTCATCCTTGCATCTGTGTGTCTGTGTCTGTACCCTTTACCTTTTTATTTAAGCAAGTAATTAAAAAAGCACTGCAAATAAAATTCAGAGCTATGAAAAACAATGAAAATAACTAGCACCTGTAATGATTGCTTCAAAGTAATCTCTCCCCGTATTTTGTTCAGAAAAGGACAGATATTTAAGACTCCTTATGGGCAGAAGTGGTAAATGTATTTATTTTTAAACAGACTTCAGGCTAAACTTTAAGGAAAAAATATAGACATGCTTTCTCCATTTTCGTAACAGAATCAAGAATCCTAACGCTTCTCTTCAGCATGCAAATATGTTATTAAAAAGTTGAAATTCTGTAACAAAGAGCTTCAAGCCAGGACAGTAACAGTGCGAAGCGCTCCGTTCATCCTGACCTCTCCCAGCGAGTTTACAGTTCGGATTCTTCTCGAGTAATCATTTGATTACCAGTTGCATTAACCTATTATTGCTTGGCATAAAACTGGGTCACGCAGCATTTCCCCTGGACAAGCTCTGCCACTGATGCTTTATCATCGTTTCTTCTGCTTCTTATAAGGTTATATTCCTATGTGGACGTCTATTCCCGAATGCATAAAATGTGACAAAACGTTTGCTATTATTTTTATTCTTCATTCGACTGTTTATAAGATCGTATAACTAGATTAATCTATCTACGTTTTATTTCTTTCTTTGCAAAACTTCTTCGTAGATCAGCAGCTGTTAATAGCAATACCAATTTTGTTTGTTTTTCTTGTTGTATCTATTTTTTTCCGTTTTTCTTTCAATGTGCTTAGAATAACCAAAGGCAATATAGTTTATATTATTTATTATTTCTCCCCCTTGCCATACTTTTCTATTTTGATTCCTCTATTAACTTCATTTTTCTCCTTTCTTTGTGGAAGTAGATACTAAATACGTGACAAAATGCGGACTGAGAAGTGCGTGGGTTCGGAAACTCGAGACGTTATCTTTGGCTTATCAAAGGAGAACGAAGGGAAGGTGTACAAAAGAAGAGAATACGCATGTGCGTGAGTGTATGTTATGTATGTATATGTTTTATATATAAAAGGGGGACATCGCGGCGATGGAAGGGACAGAATAGAAAGGAGGTGGGTGCTGGAGGGTTGGTGGGGAGAAAAGATAGCTCTTATTCAAATGAATCGGAGCGAATTCGGGGTCTAATTTATTTTTTAATTGCAGCGCCCCTTAATTTTTGCACGCTCGGGTTGGACGATAGTTCCGGTTGATATTTCATTCTTTTGTTGTAATTTTTTGTGTGTTTTTTTCTCTATTTTGGGAGGAGTTGCGGAGGGGAACCTCCTCAGTCACGTGGAAATATTTCTCTGTACTGAAATATCCAGTCGGTGCTTATGACGTCATTTCACTGTAGAAGAAATTTCCTTATCTTAAATCGAAGTCAGCTTTTAGTAATTCACCTTGTACTCGATTATCTTCAGTAATAGCACAAGTACTGATATTTTTTCGGTAATTTAATTGAGGTTAATGAATACCTGTTGACTTTGAAAGCTCAAGTAAATTACCTAAGAAAAAATATAAGCAAGCGGGAATTCGACAAATAATTACAACGTGGGAACGATGCCATTTTTTGTACTATATACGATTATCATTCTGAAAAGAATTCCAAGCAGAACCGCAGACCTTAATTTAGAAAATACAAGTGAACAATACATGTCATAATGGAAACTTCTTTTGCAAGGCACTGCACACACATGCAGCGCGTGCGAACATTTTTCTAAAAATACTTTTTTTATTCGGTGATGTATTTCCGCTGAAATCTCGGTGCCAAACTTTTGGGTGGAATACAATACCTTCTCTACTTACTATATACTTTGTAGAGAAAGTAAAAATTGTTTATCGAAGCATCCATTGAGAGCAAATAAGGTAATATTTATATTTTTATTCAGCAATTCAAGGGACTGCAATGAAACAGTGGCATATTTTATCTAAACGAGACGTTTAAGGAAGAAAGTGAAAATACACAGAAATATAATTTAGTTCCTGTTCTATTGTTTTAAGGTGCAGAAAATGTATTTTTCTGCAGAAATACGAATTCAACTTTCATTCGTATATTTAAATAAAATAAACACCCGAGAGAATTATATATACAAGTCCTTCCTCCGATTTTGGTCGTAAGCAACGAGGGCACACAATTCGATCGTTTGCAGTGAAAACAATTATGAAAACAGAGATGGAACAGAAAGAACGAAATATTAGAATCGTGCACAAAGCTGATTCTATTTATTTATAAATTTAAAATGGACAGATCTCTTAAATTTACAAGTAAAAAGGTATCGCTAATATTTGCTTACCAAAGTGCTATTAATAATAGTGCAATAATCATCACGCACAATTATGTATTTTCCAATTTTTTCTGCAACTTTTGTGATTAATACTTGTAATTCCAATTTCTTCGCAGATATCCTAATTTTGTTTATGGTCTTACAATCTATATCCAGCTGATGGTTTCAATAATATAATTTTTGGTATCTCTATTCTTTGTTTTTACTTTTTTCTTAGAGCCCACGTTTCTTAACTGGGTAGTAATAGTATGGCTAGCACCTCTTAAAAACTTAAAACAGTCTCTTTTTTGACTCTTCGTAAAGGTATTCTTTTAATTATGCCTATTATCTCTTGGGATTTGGGAAATTTCTCAACTATATCGTCTGTATTAGTTATTGTATAGCCTAAGGGAATACTTTATGGCAGATACAAAATTTAATGGCGTCTGATACCTGACCACTGCTTTACAGCGTTATTTCACATGTTTAATTGCACAATACTGCGAGGTCTGGCAAGCCTCTGATTGGATTTTGTGTTGATCAGCTCCTTCTGCAACCCCCCATTAAATGTTATGTCAGCCATAATATAAATTTGTAATAAGTCATTAGTTTCTTTGATGTTTTCGTCCTCTTCAGAGTCTTTGCAGATAGTGAAAGGCTGGTACAGCCCATTTAAATGCGAAAAGCAGGAAAGGATAACCATACTATTGACAAAGGATTTTAGTATAAAAGAGAAGGAGGGGGTGAACTTGAGGGTAGCGTGCAAAGGCGATGGGGGACATACATCAAGTTTTAATTATTTTTTTTTATTTTAATTTTTAAGATGTGTCAAGGAGGGAGCAAAATCAGTAGAAGACTATTTATCTTCACTATACCACTTCGTGTTCCGAAGAATTAAGATTCATTGCTTTTATTAGCATTTCCTCCCTCCCCACATTGACAGTGTCCCAAGACAGTTGCAGCCTCAACTGTCCCCATCCGGTAGTGTTCCCTCACATCCGACAGACACTGTTAATAAATCCAGCCCGAGAAAAGCAGCAAGAACAGCGTGCTTCAGTATTTGCAGGGGAATGCTCGTGGGAAATCTACAACAATCAGTTTATTATGTATACATCTCGCGGACGTCTTCCTTCTTTTCCCTGTGTTGTTCTGTTTATTCTCGGAGCTCGTCTCTTGATACTTTTATAACCTTCCATATATGCGAATGGAATTACTCACAATTAGCCAACGAGCGCAGTCGAAGGCAAATAACGCCATGACTGCGCAGTAAAGCTTCCAAACGACTTGTTTTCAAAGAAAACTTGCTGGACACGCAATTCCAGATTATTGAGAAAATTCTGTGAACAAAACTAGGGCACCAATGCGTCCCCCGCTCCCACTGCTTTAGTTTATAGTGCTCCGTTCTTTTCTTCTTTCTTTCGTAGCAATAAAACTGAATGTCTCAATAAACTCTTAACATATCTACCATTTGAAATTCATAGAGGATCTGAAACGCTTCAAAGAATGGATAATTAATGTTTACAAACTTAAAATTGTCGCCTAAGGGTTGTTTTTCTCTGTCAAACAAGGTGTTTTTATAACATGGGTTGCCCCTGTCTGCTCAACATGCCGGTTTTTCAATCTAGGCCTACTAGATATCAATCTCCACTAGTTTGAAAGGGGACACGTCACCTCCCCTTCCTTCCAGTTGAGGGAGGTGGCTGTAGCTATTCGTAATTAGCCAATGAGTTGACAACACCAGCCGCTACTTCTTAAGTAGCTCCTCAGTTGGCCCATCCGAGACCTAATGAGGCTGAGTGCACCTCGTGACTGTAGATGAAATACTAATAAGTAGCTCCTCAATTGACCCCTCAAGGACCTAACGAGACTGAGTGCACCCCGGACCAGGTCTTCCAGCGAGAGAAAGTCCCCAAGCCGATACCGGGAATCAAACCCGGATCTCCGGGTAAGCAGCAACGCTAAGGAACGACCAACTACATAAATAACAAATTTTAAAAAGTGCACTGAATTAGGTAGCTAATAAACTTTTAAAACGTAAACATCATTTTGTTAAAAGCAGTACGTCATCTACCTTAGGAACTTTAGTATAGCACTGTGGCTGTTGAAAATAAACCCTCGTTTGTTTTCTCGTAATTAGTGTCGTAACCAAAGGACCGAAGCAGGTTTACTGCAAAGGTGATCGGTAAGGACGATAATTTTCAATAGTTCACTTCCGGACGGCGACAGAGGAAGGCGTCGGGAGATTAGTGACCGAGGGGGAGGCCGGGTCAAGACAAGAGCCGGGAAGTAATCCTCCCCCACCTCCCCACTCTCAAGTTACAAGTTGGCTGGACGGGAAGGGGCAGCGTTCGGGTCAAAGTGTGGCCGCGTCGTCGGGAGTGTGTGAGATCCTAGGGTCATTGCTAGTTCATTAATTATTCCCACTTAGAAAGCCATTAGGGGTTAGTCCTCGTGCGGTAAGCTGGACCCGGATGTTACCAGGCCAAATTATAACAAGTGTGCGTCCCAACGCTCTGTGTGTGGCTTTTTACAAATCCTATCTCTGTTTACGTGCCCTTCTCTCAAAGGAATAATATATCACAAATGGGACCTTTTTACACCACTTGTATCGTCTTTTAAACGCTCCTCGCCTGGATAAGGGACAAAAGGAGGGCCACAAATTCTGTTGATATTTGTAATAATCGAAATGTCAAAAAAATGTTGCTATGTTACATTCACATGAGTCTCTCCACATACAATCATTTATTTTTATATATTCTTACGAAAGCTTGATTTTTCTAACTACTGCATGTTAATCCTGATAAATCTTTGCAGAAATACCTTCATTACATCTGCCATAGTAGGTGCAAGAGCAGTAGAGGAAACCGAATAGATAGTCAGTTATTTAAACACGGGCCTAGAAATTCCATACTCTTTCCAGAATCTCTGAGAAACAACTGAATTGCAACAGCACTTTAAAATTTTCAGATCATTGAAAAACTAAAACCAATGGCAACAAATATCTCGGAAATGGTTAATGCCACAAAAATATTATTTAAAGATGTCTATATTTTTCTTTGTAGTACTTTTTCTTTATCTATTATGGTTTACCAGTTAGATATATAAATTTTTACAAATATCCTTTCCAACAAGTAGGACTGTTCCCAGAAAATGCAAAATAACATCTTATTTGGCATGTATATATCTTAAACATATGGTATTTTCATCAAACTCGTTATATTTATTTTTTCGAAAATGGAACGACGATTTTCAAGCAATTCTCCCAACCCAAACCTCCCTTCACATAAGAGTTTTTTTTAATTTTCTATTTTCTAAAAAATGACTAATACTTTTGGTTAAGATATGGCAAATAATATATTTATATGGGACATAATGTATCACTATATGTAACTAAGTATCTGGAAATAGTCTTTCAAGTTCTCTTCATTTGAAAGAACTTTTTTTATAGTTTTGTATAACTGGTAAAGATATAGACAAAATAACACTATACAGGAAATATAGAACTCTTTAAAAAAATGAAGCTTATTTCAAACAAGTGTTTTGAGACATTAGCTATTTCTAAAATATCCATTGTTATTGGTTTGGATTTTTTCAATACTTTATTTTTAAGCCCTGTAGCTATTCAGTTGTTTCTCGGGGTATCATTGAAAGAATATGGAAATTCTAGGCCATAATAGTGACTATGTAGTTTTTAAACATCTGACTATCGGTTACCTCTATCTCCGTTGCATATAACGAAATGTGTATACTGAAACTACTTCTACTTAGAAATTAACAGTGATAGAAAAATAAGCCGTCGGAAGAAGAGTTTGGTGAGTAGCGAAAGCCATGTGAAAGATATCTGATTTTTCTTTCGTACTGAGCAAGTTTTCAAACTGACGTATTTGTGGTTTCTATTAAACACCGTCATCGTTTTTAATTACGTTAAATCAATTATTTTGTGCAGCTAGGCCCAATTTTACACCTAATTTGGTAGTCAATGGTGTCAGTAGCGCGCGAAAAGAGGCGTTAAGTCACCCTCCCCAGCTCTGCCTGGCCAATTCTTAAGCACGTCCCGAAAGCCACTTCTCTCTACTTAAACTGGGGGGAAAAAAGCTTTTAGCTAAATCTGTGTGATCTGTTTCGAGGTATTCATTAATAAGTCTTTTGTGATATTTCAGTATCGGTTTTGCGAAAACTCCAGTTTCTGAGAAGAGCAGGGAAGTAGCAGTATACAAGCAGCTAATCTGTTGAGATTTTGAAATAGTTGCTTGTGCATTGAGCTGTCTTTAGTCCTTTTCAAAGAACCATTTGGTTGTACAGTGGCGTAATAAGATTCCTGGAAGCCTTTAATAATTAACAAGATTGAAATCTCTCGCGGTCCTAAAGCTGAACGATTACACTTGTTTCCCTATAAACTGAAGAGCATTCACAGTTTTAGCTTGGCAAAACTGTTACAGGAAAGGCATGGTTAATCATTTCTGAAAGACAGTCTTTTAAATAGAACCTCAATTCCTAGCATACTAAAACTGCAGGCATTAAATTAGTTTAAAAGTTAAACATATAGGAACTTAATATATACCTACAGTACTATGGCAGGTACAGCATTTAATGGCGGAGATACCACTGCCATTCTCTTTACTGCTGCTAGCGAATGAATTTTGTGGGCGCAGATGCTATTTATATCACCGACTTTTACCCCCTCTATTTCTTTCTTTTTTTATTTTTTACACCGCTTTAACCATGTTGTCACATCGCGACAGATTTGTTAGGAGATACTCGTAGAACGGTGTGTGACGAACACGTGACCTTCATCTTCTCATCCCATGCTGCTTCGTCACGAGTTCACAGAGGGAGGAGTGCAAGGCAACTGTTCCTCCGCCTCTGTGACGGGCAGATGGCATTAGGGTGCCATTCAGTCTATCTGCTTACATTATCTGTGGCACATCCTTCACTATTACCATCTATTTTTCATTTATACTATTGTTTTAGACTTAATGTGGAACTTTTGGGTTGTGGTATTAAATATTTAATCCGGTATTTACCTTAGTGACTGAGGGAAGCCACGGAAAAATGCCAGATTGGTGGGCCCACGGGATTTAAATCTGGGACATCACGAATGCTACCCTCACACTTTACTGTAGAGCTATCTCGCTCGTAATGGTACCCAAATAAGGGAAAATGAAGAGACTTTTATTCTGCAGTTAAGTGCCCATAATAAATGGGCAGAAGGATCGAATTAATACAATACATAGCTTTTATCAAAAGTTAATTTAAATTTAGAAATTTAAAGCTGCAGATCTACAAGTTATGTGCTAATTTCGTTTGGAGGTGATGATGTCTTGCCGATTTTAATAGAACATAACCTGAAAGCCTGTATACAGCCAGTCAGAAAATACCGGTACGCTTTCGGACTTACCATGTTTAGAAGCTATTTAAAATTATGGGTTTAGCGGGAAATGCTTGAACATTTTATCCATTTATTTTTATACCTGTTTCCCCCCTCATCTATGTATACTTGACAAGTTGCTGGTCATTTTACTTGCAGCGAGCAGATGTGTGAGGGTCAGTTGCGTCAATAATACCACTATAAGTCAATAAGGTCTAATATCGCATGCGAGATCCATTAAATTATATGCAGGAGGGATAATAAACCATGTCGTTCGCTCTGGCACTCATTTCGTAGAAAACTAGATGCTTATCGCGAGGAATTAAAAAAAGGGAATACAAGTTTGGTCTCGGCCGCATGCTATCCATGTGTCGAAGAACACGCGAACTACCACGCCAAGAGTATAAAACCAGTCAGTTGCTTCGGGTTCCCTACGATTGTGGTAATTATGTCGCAACACTCCTCTGGGACACCTCCAGGAAAGGGAAGGAATGAGAACCCCTTAACATTTCCTTGCTGTGTTACTTTATTTTAGTCAACAGTACCATAGCGTCGATAGCACATAACCACTTACATATACCAACCCAAGTACTTAGTTTTCAGTGTTACTTTGTTTATGAACAAGTTAAAATTATTCGACTGATACCTAAAAACCTGATGAGGTGCATTCACGTGACATTCATTACACTCTAGCTTACTATATCTACTTCTTGTTAATCTAGGTAACTTTCAACTCACATTTCGATACGGGTAAAGCGGGAGTGAAATACGTAAAAATGTGTCACTATGTGATTGCTTTGAAATTCATGTACTTTGTATAACCACGAATAAACGATTTTCCAAATGAGATAAACTAAGTATTTAAAAATTCAAACCAATAAGTTGTTTTCCCCCCTGTTCATGCAAATAGAATGGAATTTTAACGTCGTCACATAGCGACCAGTTCTTAAAAGATCTGATTATTACGTAAGCCTGCTGTATTCCACTATTCGCATTGCACCTACAAGGAAATATGTATATAGTAAAGCCATTTCCAGAGATGTCCAGCTCGATTAACATGAAACAATAGAAGAACAAGTGTTTGTAAGAATAGTTTGTACAACAGTGAGTAGAGAAAGTCATGTGAATAGATTTTTGTCACTTGGTTATATGGAGGAGTTTATACCTACTAAGCTATCCAGTAAAAAAATAACTTACATGAGAGATATAGGTACTTCCTCGATTTGATCGTTATCAAACGAAGTCTTTTAAGACGGTAGCAGTCCCCAAAATTTTATAATGTTAGTGAATCAAGGTTTCAATTTAATTGTTGAAAAATGAAAGATGAAACATTGGTGTAAGACAACAGCTTAATAAATTAATATAGGTATTTGCTATATTTACAGCGCATGATTGAACGAAATGAATAAAAGATAATGTTGACACTAGTAGCCATCAGTTCTATAGAAACAATTAAATAAAAACTAATGACGTTGCATTAGGGGCAGATTGATTATAGTGCCGCAGAAATACCTTGAGAACAAGCAAAAGTGCGCTTAAAAATGAGAATCGTTCTCTACGTTTTTTGAATGATCCTGATAATGTTTATTTTTCCGTTTTCATTTCGGAGCTCCGGTGCAGGTAAAACTTTTTAATTAGTGTTTGATTCGAGTTTTTAAAAGTTATGATTGCAGCGGGGAGGGTGGCTTTGTGCTCGTCAGACAATGGGCAGGTAAATTTGTGTGGCAAGGGGGAGGGCGGAACAGGTAGTATGTGTGTCTTTGTACACAGGGAGAGAGGGAGAGAGAAAGAGGGCGAGGTGGAGTATAAACAGCGCTCGGCCGTCCTGCGGGTTGCATAGCCCCTCCCAACTTGTTAGACATGCAACTTAGCACTGAGCAAATTCCCACACGCTTTCTGCAAAACGGCAAGGAAAAATGTAGAAGCGGCACTTACTGCTTGAAAACATTTGGTTTAAAATATTATATTGTCACTACTTGAACTGTAATAACATGCTACAGCATTTGTTTCGTTAATTTTCGCACAACTTTGGCTTCGAAGGGACTGTAATCAGCAAATACTTGAAGAAGTATTTCTTAATTATCGAAAATTACTTAATAAGAGCAAAGTCATTCTCTATAGAAATTTTAAGAACATTTATGATCTCTTTTTAAGCAAAACATATCGAAAATGGTCAGTGTTTAAAGTTCTGTTTAAATAACCTCTTTACGTATGACTCAAAAGCAAAACAGGACTAGTTTCTTATTGTTTAGTTATCTACGAGTATTATCAAAATTTAAAGTCTTTAAATGCCTTATCAAATCGATGTTGTTGTTGTTGATTTTTTTTCAGGAAGTTTGCTGACTCTCTCAGGCATAACTTAAATTTAAATGCACGCTTCTTTAGTAAAATCAAATGTTTCGTTAAACTAAATCCGATTTAGGGTAATTTTATTCCTAAGTTTGAGAAACTGATATAAACGCTATACATATAAATAATATGCAGCATGTTTCTTTCTGATCTATAAATCATGAGCAGAGTATATTAATCTAGCCAAAATTGTGTATGAAGTTTGCACTAACATCGGCACTTAATTACCTTTATATAAAGACAGAATTTAAATATATATATTTAAGATATTAATAATTTGTTCAAATGGTCAAGTAGTGGAATTATATCTTTGAACAAAAATATTGTCCAACATATTAATTCAAACAGAGCAAACATCGCTGCGTAGATAAATTTAATATTAATGTTTATAATCTCATAAATCACATTATGAAATTTTATGATCACTATACACAAAGCAATTGAGAATATTGTCGGCGAACATGCAAATTTTGCCTGAGGATTAGTGACTTATTTTCTAGCATAAATACACGCCCACTTAAAGAGATCTAAATTTTTCCCTAATCAAATCATACACTCAATTCGGTTTAACTTGCATGAAACCTTACATAAGCTAGAGTTTGTTTAGTCAACGCATGTGCAGTTCGGCCACCTCCTTTGAGGATCCCTTGTAATCGTTTTACAACACGGGCCCTTCTTTCTCAGTCCTTTCTGCAGAGTTCTTTAACATCTTAACATGAACCTTTGCACCTAATGAAACAGAAAAAACTGGAATTCAGAATTTTGGCAACTGACGTGGGCTCAAAATGAAATGTCTTCAAGGACAGGGATAGAGGTTTGCCTTTTATGAAGAATGGAGATGAATTTAGTCAGTTGTGGGTAGCGCACATTTCATTTGAGAAGCAACTGCACACGCGTTGAATAAACACACTAACAATCAGAATATCGTCTATGCTTCAGGTTAATATAAACCTTTAAAAATGTAATATTAAAAAAACATTAAAAAGGTTTGTGGGTGCATGCGTGTTTTAGAATTAGATAATCAGCAAGTTCACAACACGAGGAATAATATTGTAAATGCAAACTTTGGAAGAAATGTTAACACAAAAGAATGTATCTCGTGCTATTTTTAAAATAATGTTTTAAAGGTTTGATTGATAAAATTGCAATGTAGTAGGTATGTCTAAGAGAAATAAGCAAGCAAAATGTGAATGGCATACTTTTATGGCATGTACCAAAGTTTCCTTTTCGAGTTAACGTTAAGAAAGAGAGACTTGATTCACAAGATGCTCCTATTCCTATGCGTTGTATAGATTTTATCAATCAAGCATTTGGCGGCCGACAAGACGGACCGCTGTAAAGTCGGAAGCCTCACGCTTTCGTATTGGAAACGTGAAGCTAATCCGATAAGTGTCCGGAAGAGTATCTTGTACGTAGGTACGTATCTTTGCAGGGAAAGACACGGGTATCCCAGCGTTCGCCCGCGGGGACGCGGACAACATGACAGAGGAGCGGATAGCGCACATCCTGAGCGAGGCCAGTCAGATGATGAAGACCCAAGTTGAAGACAGCCACAGCAACGACAGCAAGTCGCCGAACAATCAAGGACAGGTGAGCATCTCACTCGCTTTATCTTTAAGTACAGATGAGGCCTAAGCGAAAATACTTTCACTGTTGACTGACCACCTTCCTCGTATACCAGGACGACACTGTACATTTTTACCAAATCAAACAGGATTAGTTTCAAAGAAGTTTTTCCAAATGTTCCCCTTTAACGTCAATACACTTTTGCATTCGATGGAACCTGTCCTTAAAGCAACAATGCCACAGTTCCTGAGACACTCCAGAAATCAGGTTTTTAGATGTGTCACTGCATCATCTGATGTTTAATTTTTGTAAACAAGAAGAAATCGCCAAGGTAAGGGCTTGTATGGTGAAGGGTTCACGGTGCTGACCAGTGCTTTTCCAGTTTTTCTGCACCAATCAAATGCGTTGTTGCCTTTGATCAGGTGTCAGTTTATGTGGGATCCAATCGAAGCGAAGTTTTCTCGTCTAACTGTTGGTGTATAACGTTTTGTATGTGACTCAGCAGTGCCCAACGGTAGTTGCACGCTGAAATTATCACCCGATGAGGAGCATAAATTTATGCTACCTCCTAACAATCCACAATCCACATTCTTCACCAGCCATCCTATAACATCCTAATCCCGTCATACAGTGGTTAAGCCCTAAAAGGGCAGGTACACGAATGACACACCTCGGGCTGTTCTCAGCCTGCCATCTGGTAGTATAGTCTAGTCCTACCAATGCCCAATGTCTTCCGAATAAATTCATAAGAGATTCATCGATCAACTTCAAGCACTGCTCAAACAGCTGCAATATTTCATCAGTATCAGCAGTTTTTGGGGTCTTTCACCGCTAGGAAAAAAAGCTATATCTTTTTATCTTTTTAATTTGCTGTACTAATTTTATTATAAATTGGCAAATGTATTTCTAAGCCGATCTTCGCATTGTTGACATAAATGATTTAAACTCGTAAAAACATCAGCGCGAAAATGTTCTCTAGTCAAATTCATTTTTGGGTAAACACGAAATCTTTAAATGATTATTAACAAACTATTAGAGCAAATCGAACAAACTACACGTAAACAACTGGCAAAATATTAGAAAGTAGCTGTCAAATAAGATTTCATTTGTTTCAGAAACATAGTATTTTAAAAAAGATCAGTGTCGTTCTCGTGCGTGTCGGGGATGGAGAGGTTAGGCCTCAACAGTAGTCAAAAGCTATTAACATTTTAAAAACAATTAAACAAGGGCGTATGCTTGGGTTGTGACGGGCTACCACTAGGCCTACCGTGGCCGAGAGACCAGACCATTCGCCTCTCACCGAAGGGAAACTGACTAGTATTGTAATTATTATTAATGTTACTTACTAATTTCTAGTTTACTTTAGATATGGGCTTCGGTGATAGCTGTGATAGCCCACAATATGCGCGACTTAATTAAACTTATTTTAGTTAAATTCTAAATTCCAAAAAACGGAAATTAATTAATTATAGCTACCGTCAATACAAATTATATTTAGCAGCAAAAGCAAAGTGACATTTTGCTTGTTGGCATAAAATACAATAATGTAATCAAATAAGTATAATAATTCTATGCAAGGAAACGCTCTAAAGGTTTTGGGTTAATAGCTTTTGCAGCCATGACGAACTTATTGTGCCTCTAAAAATACTTCTGTTAATGCATCTTGTTCATTTGACCTTTACCTGTGCAAAAAGGCTGGTTTTTAATTCTAATATTATAAATTGTGGAATATAATTATGTAATGATACATGACTATTTTGTACTTATCTTGATTAGGGTAATGACTTTAAAGGATGAATCAGATTTGAAAGGTATGTTATGAAACCAACCCAAGGGGTTTATGATTGCTGGAAAGTAGAATGGCAGCTCAGTTATTAGAGCATTGTCATAGAAGCCAAAAATATCAGTGACCATGACTTCAAACTTTTTTATCAAATCTGACTCACCTTTTATATTGAATTTTTCAGAAATAATGTTTTGAACTCAGTACAGTAGATTCTCAATTAACTGAGCTAATCTGAGACAACTACAGGAAAAGCTTACAACACAATGCCTTAAAATTTACATGGAATATTTTACTCAGTTTGATTAACAATAAACAAATTACAATACTACATGAGAAAATTACATTTTGAAAAAGTGTTTCATAGTTTTTTGAGCTATCTGAAGCCTCAGGTAATTGGATCAGTTAATCACAAATCTACTGTATGTATTTATTCTGTCATAAAAGTGTTAAACTGCATGTTTAGCAACAGAGGGGCATGTTTTTATTTTTTAATTTTTTGAGAAAATAAAAGCATCTTGCAATGTAAAATAAATACCTAAACATGATAATCCATTGAGACTTTATCCAAATTACAAAAAAAAGGAGAGATAGTAGCTCTAATGATTTCTTTCCAACCATTCAAAGCTTATTTGTAGATTACTCTTACAATTCTAACATGGAGTTTCAAACAGTGTTCAGCAATAGTAAATCATAGATGACACATTACGTAAAGGCTTGATTTCTACCTGTTCTGGTTCATAGCCACTGAACCTTTCTTCGCTATCCTCTTCTTCTTTTTCTTTGGGAGTGGCTACTCTGTCTCTTGCTGCTGTAAGGATCTTGAGATTGTTGTCACATATCCTTGGAATATCAGAATCCTACTGTTGTTTGATGGACTCTATCTATTTCCTTCAAAATATACAAATAATATCTTATCCAATCATCTCCTCTTCAGTTCTTCTTTCATGTCAAAAGTTGTGAAATTTGATTTAAAAATTCTAATTATTTTCCTATTTTTCTTCTTCATTTTCATTTATGCATACTTGCAAATCATATAGCACATTAAGTAGAATTTCTCTAAGCACTCAGCAGAAATGTAAATTACAGAAAACATTTGACGTTTAGGACAAGAGCGTCCAATATTACATCAAATGTGTATTTTTTCTTGAGTTTTGTTCTTCTTGAATTTCACTCAAATCATCATAGTCGTGGAGCAAACTAAATGGGGACTTCCTAACATATTCTACATAACCCTCTAATGTCTAGTCATAAACTATAGCCTTCATTGCAGAAAGCTGTCCAGAAATAGTTTTTTTTTTCCTTGACACACTCTGTTTTCATTGCATGACCATTTTACAGTGCCCTTCACCGTTGGGTAAGGATGGTTCACAAAATCGACGTCTTAAAAAATATGAAAATGATGACATTCCACAGGAGAAGGTGGTCCGCATCTATCAGGAAGAATTGGCAAAGCTGATGGGGCGCCGCATGGAGGATACCATGAGAGGACCTCGGGAGCATTTCCCTAGGTAAGCATTCAAACAATACTTTTGAGCATTACTTCCACTCTGTATTTGTCAAGATGTTAGATCATACTTATCAGGCAGAATGAAATAAAATTAATTAAGTAATCATATAAATGCATTCAAGAACCTTGGTTACAATCCACAACCAGTTTTGAACTGTGAGAATTCAAATTTGAGTCCATGAGTTCTTTTAACTCATCATTCAGATTTTTCCTATTATTTCAATAAAATACTTTTAAGAATATCGTGTTTTTATGTACATATTAAAATATTTAAAATGGTGGTCTTATACCTTGTTTAGTATTTGCTTTGATCTATGATCTGTTATAAAACATATTCCTGCTTGATGTTCTGTACCGAGAACAGCACCTTACTTTGCTAATGCAGTCTGCTTTTTCCCCATTTCTTCAGTGCTGCTGGAGGTGGTGGTCCCATGGACCGAACACAAGAGGAAATTCGTATGGCACTGGATGCCTATCACCGAGAACTTGCCAAGATCAACTCCGTGTCCTCCTGTCCCAGTGTTGGTAGCCCTGCTGGTCTTCCAGGTAACTAAAATAACATGAACATACAATGCATTTATTAATTTAAGGAATGGGAAATACTATCAGTACCTGGAATTGTTGAAGCATGTATAGAAGTGGTTAAGATCTACACATTTAGCTGCCTTGGCACTTACTTGGCCAAACTTATTGTATTCACCCTTTGCAAGCTTTCCATGCAAGCACACTTATTCCTTAGATAGTTTACATCGGCTAACTCTGCTGAATGGACAATTTGACATACCACTGTTGTGGCTGGTACATATCTATCCTTCCCTGCAGCGACAATACATAAAAAATGAGAGCCATATCATCATTTAGTAACGTTAGGTTTCCCATGAGGGAGAAATCCAAACCAAGCCACAACTGAAAGATAAAAACAAAGAAAGTGCACTAGTTAATATACCTATGGGTCAAGCAAGTTGGTAGCATAGTTGAAGGTAATTCATTCATTCGTATAATATCTTTAGCAATGAGGACAGTATTCTTACAGATGATATATCAGTTGTTAGTAATGAAACACGAAAGCTATAGAAAACTTGAACCTACTTTTTTTGGTCAAAAAAGAAGCCTTGGTTCTTTTTGCTTGATAGTACAAGTTTAACATTTATTATATTAGACAACATCCAATTATCATTAAATCCACAATAAACAAAACATAAATTAGTATATGGCTGTTCTTGAATACTTTGATAATTAAAGTTTTTTATTAATAATGACTGGTGTGTTCTAGGTCTTCCAGGTTTGCTGGCTCTACAGCAGCAAGCCCTAAGTCAGCAACAACAGCAACAGCAGCAGCAACAACAGCAGCAACAGCAGCAGCAGCAACAGCAACAACATGCTCAAATTAATGGCATGGCACAGGACTTGTCACTACCAAAAGAGCGTAAGGATGGGAAGCTATCAAATGGAGGAGCAGAACTTCACATGGAAGGATTGGATGGGAGCAAGAAGGAGCCAAGCATGATGGAGTCTGTAGCAGACGTTCTTAGGCATGCAGGCAGTGCCTTCTCTCTCGTCAGACCAAAGACTGAGCCAGGTATGTAGCTTCATTCTGGTTGGAATCCACAACAGGACATGACACCCAACACTGAATTCTTATTTTGTGAAACTCTAAGGGGTGCAGATGTACTACATTTGGCAGATGTACTACAACCTTTACCCTGCATGTCGCAGGTGGAGGGGAAATAAGACCAGAATGGCCCATGATGCCAATTTTTGGCAGGCCTGCTCTACAAAAACAAACAAAACAAAAAAATTAGTTTATTTTTCATGTCTGTATACAATTAATGCAATTTTACGTGAACAAGTCATATCAGGCATTGAAATAATTACATAAATGTACAAATGATATCAGAGACCTAAAGTTTCCTGATACTGATCCTAATTACTTAAGGAAAATTCTAAATGAAAACCTGCAATAACAGTTGTTCTTGTATGCAAACAAGTTGGTTTCATAGCATTTTAAATATGCTTTCCATATTATAAACAGTTGATTCTATTGTCTTTTGTCTTAGCAGAAGCTGAAATAATCATAGTGGCTATATGCCTTGGTGTACATCACTGGGCACTTTCTATTCTCTTCATGTTATGGTCGTGGTAAAGATAAACAACTTGGTTTGTCCAGTTTAAAAATAAGTAATAGAAAAATGTTAAAATTACAAAAATGGTACAGAACACTTCAGTAGTTATTTTCCACACCACATGTTTACTAACAGACACTAGTAGTACTTAAATATTGAAATATTTCAGATTTTTGTGCATTTTACAAAACACTGCTTAAAGATGAAACTTACAATAAACACCTTTGTTCTGGTAAAGTTATTCTGAGAGCTTTCTAAACTAAGTGCACAGAAAGCAAAAAACATTGCATTTAATTGCTTATACTACTGAATTAATCAAAAATATGTCTACTAACATACACCATTGAAATATTTAATTAAAGTAATACACCTTCTGCATAGCATGGAGCAACTGTTACTTAGCTATAAAATAATTTTATTTCTTATTCATATAAATCCCACTCCATCTTTGGTTAGTTGTAAACTTCTCACACATAAAGAAAGCATCAGTTATATATGCACCTCAGTTAAGTGTTTTTAAAGGGAGACAGATAAAATAATGCATAAATGAGAAAATGCAAAAACGCGACATTTTCTAATGGAACTTAAACTGTTTAACATCCAATATAAGAAGGCAAGAAATGAAACAGATACTTAATTTAGAATACCTGCATGCCTACCAGTAATGCTATTTATTTTTCAGAGCACTGGTGCTTTATACTGGTTTAAAAAAAATATCAATTTTTCTTTGCATCTCTGATTTTTCCATGCAGTCTTAAACTAGCTAATTATATGTACTAATCACAGAAATACTGTTATCATTTGGGCTTTGTGAGAAGATAAATAAAGTGTAATTTTGAAAGCTTGAATTTCTTCATGCATACTGGAAACAATTTCATTATTTGGGCCCACTTCATCACTCTTCGCAGCAGTATGATCAAATAAAACTTGTGAAAATACCCAACTATATTGTTAACATCTACAGAGTAATAATGCATGTTTAGATTAATTTTTAACTGGCATTTTTGGGTAAAAGCTTCAAATTAAGGAAAACAAACTGAACTGAATTACAAGTGAGATTGTGTTACCAATTCAGTACAATGCTATATTCATGTGCAGACACTACTGTTAGCAGCTGAATAAGAATGGATGGTAAATTATTTGCAGGAGTACCTGGTGGTCCTCAGCAGTCAACAACTGGTAGCAGCAGTGCAAGTAGTCCACTGAGTAATTCCATTCTTCCACCTGCAATGACACCAGCTGATGACTTCTCCAGTGGAGCAGCTGCAGCAAGTCCTCTACAACGCATGGCCTCCATCACTAACTCTCTCATCTCACAGCCCAGCACTCCTACCCATCACAGTCCTTCTCAGCGACCCCTTAAAGCCGTCCTACCTCCCATTACACAACAGCAATTTGACATGTTCAACAATCTTAATACGGAAGAGATTGTTAAAAAGGTAAGCTAAAATACTTAAAATGATAGAACTGATAAATTGTATAAAAAGAGTTTTATTTAGAAATGTGTTTACTTTCAAAATGCTCCCCATTTTCCTTTCAGAATAAATTAAAAGATAATATATTGCCATTTAAAAGTCAATGGATAACATGTTCTGTACAATAAGACTGAAAATGTTTTTGTTTTGCAAAATTTTCCTTTCAAAAGTTATGCATCTGAGTATTTTTTTTAAAAATGAGTTACTTTTAGTTTTATTTACATTATTCCTTGCTTTGGAAGATCCTGTTTGTCATCAAATTGCACAAACCTCTTGTGCAGTTTGCAAGCTATGTTATAATTGTTCTACATTTTTATAGTTTCCTTGAGCTTTCCTATACTTATATAGAATTTCCAGCTTTTGTTATTATCTAACATTGTAACAAAGCCTGCATGCTCAAAGCTACCTTGAAATTGCTATGAGAAAAGTCATGTGGAGTAAAATCATATCCAAGAAATTAGCAGCCAGTTTTGAATGCAAGGTTTCCAAATTTAGGTAATAATACTGCAATAGCCTAGCAATATGCGATACAGATTGATATCAATCTGATGTAGAATGGAGCAAAGTTATAATCATAGGCAATCAGGACTGTAAAATTCATGCAGCTAATTTTGAAGCCTTGCAGTTAAAGATGGCAGCTTTAATACTTCATGTAGCCAAATAATTTGTGTAACTACAATTTCAAGGTAGAGTTCCATATATAAGCTTTGGTGCTTTATTTCTAACACCATTAGTTAATTATAAATGCAGAAAAGAAAATGGGGAGAAAAAGTAACATAAATCCAAACTGATATGTTTAAATAAGTTTCTAAAATGTATATGTTTTTCATTTATTTAGGTAAAAGAATCACTGAGCCAGTATTCAATAAGTCAGAGGCTATTTGGAGAGTCAGTATTAGGATTGTCACAAGGAAGCGTATCAGACTTGCTGGCAAGGCCTAAACCATGGCATATGCTAACACAGAAAGGCAGAGAACCATTCATTCGCATGAAAATGTTCCTTGAAGATGACAATGCTGTACATAAACTGGTTGCCAGCCAGTATAAAATAGCCCCTGAGAAGCTTATGCGAACGGGAAACTACGCAGGTAAGCATTTTATAGTATCTGAATAGTGCTAGCAAGAAAAATAGTTTGTTTGTACCAAGATAAGGGAAAGGCATGGATATGTATGTTAAAGAAATTTTGAAAATTATTAGCACTTTCTTTTAATAAGTCAGTGAGAAAATACTCATATAAACACTTACAATTAGCTAAACCATGGCCTTGGCTATGGCTGGAGGATGCAGCGGTCGGACAATGTAGGTAACCTCTGCATGGAAGAGACACCCTAGGGATTATTATTATAATTAGCTAAAACAAAATATGTGTTACTTCACTGCAGAATGCACCACAAATCTTTTCTTCATAATAAAATGTTAAGCTCACAAAGGAAAATGTAATGATGGTTATTCCTTAACGCCAAATACTTGAATTTAGCTTTCTTCGTTTTATGTCATTTTTAGCAGTCATTTACCAATTTGGAATACTGTTCCATTTTGAGTTCCAAATTGTTGTTGTATAATATACAACATATACAATATAAGGTTTAGAGATAACCTACAATTTTATCATTTAGCTTAAATTAAATATATTATTTTCTACAAACAAATCCAAATATTCTAGAATGGCATTTGAACATTTACTTTCACAATTTAATTAATATTACACAAACAGCTGGTTGTGCATACAGCACAAGTGAAAAACAGATATTATGCATTTTAACTCTATAGTTATAACAAATATCTTAGAGACTATAAGCTTTACTTATCTTAGATTTGCTGCAAGTTCTTGAAATCAAATGCAAACTGCAGTTTCACGATAGTTCTATCACATCATTAGTGCCACTCTTGTTTGTATTACTCACTAAGTTAACAAATGTAAAATCACTTTAATATTTTTGTGTTACCAACTGCTGAAAACAAAACAAATTTGTTAACAGAATCAATTAGCTGTATTTCAAGATTCATTATGCGATCCTTATTTTTCAAATGAATATCTTTTCCCAAACCATTAAATCTGTTGGTTTGTTTAGTTGTTTTAATAATTTAATCTCTGGAATTATTTCATGATTAAATGACCAAAAATGATCTGCCACAGCTGATCTTTCAATTTGTTTATATTTAATGTTTCTAAAATGTTTCCTTTTTCTGGTTTCCAAATGACATTTGGTTTCGCCAATATAAACCCTGTCACAACCCGAACAGCTAAATTGATAAATGCCAGATTTTCTATAATTTGGAATTATATTCATTTTAGAAATATTCATTGTTAATAGTTTTAGTTTTTTCAATATGTATTTGAAATATTTGTCCATTGATGCTTCCTGTATCTTAAAATCTTGGTTTTCTTGTAAATATGAAATTTTTGTTATTAATTACTATGTACTTATTTGACACTGCTCAAAGGTCACTGTATTCTGTCAATTCTAATTTGATTCAGGAAAAGATTTACAGTTAACTCATTAGATTTTAAGAGCATCAAAACGTCATTTGTTCTTTTGTTTATTCATTCTTTTATTTCTCTTATAGTTTTCTCATTAACCTTCACTGCAGTATGTTTGTTTACTGGCATAAGAATAATGCAAGATAGCACTCAGTGTGCAAATAAAAGAGGCAAGAACTTTTCATGTAATTTACCAAAGGCCTTTTCTTCTTTTTTTCAGCATGTTCATCACTCAGCAAGCCTCCACCTCCGTCAAAGCTGGGTGTTTCAGATTCTGTATCAGGAAAAGGAATGCCTGGGGACAATCAAGGACCATTACTGCCTCCTTCTCTGCAGCTAATGCCTCCACACCCTCAACAACCCCCCTCAGTACCACAGCCACCACCGCCTCCTCTCATGGTAACTCCACCTGGTCATCATTCCATTGGTTCATTGTCAGGAGCTGACCTGAAGAAACCACAGCAAAACCAACAATCTCCACATCCTAACCTCCATCCTTCACAGCACCATCATCAGCAGCAGTCCTCAGCATTGCGAGCTCTTCAGCAGCACATGACACCCAGTGTGTATGAAATGGCAGCACTTACACAGGATCTTGACACTCAAGTCATCACTACCAAGATCAAAGAGGCTCTGCTAGCCAACAATATCGGACAAAAGGTACTACAGTTTATTTTTAAATAAATATATTACTCACACATTAGTGCTATGAATGGTACGATCAAGAAGGGCTGTGCTTTGCGAAGTAACAATGGAGCATCATTGTCCATACTCCAGTGTTACCATCTCTGCATCTCACTGTATCACATTAGCTTTGTTGCTGTTCTCTTGCATTATCATAGTGGTTTACTTTTGTACTTAACCAACTCAAACAATAATTTTAACCCTAACATGCTGACCTGTCATGGCATGTAATACGTCCTCTGATTGGTAATCAGAGGATATGGTCGGTGAATTTATTTTAAGGCAACTAACTATTTTATTGCATTGATTTGCATTTTTATTAAGCTTTAGTATGTTAAGAGTCTGTGAGTTAATCTATGGACCACCTTTCCAAGTTTAATTGCAAAATGCAATGCAATGCAATTCCATTCAGTTTTCAGTGCTGAAAAACTATGGTGCTGACTACAATTGAGTTAGTGGAGTTTTCTTCTGAGCAGACACAAGGGAAAAGAAATGTCAAATGATACATTAGGAACATCTATGAAGTTAGAACATTGCAATAATTCAAAAAGGGGGGCCCCATCTCATTATGCAACTTTCATTCCTGCTGGCTGGGTTGTCTTTTTCCAAAACCTGAGTCAGAGAACATGCCCTAGACACTTGGTTTGCTATTTGAGGGGTTTTAAGGGCTCAGATTTACACTGCAAAAATATTAAATTCCTGAGAAAGAACAGTTATAGCAGCACCTGTTTAGTATTCTTGAATGATGAGTACCATGCAAAGTAACATGGTAAATCATTTAAGAAATTATGCAAAATGCAAAACAAGTTCTGCAATTGGGGACTATTCTCTTGCATGTTCTCTTGTTATGACGCCAGAGTTTACACCACTCTATTTCTAGGTTATACAATGGTCTATCATTTTTGTTGGATCCAATAGTCTAAGTCACGCCAAAAATATTTTTGTTAGTATTCAATGAAATGGGAAGAGAATTAAGTAATAAAAATGTTATAGACCCCCTCCTTTGATTGCTAATTTCAGGGCTGGAGTGCCAATAAAAGCTTGCCATATTTACATTGGATGAAATTAATATAAAAGAATACCTTCTCTAAGCTAATAGTTTTAAAAATGTTTAAATGTCCTATAGTCATTTCCCCTTGGGAAGACAGTGCTTTCCAGTTGTGAAAGAATTAATTACCAAAGTGGGTTGAATATTTCCTTTGATTATTCTGACTACCATGCACATGGGCACACAAAGTCTCCCTTTGTCTTTTAATTTTTTTTTCTTTTGGTGAGGTTTTCTTAAACATCAAAACCTGTAATTATTACCAACTTACTGTTGGTGTTTTTAAACACACAAGCTGTGTGTGGGCATTGAATTTTTAAGTTCCAGTTCTACCTCTCAATCAAAACCTGTGTTTATAATGAAATCTTTATATTGAGATTTTGGGTGGATTAGTAGTTCTACTTTCCATATCTGCTTTGGTTACGAAGTGGTTAGGAAAGTAATACTATACTGTTTTCTGATGTTGCTTTGTATATCATTAACAGCTACTTTGTGGTCCTGCAAGTTGCTGCAATTTAGCCTGCAGGTTTTACATTCAGGAGGCCTATTTTAATAATAACTCATGTTGCCACTGAAATTCTCTTGGCAAGGCCAGTGATATATATCATTGTTTTGACCTTGCTGTTGCAATGCTAAATGGTGAGATAGAAGACATATTGTGGCAGTATGCCATGCACCTGGTCATATTGACAAAATAGCATAGTGATCATTTATTTCAGACCAGATTAGACAATAAGAAGGCAATATAAAGTAGAAGTATCAGGATACACTAAAATTCATTTTCACATTATTGGCATATAATTTGAGGCTGTTACGATATAATTTCCATCATTAATTGTATGTGGCTGAATTGAGTCTTAATTGTTTGTCAATTACATCTCATAAATCTAAAAAATACTAAAATCTTTTTTTAGATACTTCAATTTCTATATATGTATTAACATTTGCACACATTTTGTAAATAATTAGCTGTGCCTAGAATTTCAAATATAAGCAAATAATGCAAAAACTATTTCTGTAGCTAAAAGAGAAAATTAAATACACAATTTAAATGCTATTCAGCAGATTGTTATTTTTTATTCTATGCATAAGAAAAAAGACTTTTTCTTATATGTATTTCAGAAGCCATATAAGTTATCTTTGTATAATAATTTAAAACAGCGATTACACATGTTTAAATGTCTTCCAGGGAATAATATTTTTTAGAAATTAAAAAATTAATTGATTGCTAGGTAAAACGTGATATGATATGAATGATATGACATTTATTTGTATCATATATGTACAATACATCCATAACTCTTATTTCACCTTATCCTGTTTACAAATTGTCTGATATGCAACTTTGTGCTCTCCAGTGTGCTTGGCACCCTGGCCTAAGTAAATATAGTGAAGTGAGAAAACAGTTAACATTTAAAAAATAATGAAGAGACCACAATTAAATATACTTTTAAACACTTTACTAAATATTAAAGACTGTTACCTTCATCTTCAACTGTAGAACAAGTGGAGTAATGTTGCTATGAGATGTTCATGGGCATTTATGTCTTGAAAATCTAAGAAATGTACTTGTTTCAGATATTTGGAGAAGCAGTCTTGGGTTTATCGCAAGGTTCAGTGAGTGAGCTTCTGTCAAAACCAAAACCGTGGCATATGCTGAGCATCAAAGGAAGAGAGCCTTTCATTCGCATGCAGCTTTGGCTCAGCGATGCACATAATGTTGACAGACTGCAGGCACTCAAGAATGAGCGGCGAGAAGCTAACAAAAGAAGGCGTAGCAGTGGTCCAGGTGGTGGAGGTGGACATGGTGGTGGTGGAGGTGCAGATAACTCTAGTGATACTTCATCCAACGACACATCTGAGTTCTACCACAGCCCCAGCCCTGGCCCAGGGCCACCATCTGCCAAGAAGCAGCGTGTGTTGTTCTCTGAGGAGCAGAAGGAGGCACTGCGGTTGGCCTTTGCTCTTGACTCTTACCCAAATGTAGCAACCATAGAGTTCCTGAGCGTAGAACTGTCCTTGTCATCACGGACCATTACCAACTGGTTCCATAATCATAGGATGCGTCTGAAACAGCAGGTGCCCCATGGTTTGGCTACTGGAGGGGATGGTGTAGGCATATTACCTCCTCCAAGAAGTGATCCCACTGGTGGTGCAGGTGGTGGCAGTCAACAATCATTTGACCCTGTCCAATTTAGACTACTTCTAAATCAGAGGCTGATGGAGCTGCAAAAGGACCGCATTGGCCTCGGTTCCGTCCCGCTGCCATACCCACCATACTTTGCAGCAAATGCCAATCTGGCTGCACTTATTGGTCGTGGTTTGTTACCCACGCCCACAGACTGTGATCCCAAAGAACAATTCAGTGGTCTAGACCTTAGCATGGGTGGACTAAAGCGTGAGCCTACAGATTTTGAAGATGAGGAGGATGCTGAAAGCAACATAGGTAGTGAGGATTCGAACTTATCAGCAACAAGCTTGAGGGATGCTGCTGCCAATGCTAGCATAAAGAAGGAACCATCCTCATCGTCTTCAACCACTCCAGCTCCTACAGCAACTGCAGGACGCTCGAGACGTAAACCAGCTGCTCCTCAGTGGGTAAATCCAGAATGGCAAGAGGCTGATCCTGGTAAGGACAAGCCTGGTGCAGCAGGTGGTAGCAGCACTGGCAAGGAAGTGATCATTAATGGCGTCTGTGTAATGCAAACAGCAGCTGATGATTATGGAATAAAACTTGGTACCAATGATGAAGAAACTGTTAGAGTTGAACCAACCCCTGTGCTTGATCCTTTTGATGATCGCTGCAGTGATGCCTCTTCTGAAGTGGTTCCAGCAGAAGAACAGAGGACGCCACAAGCAATACCCATAGAAGCAGATGAAGAGCAAGTAAGTGCAAAGTCTGAACCATCATCTCCACAGCAACCAGAGGTGGAGTTGCCAATAGAAGAAGAGGAACCAGAGGGTGAGGTGACAGAAGTGGAGGGCTCTGTTGAAGTGAGGCATAACTTCATCAAACAAGAGGATGAGGAAGATGTCCTCCCTGGTGTATCTGAAGAAGAAAGGAAAGACGCAGGAGAGTGGGATAGATCAGGAGGAAAGAGGGAGGCTGTGATGGATAAAATGATTAAGACCGAAGACCATGAAGAAAGATGGGAATACTAAAGTAATGGACCACAAAGAAATTGATTTTTTTTTTAAGACTGAATATATTGACAAAGTGTTTCTCTGTCTGAACTAAAGACAAAGAAACATGCAAACAAAAGATGATCAGTTAAAATAGTTATGACTTAAGAGGAAAAGATTTTCTTTTTCTCAAGCTTAAACTGTTAAAGCAAAAAAAAAGCTCAGGAACAAGGGGGTTGAATAGAGAATGACATTATTGCTCTAGAGGGACCATATCTGCTGCTGAGAGGCTGTCCTGAACTTGTGCAAACAGCTATTGTTATTAGCACATTCTGTTGTGTATGTCTCCCATTTAACAGTTTTTGTTTGTAAGTTTCCAAACATGGAATCACAGTGGGAAATATCACAGTGCAGTGAGCACATTCAAATGATACAGGACCTTAAATAAGGATGAATATAATTGTTTAAACTTCTTTTTGTTTGATCAGTTGTAAATTTTATTGAACGGTGATGTAAAGGAACAACGAATACCACTGAAGTAGAATTTGGAGTAGGAAGGGAGACAGTGTTTGAACAATCTCTATGTCTCCCTGAACAAGTGCAATCATCGAAGTTGATTCATCATAGTTGTGTTAATTATTGTGATTTTTAATGTTTTTGTTTGTTATAAGGAGAATGGACCAGCCTAATAAGAGTGATGTTATTTCATCTGTTTAAGATTCTTTCACTTTTTGATCCCCATTACAAAAGAGTACAAATTTGTGACTCTTAAAAATCTAACATTGTAGTTGGAAAGAAAGACTGTTACCGTATTATATTATTACTAGCCAAAAATTATGATAAAGGCTATTTGCCAAGCAAATTTTAATTGTGATAAAGAGCTTATACTATGAAAATATATTTTCATTTGCAACAGCTCACTGTGTGTGATTTGGATCTGCAGGGAACAGATCAGATACCCAAAATTTTTTTTGAAGAATGAGCCCTTAAAATCACACTGTATTTGAACATTGTAATCACAAAAACCATTTCACAATAATCAGATTTAAAGGTTGCATATATGCTCAGTTGCTACATTTTTTGAAAAAAGTAAATTAATTGAATGAAAAAAATGAAAAATGATATGTATGTATAAAAGTACAAACAAAAGCAACCAGTAACCTTTGCCTATCTAGCTAAAATAATGGCAAACATTTATAGAGGAAAATTAGGATACTTTAAAGAACATTGTTGTGAGTTATTTGGTAAGCATTAAATATATCCAAAAGTTTCCAAAATTCAGTGAAATTTTACATGGCTCATTGATTTTGTTTAGGTGTTTAAATACTTGCATATATCAAACACAGTTTTCCTTGATTGCAATATTTCTATGAATAGTTGCATGTTCATTGTTGGTATTAAATTAGAAGTATTTCCATTTTTCATTATTGTTTATATTTGAATAATATATGCTAAAAGACATTCAGGTCTATTTTGAAACCAAATTGCTCTCTCTTTTTTGAACAACAATGCCTCAATTCAAATGAAACTCCCCCTGCTCTTAAAGGAAAAAAAGCAACTTTTCTTATTCTTGCTAGTCTTCTAAAAGAAAATGTCTAGTCGAGGACCTGACCAGTTAACTATTCAAGTTAGGACATTGCTTCATTTCTTTAATATGGTTGCTTTTACTTTTTGTTAGGATTTCTGCCATTTCTTCTTACAATTAAGAATTGAATAAAATGCGTATGTGGTATTCATCTAAGAGAAGTTCTTAATTGTAGGTAAGAAACCACATGTGCAGTATCTAAAGTGGAGGTTTACGTGCAGTATTTGCGATCTCATATTACCAAATCATGCCTCAAATTTTATTTTAGTTTCTTTCTTAAACAATCATCCAGATATATTTGTAAAAATATTTATGTTTTCGTTTTTAGGGTCTGTATACTATATTAGGCAGTTGTGTTTTTGGATACTTGGCCTGTAAAGTGGAATTCCAGTTAGAGTATCATACTTGTATATGTTTTTATATTTTGTATTTATTATTTTTACTTGCGTTGTCCAAGCAGAGAGAAAGTAAGGCCACAAGTCTATGCTGGGACATTGTTCAGCTGCAAAAGCTGTGCCAGTGTATTAAACAAATGTTAATGTTTTTGAACTTTATGAAACTATATGCTGTGTTAAACATGAACTGTAAACAAGTGTGAGGAAGCAAGAAAGGAAAAAAAAAAAAGAAATTTTTTGCCCCCATTAAGTGTGTAAAAATCATATCTTACCAACAACTTCCAGGAACATGAAATACATAATAGCTGAAAAGGGTAATGAAAAACAGTGCAATTCCTATGAGACATTTTTAAAGAGAGGAAAAAAAATTATGACCCCATTTCCACCCAGTGAAGTATTCCAATTCTAATTATTCCTGGATGTTATTTCAGTTTCATGAAAAAATGTTTATTAATTTTTATATTGTATGGATCATGGAATGTGGAATAGTAGTATGCACAATTTAGGAAGACAAACAAGAAACAATTTTCTCGCATCATCCAGTTCTTTCATATTAATAAGTATATGAAAATGTACATTATTAATAATTACTCCGGATTGTACAGCAGAGCACCATTTCTAGAATCAGTTTGAATGTGTACCTATATCTTCCATTGTTCTTTTTCCCCCAGAGTTAACTGAAATTATGTGAATGTGCTCCTTATCCCACATCCTTTACCTGCAATCTGCCCTCCCTTCCACCTCTTCACAGAACCTCATTGTAAATAATTAAAGTATATATCATATTATAGATTGGATATTTGTTATACTGAATGAAATGCGAAATATGTTGACAAGAAGGATAGTGAGTGTTAAAGTGAACATATAGCAAGACTGAGATTTCAGCAAGCTATTCAGTACATATGTAACATTTTTTAATGAAAAAAGGGGTAAAGGTGGGGTGGGCAGAAAACAAAGGTAATAACATGAAAGAAAGTAATTCCTTTGGACTCTTTAAAAAGAGTTACCCTAGTGCTGAAGTAAACAGATAGTTTGCACATTACAAAAAGTGCCGAAAACAACTGCAAAATAAAAAATATATCAGTTTTTCATTTAATAATTCATTATTGCTTAGCATCATGTGTACATATTTATATTCATATCATTGTGTCCTTTTAAAATTTCTAATATTAAAACTTCTCTGTATTTATTCAAGTATGTGATTATTTCCGTAAATCGTGCAAATAGATGAGATACTTGAACATGAAATATACAAAACATTGTTATCATTAGCCAAAAGTAAACCTGAAAGCTCATATATGATGTATCATTAATATGTGTTTTTCATACAATTCATCATCCTTTTTCCTAAACCCTATCCTCAAATGAATGTTGAGATATTTAGCTATTAGGAGACTCTGAGCAATAAAAGATATTCCACGGAAAGGAAGAGCTGAAATTTTAAGAACTCCAGCTTTATAGAGCAGTAATGGAATAAATGTACTTCTGTGGGGATATATATGTCTGAATCTAATCAGCTTGACCATATCCCAAGCTGACAAAATATCTCTTTAATTTCTGCAAAAAATATTTTTATCAATACAGTTTTTGTTGTGGATATAGCAAAAGATAAATGTATTTATAAGACCAAATGAGTTCCTTTATGGTCTATGTACCTCAACATTCAATTCCTTTTCACTCCTATTTTTAAGCTTACAAGATTCATTGCTGAAATATAGTGTATACAAAACCAAAATACCAGATGTTGCAAGATCTTGAGATGGCATGGAATAATGCAGCAGATGACCAGCCTTTTCAAAAAAGAGGACTTAAATTTGTACTATGTTCCCATGCAGAATTGAACTTAATTTGTGTCCATTCCCATTTCCATGTTTCTATGTTGAATTCAATCCGGAAATGAGATTGAACAACATTCATACAGTGAGATTTCCATCCGATCCCACTAAAGTGGATTGGATCCAGTGGTGAGCTTCATTTAAATTTGCGTTTCCATGCGGTATTCAGTCTGGAAAAGAGCTAAAGTCGACTTCAATTCACCATGGAAACATAGTAATGATTCGCACTGGTATCAGAGGATCCTTTTTTAAGCTGTCATTTTTTGTCATCATGCACATGGTAATATAGTAGGAGTCCAATTATCTGGATTAATTGGGACTGGCTCTGATTTGGACAGTCAAATATCTGCATAGTTGGATAAATCATGAAAAAGATCTGATATGTTGCACTCACATGACTTTCTCTACTTTCTTCTTCTAATGGCCTTCCTTCTGAAAACTTCTAGTTCATTTGAAAACTTTCTGTTCTCTTGTACTAACAATTCTTATGAACTCTTATTCCTCTATCTTCTTCATGTTAGTCGAGGTAAGCATTTGCAGAAATACCTTATCACTGATTTTCTTGTAGGTGCAAGGGGAATGTGAGAATACAGTAGGCTTTGAGCAATAGTCAAATCGTTTAAAGCTTTGAAATCCTGTTCTCCTGCATGGCCAAGAAATAAAAAAAGTGAATAACGACCTTCCATTTGAGAAAAGTTTAAGTGCTGTAAAACTCACACAAATAATAAGGAATTTCTCTGAAATGGTTCACTCCATAAAAAAATGCATTTGGACTTAAAAGTTGTGTGTTTTAACGAGATCTACATTTTTGTGCAGTAAGATTTGGTATCTCTTACAATTTACCAGCTATGCAAAAGTCATCTAGAGCAAACAGGACTACATAGGCTACAGCCAGAAAATCCAAAACATATGTATGTTTCATTTGCGATAAAAATATCTTAAACATATGGCATTTTAATCAAAATCATTAGAGACATTTTTGAGAAAATCAAAATTTTCAACAAATTTTCCATGTAAAGAGTGATTTAAGGTGGAGGAATTTTCTTCAAAATATTTGTGTTGCATCCTTAAAAGATATTAAACTTTTGCTTTTAACTGACTTTTCGTTTTTGAGTTATACTGATAGACATACACACAGACCTTTTTCTATAAATGCTTTGGATTCAGGGGACCTCAAAACATATTTCTGGTGAAAGCTCAACAGCAAATTTTTAAGTCAAACACACTACTTCCCCTACTTACTACACGTAGTAGAGAAAGTAAAAATAGAATTTATTTAAAAAAAGCTAAACTTTTGTATACTGAAATATTAATTTAATGAACATAATGAATACAAAACTGATATTTATATGGTTGCTTGGTTTTAAAATCATAAAAGAACTATCTATGGTAATAATTGTCAAACAAAACCAAGCTGGTTTAATAAACTAATTTAAGTCATTCAGAAATTTTTCCCCTCAAAGTGATCTGTATAATTGGTGATCCAGCAAGTTGGAATTTTACTGTATACACATTCAGAAACTTAATAAAATAAAGTTATGGGTAATAATAATACACTGAGTTGGGTTTAAATAAATCTACTTCATTAAAACATGTTTACATTGTGTGAGAATAGACACAAATTTTTGGAGAATTTACCCCAAAAATGTTTCTATGCTTACACAAGGTACACATGTAGATAATTTTACTGAATTTTGTTTAATTATACCCAACTAGCATATTATTACATCATTTAAATTTCTCTCAATTTATGGAATCTATTAAGTAGTACATGTATCTTAGGTCCACCTTCACTGCAGGGTTTACTGCAGTTGTGTCCAAACGCCGAGCCAGTCTTTGGCACTTCCCACATGAAGTATGTTGTATTTGGAAGGAAGGAAAGGAGTAAATCAACATTTGCAACATTCATTATTTTAAGTTCTGACAAAACATGCGTAAGAAAGGTCTACTATTCTTCACAAGATCAAAGAAATTTAAGACATGTATAATAAATGATAATCTTCAATAAATAGTAAATTAAGCATTGGATACATAAAAATTCCAAAATATAACTGTAACACACTTAATGCATACATTCATATTCTTAAGTTACTTCCTGTATGCGTGCTATATCACTGGAAGTCACAATAGCTTCCATATTTGGCATAATATCTGTTATAGATACTTTTAGCTGTGCCAAAGGTGGGAATCTGATATTCTAATTATATTTTTACATTTTATTTGCTTCATTTGAGAAAAAAGTTGCTCACAAATATGTGTTGAGGCAAACATTACTAATATATGACTGCTAAATGCCCTAAGGGTTGTGTTTAAGGGCCCGTCAACTACTAGGTCATTAAGGTAAATGATCTAAGATGAGGATATTTATTTCTAGGAGCAAGTTTAAATTCTATGACTTCTAAACGCTCTATACAAATTCTTTTAAGAATTGTGTCATTTTGCAATATAACTAACTCCATATGCATAAATATTGAAGAGACTTAGCAATAAATGTAACTGCCTTTTAGAGAGCACCATATTTGTATCTTTTGGCGGTCACATCGCTCTCTCACAACCCCCAGAATGTCTGGAGGACCACACCATTATTTACTTACTGCAGCGAAGTTCTTCTAACAGCAAACACAAAAAAAATTCAAATCTTTCAAAACCAAAGTCTGAGATTAATTACAGGTGCTATCAAAACCACACCAATAGCAGCTATGGAAATACTAACCAACCAATGCCCCATTGAATATGAAATAGAAAATGCGGCTCTTATTCAACACGAAAAGTTGATCAGACTCCCATTCAATACATGGTACAAGAGAAATTTTACACATACACTAAAAACTCAGGAGAGCTTTCTTTCCAAAATTCAAGACATCAAGAAGAATGTATACCTTCCTAATTCAAAGGAAAACTTCATATCTAAAGTCAATCCGACACAAACATTAGACATCACATATTATTTACACCTGACAGAAGAAGTTAGGAAAAGTGATACTCAAACTAGTGTTCTAAAATTATTGGCATTAGAGACAATCCATACTAGATTTCCAGAACACGAAAGGCTCCATATTTATACTGATGGATCATTAATATCAAACCAAGATGGAGCAGGTGCTGGAGTCACATGTCACCTCTTTTCCTATTACAAATCTTTAAGTTATGGAACTACAAACTTTGATGGAGAAATTGAAGCAATTTGAATGGCCCTACAAAATCTTTTGTACAGAATTTCACATTTTCAGCAAGCAGTTATTCTCTCAGATTCCAGGGCAGCAATTATAGCAATTACTTCCAAGTTGTCACCAAAAAACCAAACAATCATAGAATGTTGGAAAATCCTTACCCATCTAACAGCGCTTCAAAAACACCTAGTCTTCCAATGGATACCAGCTCACTGTGGACTGAGTGGTAATGAGAAAGCTGATTTTCTTGCAAAAAAGGGTACCGGCAATGTACAGAAATCTATAGTTAATCTACCATTTTATGCAGCTAAAAGATTAGTCAACTCTGAATTCAAAAAAATTATTGAAAAATATTACTATGAAAAATCAAAAAATAAAAGATGGGAACTACCAAACATTCAAACAGTAATTCCTGAGTATCCTCGAAAAACAGCAGTTGCAACCTTCAGGTTGATTACAGGACATGATTGCCTGGCAAAACATTTAAACAGAATTGGGATATATTCTTCACCACTCTGTCCTTATGTGATCTGCAAGAGGAAATGGATCGAGACCACCTTCAAATATGCCCGGCTACTTCTAATGCCCCATCCATCAGTGAAAAATATTGGAGAGCAAGAGGATTAATGACTTCATTGTCAGAAATCCAACATTAGCTAACAACAACAACAACTCCATATGCAACTGCAATGGTGCTGATTTTGGTTTCATTGTGAAGGGGTCAACAAGGAAGTCATTTTCCAAACTTTTAAAATCTTTGAATTTGTGAACTGTAAATTCATACTTCAACCTTTCTGTTAGTTCAACAAAAAAATTTGTCCATCCACTCCTCTTTGAACTTATGTTTGTAAGAGTGAGTGAGTGTGTAGTGTTTAAAGGCCCATCGACAACTTGGTCATTAGGGCCACTAGTCTTCTTCTTTCCCTGATTACCCTCCGCTTATGTAGGACTTACACCCCCTAGGGCTTACAAGCCAGCCTAGGGTCAGACGCCTGTCAGGGAGCAGAGGGACCTCTGGACGAGACAGAGTGAAGACCTGGAAGCAGGTGGTCAGCCAAGCACCAGGTATGATAGTGAGGAAGAGGATGATATGAAATGCAGGCAAAACCGATGATTGAAAGGGTGATAGTAGAGCAATTGGTGGAATGAATGGTGGGGGAAACCAGAGAACCTGGAGAAAACCCGCCTAGACGCCACTTCGTCAAACCACGAATACCACATGTGGGTCCCACCTAGGTGGTAGGCAAGCAGTCTAACCACTAACCCACGGCACTGCCATTATACTTCCAGACTCAGGGAAGGATGAGGAATAATCCTGGCTGGAGAAAAATTCCTACGTTCAAGCATAAAAACATCACCCATAAAAAATTGAAAACCAAGAGTTAAAATACATTTGTAAGATATGGAGGGTTTAGACAGCAACATCACTCCATTACAATCCATTACTGTTTGTTACGAAAATGATGACATCCATGGCAAGTGAAGGGGTGTGTCGGTAGGTGGAAAGTCCATGGCAGAGAAGGTGAGCCAAAGTTGGCTCATGAACCTGCGTTTGGACATGGCTGGTTTACTGCTTGTTTATGCACTTAGACAAAGTCTTGCATAGTAAAAAAGCCAATTAAGGGACTTAAGTTACTCTCAAAAGCATAGTTCCTTCTACTTGAGATAAACCTGCTTTTGAGCTGATTATAAAAACTACCCACACTGATGGAGTAAAGCATTTATATCAAGCCAATGTCAAAACCAGCCTAAAAATGGCAGGTCTAAATAGTTACAGGAACAATTGGTTACAACTTTCCTTTAGCAACAGTGGATACCATAGAGTCATATCTGGCAAATGTTAAAATAGTATACTGTGATACAAATGCGGTAAGTACATCTTTGCAAAACAAGGCAGAGCTTTTCTGAGTTTCTGCAAAGCACTTAACTCATATGTATTGCATACTATTTTTGACAATAGTAAACAATAAAAATACTTACACAAAAATAAATTTAATTACTGTCAGCTGTTCAAAAGCAATATCAAGACTGATCACACTAGCATCTATAAACTGGTGATTAATTAGTCATGCTTGGTAGTGTTGGCTAAGCCAGTCAACACTAAGGTAAGATGGCTGCTTGCACTAAAAGAGTTACGTTTAAGTGATGAATGAACTAAATCTTAAACAGGTTTAGATGGTAAAATTCAACTATCAAATATGATTATATTGCATGTATGCAACAATAAAGATACATATCAACAATCAAACTATACACCTGAAGACAAAACACAGGAAAAAAAAGTTAAGATATGTAAAGTACAGAGTATTCTGTCAACTCAACATATATAACTTGATTATTACATTACTTTGCAGTCCAATTTATTGTTCAAATGTACATCTCAATATTTGAAGGATAAAACATATTGTATTAAGATCTACTGTAAAAATAGAAAATGCACAGAGTGGAGGAATTTCCACATTCATACATGCTGTATGACCTGGAAGTGGGTGAAAAATACATTATCATTGAAAAAATCTAATGTGATGCACTCACATGGCTTTCTCTATTCTTGTACTAACTGTTCTCACAAACTCTTAATCCTGTATCTTCTTCATGGTAGTCAAGATGCAGAAATGTCTGATTATTATCAATGTTCTTGCATGTGCAAGGGGAATATGGGAATACAGTGGGCTTTGAGCAATAGTCAAATCTTTTAAAGCTAGTTACTATATGAATGGCTTTGAAATTATGTTCTCTTTGCACAGCAAGAGAGTAAAAGGTGTAGAACGACCTTCCATTTGAGAAAAGTATTGCAAAATTCACACAAAGAACATCTCCAAAATGGTTCACTCCACAAAAGAAAAAAGTGTTTAGACATAATTTAGGTGTTTTAACAAGATCTACATTTTAAAACAAATTTTATAAGGTGTTATGAAAGATCTTGGAATGTAAAAGTAAACAAATAATAGAAACCGCTGAAGACAGGATTATAACAAATAATACAGTTAAACTGAAAATGAAGCAGTCTTAGGTATCACATAATTCATTTTCACCACATATGGGAGAGAACAGCTGTATAAGAAACAAAAGGCTGTAGTAATAGGTGATTCTATGGTTTGTCACATAAATAAATACTTAAATGGTGATGCAAAAGTCTACTGTTACCCAGGAATGAGAATTGAACATCTCAAAAATAATCCACACATCTTAATACTATACTTCAGTAAAAATAACCTTAGTACATTGCTGCAGAGTACAGATGAAATAAGGGAAAATATGCTTTCTGTAGTATCTGCAGCTCACAAACTGTATCCTTGCATGAAGATATGTATTAGTGGCATACTTGGGCACGGGGATGAAGACTTCTACTTTAAAGATGCAGTGAACCGTATTTTAGAGTGGATATTCCAGCAAAATTAGTCCATAAGTGGCTATTAAAAATAAAATCTTCCATAGCATCCTTGTTTCTCTTCCCTTTGGACTTGTGATTGCATATCATAACTTTTAAATTAAGTTAGACAGAATAAAAAGTAATATTTGTAGTGCTCATTGGTGTCTTTGAGAAAAGAATAAAGGGGTGAAGGGTACAAACACAGAGAGGACACCTCTCTCACTTCTACCTACACAGATCTATTATAGTTACCACCCTCCAGGAGGCAGGGATGAAATGAGGGAACTGAAGGGCCACACAGGGTCGCAGCAAGACAGGCCACAGAGATGTGCAGAAGTCCCTAACTAGTGCTGAGATCTCTTTAATATTATAAATATACATATTGCCATGCAGCACAGAATGCAAAACAATACTCATTTATAACTATATGATAATTGGTATTTGTTTTAAAATTTTTGACTCAAATGATGAGAATTTAGTCCAAATAAAAATAAATATGTAATAAAACAAGGTTTGAACCACTGTTAGCTAATGCTGGATTTCTGACAATGAAGTCATTAATCCTCTTGCTCTCCAATATTTTTCACTGATGGATGGGGCATTAGAAGTGGCCGGGCACATTTGAAGGTGGTCTCGATTCATTTCCTCTTGCAGATCACATAGAGGACAGAGTGGTGAAGAATATATCCCAATTCTGTTTAAATGTTTTGCCAGACAATCATGTCCTGTAATCAACCTGAAGGTTGCAACTGCTGTTTTTCGAGGATACTCAGGAATTACTGTTTGAATGTTTGGTAGTTCCCATCTTTTATTTTTTGATTTTTCATAGTAATATTTTTCAATAATTTTTTTGAATTCAGAGTTGACTAATCTTTTAGCTGCATAAAATGGTAGATTAACTATAGATTTCTGCACATTGCCGGTACCCTTTTTTGCAAGAAAATCAGCTTTCTCATTACCACTCAGTCCACAGTGAGCTGGTATCCATTGGAAGACTAGGTGTTTTTGAAGCGCTGTTAGATGGGTAAGGATTTTCCAACATTCTATGATTGTTTGGTTTTTTGGTGACAACTTGGAAGTAATTGCTATAATTGCTGCCCTGGAATCTGAGAGAATAACTGCTTGCTGAAAATGTGAAATTCTGTACAAAAGATTTTGTAGGGCCATTCAAATTGCTTCAATTTCTCCATCAAAGTTTGTAGTTCCATAACTTAAAGATTTGTAATAGGAAAAGAGGTGACATGTGACTCCAGCACCTGCTCCATCTTGGTTTGATATAAATGATCCATCAGTATAAATATGGAGCCATTTGTGTTCTGGAAATCTAGTATGGATTGTCTCTAATGCCAATAATTTTAGAACACTAGTTGGAGTATCACTTTTCTTAACTTCTTCTGTCGGGTGTAAATAATATGCGATGTCTAATGTTTGTGTCGGATTGACTTTAGATATGAAGTTTTCCTTTGAATTAGGAAGGTATACATTCTTCTTGATGTCTTGAATTTTGGAAAGAAAGCACTCCTGGGTCTTTAGTGTATGTGTAAAATTTCTCTTGTGCCATGTATTGAATGGGAGTCTGATCAACTTTTCGTGTTGAATAAGAGCCGCTTTTTCTATTTCATATTCAATGGGGCATTGGTTGGTTAGTATTTGTGCAGAATATAAAGATGTTCACCCATGAGGTGCCTTTACTGATCTGTATTATATGAGTATAAAGAAATATTTCTAACATCCTATCTTCAGATCAGTACTAATCCCTTGCTTTTTGCCTTCTACAGCTTTGCATTGGTGCAACAATGTTGAAGCGACTTTAAATAACAAATAAATTTAAAAAAAAATTTAAAAAAATAAATAAATAATGCTAATTAGGTTGGACAGAAACAGGCTTGTGCTTTTACACATAGGAAAAATTTATCATCACAGTAAAATATGTAAAAATAATGCATAATAAAATTATCATAATAAATTAAAAATATATAAAATCATCCAACAACTTCATTCAGGTATTTTAATTATCATTTTTCCACACACTTATAAGCTAGTTATATATGCTCTTACATAGACATGCTGTCATTATTTAGGCTTTACAATGATAAAAATCTGATGTGTTACACTCACATGACTTTCTCTACTCTTGTACTAACCATTCTTATTATTCCTATATCTTCTTCATGTTAGTTGAGATAAACATTGGTACAAATTATCTTATTGCTTATTTCCTTGTAGGTGAAAGGGGAATATTTGAATATAGTAGGCTTTGAGTGATAGTAAAATCTTTTAAAGCTTTGAGATTCCATTCTCTTTGCATGCTTAACGTATAAAAAATGATCAATTCTGTTGCATTTCATGAAAATTTTAAGTTTTCTGAAACTGGTACAAATAATTGAGACGGAATATTAGAAGACCCCAAAAGAAAATCGTTTATCTGAATATTTGTTAGGAGCGTAATTATTTTTTTGATGTTGGTATGAGATGGTTAAATGACGAAAACGTGTTACTAATGTTTATTGTTACGAACAACTAAGTTTGTTTAAAGACGTCATAAATATTTCCATATTTAATTTTAATGTATATGTATAAATATTAGAATTATATGTGTTCAATATTAAAAGCGAAATCAGGATATCTAAAGATTGCTTCCCTAATAATACGGGAACTATTTGATGGACGCATCCGCCGATGTATACGAGAAAGGTAGTATCACGTGAGGTGACGCCAGACTCCTTTCACTAACGTCTACGTGTCCAAGACGATAGGACATATTTTGGTAGCATGTGAACATTGTAGAACGTTTACCAGACTTTCATCAAGCTTTTGTTCCACTTTTTGAAAAAGTGGAAAGACTTAAATAATTTAAAACGGTGCTAAGAGGATTTATTTTAATGTAAAATAGAGAAAAAGTGTTAATAAAATAATACATGGTGGTGAAGAAACATCGTGTGATTTTTTCATTCCATCCGTTACCACGCCCTGAGGAAAATAAGAGTCACATCGCTCTAAATTGAAGCCACACCACAAACAAACTGCACCACATCGCGCCCAACGTGGGGCACGAATTTTGGATGGAATGGAAATCAACGGGAAATGAACATACCCGAAATACCAAGTGATGCCATATCTTCGCGCCAAAAGGAAAGAAGATGCCATTAGACCATCGTTTGAAAGCTACTACATCAGAACACCGATGAACGATAATCAACGTGGGAAAACACCAGAGATCGTCTAGCGAAGCCAACCGCCCAGGAGACGCACATAACTGGATAAATCAACGAGAAAAAAGTAGGACCAACATTTTTATTTTTACATCCAGTTTATTTTTATTTTTATGTTACTACCCAGCGGAAAAATAGTAGGACTTTTAAGCCAAAGTGAACTGAATAAAGAAACTAGAATGTCGCGAAAAGAGAGAGAGAGAGATCTAGTAACAGGAGATGGGGAAGGGGCAGATAGGCCTAGTTATCAGATAGGAACAGAAAGTGAGGAAGAGCTAGCAATAGGAAAAGACCAAAGGTTACTAATGATAATGTTTGAAAGACTAGAACAAAAACTAGAACAAAATAAAAAAGAGATAGGTCAGAAAATGGAGGGAGTGAGACAGGACATAGAACAAAGTTTAGGTCAGAGTATAGAACAAAAACTAGAACAAAATAAAAAAGAAATAGGTCAGAAAATGGAACAAAATAACGTAGAATTGAGTCAGAAAATAGAAGGAGTGAGACAGGACATAGAACAAAGTTTAGGTCAGAAAATGGAGGAAGTGAGACAAGACTTAGAACAGAAAATAGAATTAGGAAGACAGGAGTGTAAAGAAAATATGAAAGTAATGAAAACTAATTTAAAATTAGTACATAAGAACTTAAATGAGACAAAGGAAGCCTTAGAAGCTAGGATAGAAATCATAGGAGATAGGATGGGAAAAATAGAATCGGAAATGAGAGAAAATAAGATTGTATTAGAAGAAGAAATTGGTAGATGTAGAGATGAAATAACAGAATGTAATACAAGTGTAGACTGTAAAATTACAAATGTAAAAGCAGAAATAACTGATGAATTAAGGAAAGAGATTGAGGTAGTAAAGAAAGGCATTATTAATGAAACTGTAGAACAAATTGTCATTCCTAAAATTAAGACTATGGCTGATGTGGTACATTCACAACAAGATGCTATGAATGATATGAAACAAAGTCACTTAGAAATAAAGAATGATTTAAAATCAATTTGTGAAGAAATGAAAAAAGGAAAAGTAAGTTTGGCTAATGTAAATGATGTTGTGAATGCACTACAGAGGCAAGATGATTTAGATGTAAGTAATGTACAAGATGAGAGTTATTTGAATAATGTACAAAATGTTGACTCACCATACAGAGAAAGAGGTTCACAATCAAACAATGACACAACACACAACATATGCTACACCAACAGCATACTACATGAAATCACACCACCTACATTTGACGAGGAGAAGGGAGATGATCCAAAACTCTTTGTTAAAGAGATGGAAGAGTATTTTAAAGTGAAAAGGATACCAAATGAGCTTAGGATGATGATAGTTAAAAAGAGCTTAAAAAACAAGGCATTAGAATGGCTTAGGTTAACACTAGCTGGTCATGAATCGTATAGCTCATTCAGAAATCTATTCCTATCAAGGTATTGGGGCCCAGCTAAGCAAAACCAAACTAGGGTAGAGCTAGCGACAGGTAGATATGATCCAACCAAAGGGTTATCGCTAGTTGATTATTTTATGAAAGTAGCCAACAAAGGAAAGCTATTAGACCCTAACCTGTCGGAAGCAGAGTTAATTACCAGCATAACAAGACATTTCCCAGACACAGTGAGAACAGGGCTAATTGTTGCGAGACCAGTAGATTTTGCAGACATGATAGAATTACTAACAGCCTTCGAAATACAAAATGGTCGGCCTAATGAGCACAGACATAGAAACGGTCATCCAAACTCACCTATCTTAAACAGGAGCGCGACTACGAACAACCAGAATGAGAGAGTAGATAGCAATATTAGGAGCACCCATGACAGGGGGAGAGGGGCACACCATTTCCCACAACCACACAATCATGGCGAAAGAATGGAGAACACGAGACTGCGGTACCACAACACAATACCGAGGGGTGAATCGAGATACCGAACACATAGATATGATCAGGGGAGACCAGGAGACCGTACCCATAAAGTGAATCACGTACGATTCTGTAGGAAATACTTAAACAGCCAAAGGTCGTCATACAATAGGGATTCACACCAAAGGGGCAGAAACCAATGGAACACCGACAACGTAAGACAACAGGAACAGAATGAAAATGTGCCGAATAGGACCGATGCTGCACAGAATACAGAAACAACAATCACCTCTAACGCCCAGGAAAACTAAGTACAAGTCAACTTTGTGTCCCGGAAGTTGACCTGTGTGGCAGTAGGGCCAATATTGACCAACATTGTATAGATACCTTGAGGAGACAGGCAAGTGAAAGGAAGGAAATAACCAATCCACCAATGATTAGGCTTAAGGTATGGGGTATCGAATTGCCAGCAATGATTGATACAGGGGCCAGCACATCAGTTTGTGATGAACAGCTATTCCAGGAATTAATAACGAAGAGAAATGCTGAATTCTTGCCTGTGTGTGGGGTGTATTGCAGCACAGCGATTGGGAAGAAAAAGGAACATGTTAAATACCAGGTAAGGCTGGTAATAGAAATTGGGAGCTGGAAGTTTGATTTTATTGCCCTGGTAATACCTAGACTAACAGCTACCCTAATCATTGGCAGTGATTTGCTTAATCTTTGGAGGTTGGTGATCGATTATGACCTACATGAATTTATTATCAAGGAAGGAACCTCAGAGTGCACCGCGAAGTTCCTAGAGGAAGAAACATGCCAGGAGGAACCAGACCAGACAGGGATCCATCCAGACGAGCAGTTTTTTTGTGGAGAACATCAATGTCCACGAGAAAAGGTTGGTAGACCTAAGGATAAGTAAGGAGAAAACAGGTTGGACGAGCGAGGAGGATACTAATGTTTGTAGCCATTGGATCTGCACAGAAGACGAGTATGTTACCTCGAACAACTACCAACCTGAACCACTACCAACAGATGAAGAAGAACCGACATCACAGCTAATCGACGAGAAGGTCTGGGGAGCACATGGCATCTCTGAAGAGGAAAGGAACCAAGTTAGAAAAATATTAATTAAAAACAGGAAAGTTTTTAATAAAAAGCCAGGTACATGTAATAAGTATGTACATACTTTTAAAGTCAAAGATATCACCCCCTATTCACATAAATCCAGGCCCATCCCCAACTCCATCAGGGAGGAAGCTGACAGAGTGATCCAGAAAATGTTGGCAGACGGAATAATAGAACCGTCGGACTCATGTTATGTGAATCCAGTGGTATGGGTCCACAAGAAAGAGGGAAAATTGAGGATGACCATCGATGCAAGGAAAATAAATGTGCATACCTTGCCAGATCATTACAGGCCTGAGGGGGTAGACCAACTGATATCAAAATTGAAAGGAGGTCAACATTTTACTAGTCTTGACCTGACAGCATCATTCTGGCAAATTCCTCTTCATCCAGACGTCAGGGAATATACCTGCTTCCTGCACAAAGGAAAGGTGTACCACTTTTTAAAATGTGCCTTTGGATTATCAACCAGTAGCAGTGCACTACTGAGGGCTCTTGACAAAGTTTTCGGGGATACTATCGAGGCTTTTGTAACGCAATATGTTGACGATTTTTTAATATACAGCAAGGATCCCGAGTCATACTTACATCACATAGATTATGTATTGTCCAAGTTTCAGGAAAGCAACATGACCCTGAACTTGGAAAAGTGTGAATTTTTTGTCAAAGAGGCAGAATTTCTAGGCCACATCATTACGCCTGACGGTATACAACCTAATCCAGAGAGAATCAAGGCCATAGAGTGTATACCACCCCCACGTAACTTGAGTAAGTTGAGAAGGTTTCTGGGCATTTTACAGTACCAGTCAAAATTTGTGATTAATTATGCTAAGGAATTACTACCCCTTAGGGAACTGTTGAGAAAGGATACTAAGTGGGAATGGAATGCCGAACACCAGGTAGCCTTTGAGAAAATCAAAGAGCTTTTTAAGCACAGTATTCTCCTGGAACGACCAGATCCAAATTCACCTTTTCTAATATACACCGATGCTAGTGCGCACTCATATGAAGCAATATTGGCACAAAAAGATGTAGATGGCAACAAACATGTGATTGCCACAGCTTCTAGAATTCTAAACAAGATGAAGCTGTAAAATCGTTGTGGGTCCTAGTTATTGGATCGCCATTTGAAGCTGAAGTCGTTGGTGACGTGATGTTGCCCTTCGATGTAGCTCGCCTCGGCTAGTTCTGCATAAGATCTCTTTATCTCGGGTTTGCGTAAGTGTAATGGACAACCCAAGAACAACTTTATATATTATTTATTTTAAATATTTTCGGGAGATATGCCGATTCTATATGTGTATGTAGAGGAATCGCCCTCACATCCACGCAGCGCGACCTCCCGTACTGGTCTCTGGTTGAGTACTGCATGACGCTTCTCTCTTACCCACGCTAAGAAGCCGTTCGCTCCATTTGAATGTCATGACGTCATCCAAGAAAGCCTCGTATCCAAAATGCTATTTTCTTTTCCCGCAATTTAGAAATGTCCCTTTCTATTATAACATGTTCTTTTATGAATTTCAAATATATAATTACCTTTTTAGGATTAAACGATGTTTACTTTATATTTTATTAGATATCTCGCGCGACTTTTAAGGTTTGTAGAACTGACTTTCGAACGTGTATTTAAACTATGTGGTATGACGTCATGACTCGTTAATTTGAAACCAATAATGCGTTTATACTACAAATTTAACGACTATTATTTACTCATATCTTGCTCACCTTACAACACTTGCTACTCTATTATCTATTTATGTTATTACTCAACACTTATCGCAAATCTCACATCCGGCAATTAAATTAAAACGTGTCTTTTTCAAAAGCCCATTCGATCGGAAATCTAAATTTCGGTATCAAATGCCCCCATTTATATTATTTTATTATTTCATAATAAAATAATGTAAATGTCTTGCCCGAAAGAAAAATTAAAATTTACTCCTGTATTTTGAATAATCGGCAACACTCCCATTATATACAATTTTCAATTACACTGTTTTGAAATTGGTTATTAACATTTTCTCATTAATCTTTTTTAACATGACAAACAATTATACACTTGACTTAACATTAATCCTTAAATACTAATTACAATATGTTATGGTTTCTTCTGTGAAGCTTTTATATAAAGGTTAAATTTCAAGAGTCTTTCTTTATACTTCCTTCTTTTAGTTCATGTTTGCTCACTTCGCTCTCACTATCACGTGCACTGTGATTTTTCACTTTTGTTATTGTAACACATATCTGTACTATATCCTTTAAGCACTAAAATGTACACATATTTATATAAATCCATTACACTCTTCAGACAAATTCTTTCTTTGTCTTGCTGTGATAACTATTTATACATCTAAATATTTTAACAAATGTTTACAAAGTAAATATTCTGTTTTCTCTCTATGCGGAGATGAACAATTTAACAATCTTTCTGAAGCTGTTATTGTGAGCTCTATACAATATATTCTTAAGCTCTTTGTAGTAGATAGCAATTCACATTCTGCATTTTTCATGAATATGTAAGTACCTGACCAATATATGATTTTCAAGTGAGCTAACATTTACATTTTATCTCAAAGCTGATTGGGCGCCAATAGACAAATGACATTTCCAATTTTTCTTTTACATTAAATCAAGGTTCCAAGGCACCACACGGTTTCTTGTATGGTCGAAGGAGTTGTTTATGCCATCTTCCCAGACATTTTTCATTTTTAACATCTTTTAATTCATAGGTATGATAACCAAATTTTGATATAATTTCTGCAGGACCTTTATATAACAATTCCATCCTTTTGTTCCTACCTCTCAAGGCACTTGATAACTTATGGTCTTTAACTAGTACCCAATCGCCTATCTTAGGTTCCCATTTATGTTTTCTACTCTTTTTCTTTAATTTTTGTTTCTCTGCCTTTTTCTTGATTCGTTCAAAAGCAATTTTCGCTCTTTCTTTTTCACTTAACTGCATGTCATTAATTTTCAGTGTTTTTGGTATCCCGATCAATATTGGTTCTGGTTCAATTCCTAACATTAATTTTATTGGTGCAAACCCAGTAGTTACATTAATGGTGTGATTGATAATCTTTTCTATCAATGGACAATATTTCACCCAATCCTTGTGATTATGATGTGTAAGTACACGTAAATAAATTCCTACATCTCGGAGGACACGTTCTGTTGGATTCCCTGATGGAAAGTATGAGGAACAATGATATAGTTTTCTCACGTCTAATGTCACCCTAATCTTTCATTGGCCTTATTTACAATACATAGGGGATTCACAAATTCTGAATTCGAAATTTCAATAACCTCATCTTCTAACATTGACTTTATAACTGCATCTACCTCTTCTCTTATTGTACTAGGGATAGCTCTCGCTTTATGTGTAAAAGGTTTGATGGGTATCATCTCAAACGAATGAGTATAAATATTACATTTACCAGGTTTCTCAGAGAATACTTCTTTATTTCGGATTAATATTTCAAACAATTTATCCCTCTGTTGTTCATTTAGTTGATCAGCCTGAGTTACTTTTTTTTTTTTCAACAATTCTTCTAAGTCTTCACTACTCTCCCTATCATAGTACCTAGTTGCATCAGAAACCCTCAAATTGTCTATGAAATCATTTTTATCCCATTCTACATTTTCTTTATTATCGACACTGTACTCTTTGACATTTACTTCAGTTAATTCCATAGCTCCTACTTTAACATATTCTACAAAGAATGTATCCCCTTGGATTTCTTCTTCCTCTTTTTCTCGTACAATAGTTTCTGAACTACTATCTTCCACAAAAGGCACTATAATGGTCTCATCTTCAACTTTCATTTCTAGAATCATGTTTTTAAAATTCACCACAGCTTCCCAGGCATAAAGACAATCACAACCTATTATAATATCTGTCACAAGTCTTCCTACAATCAGAAATAAAATTCCAAGTATTCTCCCATTTATTTCAATATTTATCATTGCTTGAAATTTTACTCTTTCTTTTCGTTTTCCCACAGCTAGCGAGCAATATATCCCATTAACTGGTAAAGACATTACTTTAAAACCACTACTTTGTAAATTATCATAAAAATTTTGTGAGCATACTGTGCTATTTGATCCCGTATCTATAATTGCATTGTATTGTTTTCCATTTACTCCAATTTTGATTTTAGGTGGATCTCCTACTTTTTCGTTTTCGTCAATTCTATTTTTACATTCTCTTTTCTTTTGTATCATCATTTGCCTTCCAGGACTATTTATTTCCGAGTACTTATCACAATCATTACTAGGATACCCAGTTCTCACTGAAGGCGCGTTTGACCGGGTCTGGCGTTTCCCTGATTTTTATGTATTGCTCCTGTACTATTTCCCAAATTGTTACTTCTGTTTTCCTGCATTAAATCGGGGTTACTTCCTACCATGTTTTTGACCGTGTTAATGGCCTCGACCATTTCTGCATTTTCGGGGGAATTTCGTCCATTAGAATACCTTTCTTCCTGTCTTGGTGACCTCGGTCTAAACTCATTATCTCCGTTTGTCCAATACCCATCATTTGAATTTCTACCATGTCCAAAATAACGTCCCCGTCTACCTCGATCAAATCTATTTGTATTCATATAATTCACCCTTATATTTCTTCCCCTTTGATTACCATTTCTATTTTGGTGATGCCCTTCCTGGTTATATCTACCTTGATTTTCCCACCGGAATGATTCCATCCTTGGTACTGGTCCTTTATATCTTTCCCTAACCTCACTTCTATTCTGATAATACTGTGCCCCTTGCCCGAAAGAATTGACAGTTTCTTTTCCTTCATATTTATTTCCAAATGAGTGTTTTGGCTTATTGACTTCTAAGGCTGATAATAATTCGATCATAGCTGCAATGCTATTGGGTCGGGCTATGATTAGGTAATGTTGAAGCGTTTCCGGAAAATGTGGAGTAACTATATTTATTAGATCTTTTTCATCCAAGGGAGGATCCAACATCTTCGATTTTCTCGCTATTCTCATAAAATAGTTGACCATCGATTCCTCCGATCTAGGATTAAATTTTCCATTGCTTAATTCAACTCTAATATTAGCCTGCCTACTAGCTCCCCAATATCTGGTTAAAAAGATGTTTCTAAAGGTCCTGTAGTCATTATTGTTACCCATAGAAAGGCCTAGCCAATTAGCAGCATTACCCTTTAGGCATTTTCTTACTATCACCATCTTGTACTCCTCTGGTATACGTTTCACCGTGAAGTACTCTTGTAACCCTTCTAAAAAGGCTTTAGGATCATCTGAATCTTCATTTTCAAAAACTGGAGGTGTCATTTCATTTAAGACATGGTTAGGCCAATGTAAATTTGAATTGTCACCTATCCCTGAGCTATTTCCGAGATCAGAATGGGAATTACTGTTACCCCTATTTTGCATCGAAATGTCAGCTGATACACCTGGTATTGCCTCGTTTCTTGCAACTTCTTTACTAAGATTGTTGTGATTACATGCATTTTCACTTAATTTCAAATTTTCTAAGGCCTCTTTTACCTGAGTAATTTCTGTTACTACTCCTTTTATTTGGTCTGTAACATCCTCCAAATTTCTAGCCTGCCTTTCACTTTCTACATCAGATCTTTCTATTCTAACTTTACACCCCTGTAACTCTTCTCTAATTTCTTCCCTTTGTTTGTCTAATCTATATGTTACTTTTTCCCTTTCTTTATCTAATTTTTCACTCACTTGTTGACCTAATTTCTTTTCAGAATTCTTTACTTCTTGCCTTATTGTCTCTAATTCTCCCTTAACCTGTTCTCTATTTTCTTTTACTTCACTACTGACTTTATTAATTTCCTCCCTAACTTCTTCCCTAAAGGTTTCGAAAACTCTCCTCTGATTCTCCAATTGCATTCCCAATTCCTGTTGTCCCTTTTCTAATTTCTGTCCTAACTCTATACTAGTTTCGTCTATCTTACTCATCTTTTGACTTAACTCTGTTCTTAATTCTTTACTATTTTCATCTATCTTTCGACTTAACTCTGTACTCATCTTTTTCATTATCTTTTGAAACATATTCTCTATTTCTGACATAATTGCTGGCCTTTCTGAATTAGTACTAAACATTTCTGAACTACCTCTAGGTGTTTCTCTAACGTTCTGATCTTCTAATTCTTGGCATATTCTGCTACCAATTACATTCTGATTAAATTCTTCCATCCTACTTACACTTTTCTCAATTTCCGGACTGTCAAAACCTATAAAATCTGTGTCACTGTCTTCCATTTCTAAGCTATTTACATGTGTTTTTCTACTCACCAAAATTTTCAATATTTTCACTATTTCACTTTAACTGCACTTAAACTTGTTCACTACACGTTTCACAGATGTTGACACGCTGGGCACCTTCTTGTCTGCTGGCTCGATGCTGATCTGGTCGTCTTGGGGGTTTGGTCCATTCTTTCGGCGCCACACGTTGGGAAGCCAATTTGAAGCTGTAAAATCGTTGTGGGTCCTAGTTATTGGATCGCCATTTGAAGCTGAAGTCGTTGGTGACGTGATGTTGCCCTTCGATGTAGCTCGCCTCGGCTAGTTCTGCATAAGATCTCTTTATCTCGGGTTTGCGTAAGTGTAATGGACAACCCAAGAACAACTTTATATATTATTTATTTTAAATATTTTCGGGAGATATGCCGATTCTATATGTGTATGTAGAGGAATCGCCCTCACATCCACGCAGCGCGAACTCCCGTACTGGTCTCTGGTTGAGTACTGCATGACGCTTCTCTCTTACCCACGCTAAGAAGCCGTTCGCTCCATTTGAATGTCATGACGTCATCCAAGAAAGCCTCGTATCCAAAATGCTATTTTCTTTTCCCGCAATTTAGAAATGTCCCTTTCTATTATAACATGTTCTTTTATGAATTTCAAATATATAATTACCTTTTTAGGATTAAACGATGTTTACTTTATATTTTATTAGATATCTCGCGCGACTTTTAAGGTTTGTAGAACTGACTTTCGAACGTGTATTTAAACTATGTGGTATGACGTCATGACTCGTTAATTTGAAACCAATAATGCGTTTATACTACAAATTTAACGACTATTATTTACTCATATCTTGCTCACCTTACAACACTTGCTACTCTATTATCTATTTATGTTATTACTCAACACTTATCGCAAATCTCACATCCGGCAATTAAATTAAAACGTGTCTTTTTCAAAAGCCCATTCGATCGGAAATCTAAATTTCGGTATCAAAGATAGAAGCCAATGCCTGCATAACGGAATTAGAAATAGGTGCAATCCATTTTGCGTTACAAAAGTTCAGGTAATATATCTACCATTATAAAATAATTATATATACTGATCACATAAGCCTGTCCTTCATCCAAAAATGCAAGCTAACCAACTCCAAAATCTGGAGGTACATACACGAAATAACGTCGCATGACATAGAGGTCAGACATATCCCAGGCAAGGAGAACATCTTTAGTGACTTATTGTCAAGATTAAGATCAGAAAGTCACATACCCGAGACAATATATAATCCGCACCATGAAATTAAAATTATGCAGATAAATAGTAAGGAAAGCAACGAAATCTTACAAGACTTCAAAAACATGGCGAAGCTACAGCAAGAAGACCCTGAAATGAAGAGGCTATTTGACAAGGCTCCAGACATAGTACCAAAATTGGAAGCCAAGATAGGGAAATTTAGGAGCATCCTGTTTAAATTACATGGTCGTGACGTAAGGAAGTGGAAAATGATGGTACCAAATTCCTTACAGGACAGGGTTATTTTGGCATTCCATCACTCGATGCTTCACTCTGGTACTGAGCGAACAATGCTTGCAATTGAGGAAGTACTATACATCAAACATCTTGGCAAGAAAGTCAGGAAGTTAATTTCCTCATGCGACCTATGTCAGAAGGCCAAGCCAATCAATGTAAGATACGATGTCGTTCCACAATCCATCGTGAGAAACGAGAAAAATGCATTGGTGTGCATCGATGAACATGGCGAGCTACCAAGGGGGAAAGATGGAAACAGATACATCTTTGTCATGTTTGATGTTTTCACAAAATTTACTAAGATATACCCCATTAGGAACATTAAAAGTAGGACTTGCCTGAACAAAATCATTAAAGATTATATTCCAAGATATGGGAATATAAAAGCTATACTATCAGATAATGCAACAATGCATAAAAGTAAATTATTCCAGGACACCTTAAGAACATTAGGAACAAAATTATACTATTCTTCAGCCTATTATCCTCAAGGAAATCCGATAGAAAGAACGATGAGAAATATAAGTATATATTTCCGCCTACTTTGCCACAAGGACCATACTTCCTGGGTACATAGAGGAGGTGATTAACCATTTGGTGAGCCCCACGACCAAGTTCACCCCAATCGAATTGATGACCAACACAAAACCCAAGAGATTGACAATTGACATTGACACTACGATGCCTGCTCAAAGGGAATTGACAGAGAAGGAAAAATGTCAATTGGCATTCAGAAGGTTACAGCAAAAGGCAGAAAGAGGGAGAAACAAGGTAAAAAGATTTATCAGGAAATGGTCCCCACAAATTGGAGAAAAGGTGCTCTTAAGAAGCCACAAAGCATCCAAGGCATCTGAGAAGAGATCTGGAAAGATGTACTGTACACTGGACCGTTTGTCATAACAAAATAGCTGGATACCATATGTATGAGCTACAGAATACAAATGGCAAGTTGGTAGGAAGATACCATAAAAACAAATTGAAACCATACAAAGAAAGGACCAAACAGTCTTTGCCAACAAACATGTAAGGCAAGAATAGTAGAGATGATGGAAAATAATAATTTTTAATGGGTTACTTATAGAAGATTATGTTCAGATTGGAAAATACAACAAGAAAGAAAATCAACATAGTCATTGGCTATATTGACCACCAAGAGCATTGTAAACAAAGACAGATGAGGACACTGATTGTCATTAAAGAAGTGAATAGCGACGGAAAATAATGTGTTTTTGACATAAGGATGTCAGGGGCAAAACAATAAAAAGGAATCAATTGTGATGACAAAGATAAAATATTTATGACACAAAGGTGTCGAGGGTGAATTGAGAAGAAAAATAATACAATTGCAGAATAATTATAAGAATAGAAGTTTTCTCTTATAGAGATAAGAGATAAAGAGGTAACAATTAGTGAACTAAGAAAAACCATAGTCAGAAAAGCAATGCCCATGAATTAAGATGGATATAGCCAATGCTAAGCTTGAAGAAATGTCAAACTAAACAATAGTGAATAAGGACCCAATTACATAATGGTACTATTAGTAACATCAGAGTTTAAGAATTGACTTGACGACCTGCCTATACGTAATAAGCTTACAAGACAAAGAAGGCAAAGAACTGAATACAATATTGATCATAATCATTAGCTCAAGATTTGTATCCTGTTTTTCTCTCCTCATAACAAGGAACATAAGTCAAAAGCCACACAATAAACCATGATACACTTAAATTATATTTGTGTCAATGTCAAATGTATAATAACTGAATACGTGTTGTATAATAACTGAATGTATTGTATAGTAACTGAATATATGTTGTATAATAACTGAATATGTTTTGTATAACTGAATATGTGTTGTATAATAACTGAATATGTATTGTGCAGTAACTGAATATGTGAAATTTATAAAGACATGCTGTGTCATGCAAAAACAAAAGACAAAGACATACAGCGAAAAAGCCTGTAAAGAAAGAAGTATTGTACAAAGTGATTGTATCTGAGGAATAGGGAGAAATGTTGTATTGTGTTTCAAGATTGTAAATATAGGTGACAACTGAAAAACAAAACAAGGGGCATGTGAGACGGAATATTAGAAGACCCCAAAAGAAAATCGTTTATCTGAATATTTGTTAGGAGTGTAATTTGTTTTTTGATGTTGGTATGAGATGGTTAAATGACGAAAACGTGTTACTAATGTTCATTGTTACGAACAACTAAGTTTGTTTAAAGACGTCATAAATATTTCCATATTTAATTTTAACATATATGTATAAATATTAGAATTATATGTGTTCAATATTAAAAGTGAAATCAGGATATCTAAAGATCGCTTCCCTAACAATACGGGAACTATTTGATGGACGCATGCGCGGATGTATACGAGAAAGGTAGTATCACGTGAGGTGACGCCAGACTCCTTTCACTAGCGTCTACGTGTCCAAGACGATAGGACGTATTTTGGTAGCGTGTGAACATTGTAGAACATTTACCAGACTTTCATCAAGCTTTTGTTCCACTTTTTGAAAAAGTGGAAAGACTTAAATAATTTAAAATGGTGCTAAGAGGATTTATTTTAATGTAAAATAGAGAAAAAGTGTTTTCTATCTTTGCTTTTATATGGTCAACATAGCAAGTGCAGTTAGTCTATCTTCTGCAATAGTGTTCCTAAAGAATGTTTTGATTCTTTTCAATGTAGAGAAACAGCGTTCATATTCACTTGTTGTTAAAGGCAGTAATGGCTATTTTCAAAAGTTTTAGCACTTCAGAAAAACTGGAAAAAAGATTACTAGCTCTAAGATATTGAAGCAAGTTTACAGTACCACCAATATTCCTGAATTCTTCTCTTGAATAGATGAATGAAAGTTCTGTATGTAGCTTATCCTTGTCAAACACCAAAAACATTTTTACACATTCACTGAACGCATTTTGTGGAAATATTGAACTAAATTGCTCAAACTGTGATTCTTGTAGCAGGGAAGATACAGAATGGTGTTCTCTAAACTGGAAGCGGAGATGCACTTGAGACAGTATGTCACATACTTCCATGGCTGCTGCTGCTCTGGTCTGTGTTTTTGAAACCAATTTTCTTTTGTGTGGGTTTTCTGCTGCCATATCACATGACTCTGTTTTGTTTCTTACTTTTATAATTTCAGCAGTGAAAGTAGATAGTACAGTTGAATTTTAGCATCTATGTGGCAATTCGGTAGTTGATTGTACAGTAAATCTATATGAGGCACAATTAAATAGAAAAAATTAAGCCAGAAACAAAACTCATTTTTTTGAAGATACCCCATATAGCAGATGCCTCATTTATTGTCGTATTACTTGAAGATTCTGATTTTGACAAAATTTGAAAACATTCTTTCAATGCCTCCTTCTTTTTGTAAACAACATTTGCAGTTTTGGATTTGTAGCTCCACCTCATTGATCCAACACTAGGTATTCTCTTCTAAACACACAAATCTAACACTGACGATCTGTGTGGAGAGTAGTAAAGAAGGCAGATATAGCAGAAATATTTGAAAAGAAAATGCTAGCTTCTGTGTTTTGCCTGACAGCTCTCTCCATTACCAGATTTAATTAATGTGCCAAGCAGTGAACAAAGTATGCATTAGGATACACATCTCTAGCTTTAATTTGCACTCCATTGATGGACCCATTCATTACCAGTGCACCATCAAAAATTCGGTCTATAAGCTTATTCTTATCTTCTACTATATTGCCAAACTCAGAAATTGTAACTTCTGCAATTGCATTGACTTTTATCCATTCTGAATAAGAAATCCCCAGAATCACTCGACAGGACTATCTAAGGCATATTAACATCTTAGGACTATCACAAGCTGGGACATGTCAATATCTGTAGTTTCGTCAGCCATAGGCCCATAATAGACACATAGTTTGCTGCTTCAATTTCTTTTAAGATGTTTTCTTTTACAAACTTCAAGAACACACTGAGGAAACTCATTTTGTATTGTCTTAGAAGTTCCTTTAAAAAATTAACAACCATTAAGATGGCACTTCAATAGGGAATCAATTGCTGGGATATATTTAATCAACCCCGTGAACAACTCTTGATTTTGCTACCCTTCATGCTCTTCATGTCCTATTAGGGGAAGCTCATGATAATCACAAAATTTCAAACAATTGATTATACTGGTCTACAATGAAAAATTTTCAAGACTGAAATGGGTGTTTCTTATGTATTTTGATCCCCTCATGTGCACAAATATGTTATTTGGTTTTTTGTAGCACCCTCAGTTTTAAAAATACCTCATTATATAAGCATGGTTATAAAAAGCAATTAGGTAGATTTCTACATTTGTGGGGAGGACAGTATTAAATCATGCATACCACATGTGGCACCTTAGTGAAGAAACTGTATAATCTTTATTTTGGGTGTAAGCTAGGTAATCAGGACCAAAAACGTGTGCCATATATTATCTGTGTGAACTGCTCATCTCGTCTTAATGGTTGGGTGAAGAAAAAGGCTAAAGCTGCAATGTCTTTTGCTATTCTGATGATATGGAGGGAACCGACCAATCATATAGAGGATTGCTATTTCTACATGGTTAAAATATTAGAGAAGAAGGGCAAGTATAGAAAGATGATAAAGTATTCCTACATCAAGGCAGCTTTTTGACCCATACCACACAGTTCCTCTCTACTTATCCCCATTCCTCCAGACACATGGTCATTCAAAGATGAAACCCAGGTCAAAGCTAGTACAGACACAGAGAATGTAAGCTTTGCTTTCGATTATGAAGAAATTATGCCACATCTCCTGACACAAAATAATTTGAATGACCTTGTTAGGGACCTGACTTTTGAACTTTTGAGTTCACGTCTGAAATAGTGGAATTTACTAGACAAATATGTTAGGGTTTCTTGCTTTTGACATCGTCAGGCTGCCTTTGCACCATTTGTCATGGAAGACTCATTCAATTACTGTAATGACATGAATGGTTCATTTAATGCTATAGGAACATATACCAGTGGGATGGCAACTATTCATTGATGACTCCTAAACTAGCCTCAAACAGTATTCTTTCACAATAGCAATGTATACCCTCCTATTCCCATAGCTTAAGCCAATAAAATGAAGGAAACATACTGCAATATGCAACTTTTGGTGAATAAAATTCATTGTCCACAAGTGACAAATCTGTGTTGACTTAAAAGTAATTGGGATATTTACAGAATTATAACTGGGTATATAAAGCATTGCTATTTCCTTTGTGAATGGGATAACCATGATTGGAAGAGTCACTACAACAGAAGGATTTGGCCTGCCCATACACAAATGGAAACCTGATTGCAAGAATGTAGTAAACGTTCCATTAGTGAAATTGAGAGACATTTTATTACCACCACTTCACATAAAATTTGGACTTATGAAGCCATTTGTTGCTGCAATGGACAAAACTTTGAGCCCTCTTGAACTGGACTGCTGGAATCCTTCCAGAAACTGTATTCTGATTTATTTGGAAACAAGAGAGAAGACAATAGTGATGTGTTAGTCAACAAACAACTACAGCCTTACCATAACCTCAGTTGTAACATGTCATTAAAAATGCACATTCTTTATTCATGTTTGAATTCACTTCCTGCTGGTGCTCTTGAACAAGTCTCAGATGAACATGGGGAAAGATTTCATCAGACCGTATCTACATTGGATTGACGCTATCAGGGGCAATGTGCAACAATTTTCTAAAAATGCTTTTTTTGGATTCAGGGGGTCTCAAACCATATATGTATTTCTGGTGAAATCTGGACATTGATTTTTGGGTGGAATACAATACTTCCTCTGCTTCACGCAGTAGGGAAAGTAAAAAAAGATAAAATTGCTGAAGAAAGCAATAAATAATCAGCATATGAACGGAATTTTAAGATAGCTACCAATAACACTGGAGATGCTTCTCCTAAAATTTAGAGAAGAGGCTTTAAGACTGACAAAGTTTCATTTCCATCAATTGCATTTTAATATTATTGATACTTGGGTAACAAATGGAAGTGTGATTTGAAGATCTAAAGAACCTGTCATTGCTTAAATTGCAAGATGCTACAGTTTTTGAATCTTTCTCCAAGAGATTTCCTGGTGTATTTACACCACTATTGAAAGAAAATGAATATAGGTTATGCTAATCCTGACATGTCACCCAATTTACGAGCATTAGCTGAACAATGTAAGCGTTATGTGTTAAGTAAAGCAATATATTATTAGCTTATTAAAATGTATCATGCAGGGGACCTCCTATCAAAGGGAAAGCTCATTTATTCTAACGTGGTGAGCTACTACATGTAAGATTTGTGGATGCTTATTGTCCACTATTCTCTTTTTTTAGTCTCTACACAGATGTGTGTCTAAGGATTTCCAGTCGCTTCTTCCTCTCAGTACTCATGACCACTGCTGCCTTGCATGCTCCTTGAAGAGGTCTGTTCATCTGCATTTCAGTCTTCCTTGTAGTTGTTTCCCTATAGGGGGGTTCCACATAACAGACTTGTATGTCTACAAGGTATCTGAAAGGATATGGTTCTGCCAAGTATGTATACTGATTTAGGTATGTGAGGGGTATTACATCAATTAATATGGTGTTGTTGGTTCATTAGAAATATTTGCATTTTTAGTTTGTTTAACAAGAGACCTGCAAATTTACTATGTTCACACAGCCTAGCATTTTTTGTAGTTCATCAGTCTTTTGATGAATAGAACAATATCATCGGCAAATCTTAGATTCGTTATTCTGTTTCCATCCAAGTTTATTCCAAATTGTTTGCTGTATTTCATTTTTCAGAATATACCTTCCATCACACAAGTGAAAAGTTTGGGAGAGATTGGATCACCTTGGCAAATTCCTCTTTTGTGGCAGAATGGTTGACTTTCGATTTCCATCTTCACCTTTGCAAAACTTTGGTTGCAGATTCTTTGCAGAATACTCACGTTCCTTGAATCTACCCCTTGACCTTGTGTTATACTTGGGTGTTCAACTGAGTTGAATGCCTTACTATAGTCCACAAAGGCTAGGTATATTTCTCGATAAGCTGGTTAATGATTTGTAGGTGGTCTATTGTGCTAAATTTGCAAAAGCCTGCTTGTTACTATTGAAAGTTTCCCTAAATGTTCTGACAGCAAGAACCTTAAAAAGAACTGTATTTTACTGTATGCCCAGGACAAGAAGGCAAGTCTTAGGAATGTGTAGCGTAATCCTTTTGTGCTTCTCGCACGGTGTTTATGCCTAGTTTCCGAGTATGACAAGGATGCTAGGCTCGTTTAAAATACACAATGTTGTCACATAACACACCGATAGCTAGAAATATGCACTCTCATACTCTTATTTCCTAGTAAACAGGTCCGCTACCGGAGTAGATACACAGTTCAAGCCCCCTCTGCCCTTCATTCCCCTCTAGCCTTCTTGTCGTGGGCATATAGTACAATAGTCGTGATTTACAGGATGTTTCAAAAATAGGGGGCACAATTTCAGACAGATATATGAGAACTATTCAATGCCTTAACAGCTACTGATTTATTTTGTTAAAGAAGATTTTACAAATGTGCTTATTTGCTACAAAACTTGTGTTGACCACAAGTATTGAAAGAAGCTAGTCACCACTTAGAAGGATACTGCTGAAATACTATATATCAAGACAGACTACCGTCTGTTCATCTGCTCATGGTCTAAGGGGAATGAAGGGCAGGAGAGACACATTCCATGTAGTGTAACCTGGGTTTGGTACATATCCATGCAAACATTGCTCTGCTGGTCATGTTGCCAACTTATCTCCAATATTATTCGTGCTATGTTTACTCGCTGCTAATTTCTCTTAACTTTGGTTGTAAAATCGTACTTGTCACTAGTCTTATGTTGGAAGTAATGGTAAAAGTAATGTAGAAGCAGATAAACCTCCACCTAGGAGTGTTGTGAAATTTGCTATGATCTTGTGGTTGCAGAACAAAGGGGTTTTGATTGACAGTTCTATGTGAAAAACATCTTTATAGGATGATTGAATCAAAAAAACCTAAGAGACTATTAAAGTGGACACATTTTTGATTTTGTTGGACTACACTGTTGTTTATTTGCCCCCATACATCTTTGATCTTGATTCCACAGAACTAGTTTGGGCCAAGGTAGAATGAATACTGAAAGAAATATAACAGGTCAGAGGCAGACAAGGGATTTTTTTTTTTTTTTTTTGGGAGGTAGGGGATTTGATGAGGTGCTACAATTAGAGAATCTGTAAATGTCATTGTATGCATAATTGTCTTACAAGAGTTATACAATTACATTTAAAGAAGAAGCCGACAAGGCTTTTTACACATTTCATCCAATACTTCTTGAGTTTTAATTTTCAAATTTTCATGTATGTACATTAACACTAGTCCATTCAATCTGTCGGCTCCCATGGTGCTCCACAAATAGGTCTTTAGATACTGTATTGTTGAGAACGAACATTCTAGTTTTGCTGTAGTTACCGGTAAAGTGCAGATATGATTTAGAATGAGAGAGGAAACCATTCTAAATCTCTGTTCTGAATTATAACGATGGGACATTATTATAATATATTTAGATATTTTATTAGGTGTACATTTATTAATTTAAGGAAAATAATTGACACAGAAAATGCTCTTTGAATATATTTGTGAATTAACGTGAATACTTTTTTCTTTAGTTACGTCCTTAATAGCTTCCACATTTTCAGGAGGGTGGATACAACTCCCCTATCCCATCCTTGATCTGCTCCTGTAAAAGGTGACTTATTCTTACAGGAATTACATGAATAACGCTCAAGGATATATCACTCGAGAATGAAATAGGCTGGGAATGTTTTTGAAAAATATGGAAAAGGCAGAAAATTATCAGTGGGAAAAAGACAGACTAGTTGAAAACTTCATTTACGTTTTATAAGCTAAATGTACTGCATGAACTGAAAATAACATTTAAATTGTTCTTTTTTAGCAAGTTCTTTGCTTTAATCTAGTGTGAATGCATATTCCAAGGGTGGCAATATTATTGTAAATGCAATTAGAAGCACAACTACTTGAGATATCTCATCTGGAATTGTTTATTCACATATGGCTCGCTGCATTTCTGCCAGAGACCATGAGCTGATGAACAAACTATAGCTTCCCTTGCACTCAAGTCAATTAAGAAAGAACTACTGATACAACTGGAAAAGGATCCAAAATGGATTTATTGCAACAATAAAGCAGCACCAAGTGAAGTTCTACCAATAGTCACACCTGTAAGAATGCAAAGAATTCTGGTGTTACATCTGCATGTAGCCCAATTTATAACATGTGTGCAGGCTAGCATAATTTTATACAACTTCTTTCCTCCTCATAACAAACATGCAGGAGTAGTGCTTACTACAGCAGCCTTCACTGTGCTATGGATAAAGAGAGATGAGGCCAATAAGTGTAGGAATAACCACATCAAGGCTTCGGAATTTCATGTTGTCATACACACACGAGCATATCCAAAATGTACTGTGTGAATGCTTGGGATTCTGCATAGCAATAGCACATGCAACTCAAAGTAAGAAAGAGCATGTTTTTAATTGTGTGATTGTTATGGTGCTCAAAGCTACGAGATTGATATTAGTATTATTTATTTTCATAATGTACAAAGCACAAGACGTTACTAGTGTTAATGCTTCAAAATGGATGAGCAATGAGTATTGAAACATTCTTGCATTTGAAATACAAGGATAAATTAATTATAGTAAAATAGGGGTGACCTACTCCAGCTCTTCTGCGCTTGCAGTGTTAGTAGAAAAAAAAAATAAGAATCCTTACAAAAGGTATTTTAATACAAACAATTATGATAAGTATGTGTGGCTGACTTATTCATGCAAATTAAATAATCTTTATTGCCGACCATGCTTGTTGTTTGCAGCTGAGAAAATTTCCTATAATATGATGGTTTCACAAATTTAGAATATTTAATCACAGCTTTAGATAAACATAAGAGATCACCAATGCACAGTGGCAGTTCCTTGGTGATTACATACTCGCAACTGCACATCCATTAACTTTTTCCTGTGTGAGAATGTGTATTTACCTCTATAGACATGCATATGAGAAAGTCAAATGTCAAACTTTCTTCTATATGAATTTACTCATTTAACTTTTCCATGCTCTCTCTACCAAATGCCAGTGCATTCAGTCAACAAGCTGTAGAGATACCTAAATCTGATTTTGCAACTGGTGAAGGGAACTTTAGGGCGAGAGGTTGCAGGGAGTAGGGCAAAGCTTGCATTTTGGAGTACAGCAGTTAAAGCAGCATGATTGACAGGCCAACGATATGATTGTTACTGCGCAAGTGCACTTCATTCTCATGCAAGCCTTCTCCGTATTCCTTACTACAAGCATTTCCCTCCCTGTCGTTTAGCAGAAGCTGCAATCAACCTGCTAGGCAGTTAAACATCTTGACATTTCTAAATATAATGTAGCCATTTTCTATATTAAAATGGCAGTTATGTTAATGTTGTACACTCAATTACATCTATTTTTATTAAACCATTATAAATGCATATAATTACTCTTCATTTTGTAATTTACTAAGGCCAACACTTCAGTTTGGAATAGTTATTTTGTTGCAATGTTTATTATGTTTGTGTTTCTGGCAGCAAATTGCAAGCAGTTGTGTCTGCTCATAGCGGGAAATTTGAATCTATGAAAGTGTAGAAATGAATAGCATGGCAGAACTGCAGGAGATAAATCTTTTGGGTTTATTCTTAGAAGAGAAGCTGTTTTTTGTGCTTATTGTTTGCAAGTGAAAGAAACGGCATCTGATCAAATAATGGTTGTTGTGATATTGGTCATTTAAAAAAAAAAAATGTTGCAAAAGATGAGCGCTCAATTGTCCATATGAATTGTGAATTAGAATTGTGTGGTGTGTGTCAGAGAGTAAAGGTGGAGAGGATGTAATATACCGCACAAGCACTGCGACAAGTTACGACCTGCCACTGACAATGCCTATAACATCTTTTACAGCATTAAAAACTTTTGGCACTCAATGGATAGACCATTCATTGAACTATCAAAAAAAAATTGCTGACCATTTGCATAATGAAAAGGTTAAAGAAAATATAAATGTATTGAATAGATTGATGAGAAAGACAAAGACAAAACACAATATTGGAATCAGATTAGAGAAGCATTTTCATATCATAAAATAAAAACAAACAAACAAATTTGCAGTAGCAACACACTTTTGGAATGTCCACAATATTGAGCAAAAAACCCATCTCCTAAAACCAGTCCACATATTCTATGAATTAAATATCTGGGGAAAGATATACAGAGTGTAAATGCATGAATTTTACTGGTGATAGACGGTTCATAGGCAATAAATTTGAGATAGGAAACCTATGGTCTAGCATTATAGATTACAGAACTGTGCCTTAAAATTGCATGCCACTGATCATTTCCAATGCTATAACACATGATGAGAAACAAGTGGGCGAATTTCGTAATTATTTTGTTGTTTAACGATGCTGTCAATTGCCAGGATCACATCAGCGTCGCCGGTGTGCCGGAATTTTGTCCCGCAGGAGTTATTTTACATGCCAGTAAATCTACTGACATGGAGCTGTCGTTTTTAAGCACACTTAAAAACCATCGGCCTGGGCCGGGTTTGAACCCGCGACCTTGGGATCAGTAGGCCAACGTCTAACCAACTGGGCCACCCAGACCGACACGCGAATTTCGTAGCCTCTCTATTTAGCGCAATGGTTATGGTGCCCAAACGCGAAAGTATATACATATTAAAAGTGCAGGTTCAAATACCCACAACCCTATATTTTTTATATTCTTTTTTCTTTCCTTCTTCATAAGCGCATGCTTAATCTAATTTGATTTACATGAAACATTAACTGTAATTTTTCATTTAACTAATGTTTAAACTTTTTGTTTCAAGTATGTTTAGCTATTATTTATACTTGCATGACCTAAATAGTAGGAACACAATTATTTTGCTTTCACTTAAATGAGATGTTTCAAGCCTGATGCAATATTGTATGCTGAGGGAAATATGAAATCAGACTGGGTGACTCGAGTAGGAAACATCACCACATGGTGGTGTTGGTGTCTTCCAGGGTTATTAAAGTCGCCTATTGCAGTATTAGACATTTGTCATATTAACACATAGGTATTCAGTGTCTCTTTGGGCAGTTGTAGTATTTTGTGCTATTACTTGGTTGGAATGTTTTGTGAACTGTTTACAGGAGGTCAACTGGTTGGAAGGAAAATTTCTCTTATTGACATGGACAAATAGCCTACAGCCAGCTTCAGACAAATGGCAATACATAAACCTCTAGCCTAAGTCATCAGATGTGAGAAGAAGCAAAAGTAAACAATACTCTGTGCATTGCATATGATGGTCGTATTTTGCTATTTTAAACCAAACGCACAACATTTCTCTCAAAATGGAAAAGAAAGGATGAAAAAAAAAAAATACTTGTCCTCTTGTCGGGTTTTAACTTGATTTCTTGGTTTCATTAGGTCCACAGTCAATCAATCGACATAACTGCGCAGCCAAAGCACATGCTCTATATTTCTGTAGCTGCTCGCCACAACCTATTATCCATTGCAGGGCATGCAGCCACATGTTGTGTCCAATTTAAGTGCTTTTCAAAGCACTACAATTTATAAATGCTTCTTCAGAGAGGCAGCAGACAGGCTTCACTAAGTTCTTAATAAGCACTATTTCAATTCCAGTGGATAATATGTCTTGAGATATTTCATATTGGTTATGATTTATTGGTTACAATCTCAAATTACTTTGAATACATATAAATTATTAACTTGATGCCGTAGACCACTGGTTTCCTATCTCAAATTGATTGTCTATGAACCCTCTATTATCAGAAAAATTTGTGCTGTGTTTGTCATTTACACCTGTATATAAAGAAGTTTGGGACCCACCTAATAAATTTTAACCTTCCCTCAGAAGAAACTCACTACTCAGGCTCTTGTACCTCCATCAGATGTTTCCTCTCACATGACCAGAAGGGTTCCAGCCAGTCAACAAATTCTTAATAATGCTTTCAATGAAGGCAAAAGGTGTTAAAAAGAAAAGATAAGGTGTGTAAAGTACAGAGTGTTCTGTTGATCCAAAGTGTATGTTGTCAAGTTTTCTTCAAATCTGAGGTGTTTTTTCAATATGAAACCAAACTCATAAGCTGATAATGTTTGGAAGGCTCTAACAAAACATGTTCTAGCTAAATATTAGTAATAAATGGAGAATGGAATATTACTTCTACTCAAATTATATCAATTAAAATTTCCTAAAATTTTCTTCAATTAGATTCATGGTCATGGAACATTTTAACTAACTTATTTAAAACTCTGTATTATCCACTATAAAAAGGCATAGCTAATAATTCAATTGAGAAATATGAAATAAGTATTACAAAATATTTTTCTGGTACTTGGATCCAAATAAATGTTGTTGTTAGCTAATGCTGGATTTCTGACAATGAAGTCATTAATTCTCTTGCTCTCCAATATTTTTCACTGATGGATAGGGTGTTAGAAATGGGCCTGCTTAAGGAGAGACCTTAACACAACATACAAAATGTATGTTAAACCAAACCTCTTGTACTGTTCTGAAGCTTTAATAACAGCAGCAAATGCTAACATCAATAAACTTGAACAAATACAAAATCAGGCTCTTCGCCTAATCACTGGAGCAGTTAAATCCACACCTATTGATGCCATGCTTACCTTAACATGGACCCCATCAATAACAACAAAATAGAAGAACAAGCATTGCTCCAACACGAGAAAATGTTACGACTGCCAAACTCTAAATGGACAGAAGAGAACCTTCCCCCTTCAATCCTTAAAACTCATAGTAGTTTCCTGGAAAAGGTAACACAGATTAAATCCAAATTGAACATTCCTAACACCAGAGAAAAGCTACTTATAAGAGAAAATCCATTGGAATTATTGCAACATACCTTCAATTTGGAATTAATAGAAGAAATAAGTAAATCAGACACACCAAAAGAAATACAAAAACTTCTAGCTCTGGAAACAATCAATACTAGGTATCCCACAGAAGAATGGCTGCACATATATATTGATGGATCCTCCAAGGAAAACCTTACTGGAGCTGGAGTTACATGTTCACATTTTTCCTTTTATCATTCTGTTGGCAGAGACACAACAAATTATGATGGAGAAATAGAGGCTACACACATTGCTCTCCGACAATTATTAAATCTTCCCTTAAATAAATTTAACAAGGCAGTAATTCTTTCGGATTCTAAAGCTGCAATTCAGGGAATATGTTCAAATACTACAAAGAAGTCAACAAAAATTAGAGAATGCTACAAAATTTTAACACAACTCCAAAAAGTTAATAAGACTGTTCATCTGCAATGGATTCCAGCACACTGTGGAGTCATGGGGAACGAAGCTGCAGACTCACTTGCAAAGAAAGGCACAGCAATAAAACAAAAGTCTAAATTCAATTTCTCATATTCCTCAATAAAATGCTTGATCATTAAAAATTTTTCTCATTCATACCTACAAGAAATAGAAACAAATTCCAAAGATAAAAAATGGATTACACTACTTTCCAACCCAGATATAATCTCCCAGAGACCAAGGAAAACAGTGGTTGCAGTCTTCCGACTATTGACAAATCACGACTGCTTAGCAAGTCATCTCCACAGAATAGGTATCTCATCCTCACCAATATGTGTCCTGTGTAACGATCCAGCAGAAATGAATGAAGACCACTTGAAGACCTTTGAAGCATTAAGATCAGAAGAAACTACAGTTCAAAAGTATTGGAAAGCACGAATGCTAATGGCTTCATTGCCAGATGCAAGGCACTAGAAAACAACAACAACAACATATTTGAAGGTGGTCTCTGTCCATTTCCTCTTGCAGATCACATAGAGGACAGAGTGGTGAAGAATATATCCCAATTCTTTTTTAATGTTTTGCCAGACAATCATGTCCTGTTATCTATCTGATGGTTGCAACTGCCATTTTTTGAGAATACTCAGGAATTACTGTTCCAAATAAATGTTGAAATACAGATTTCCTGGAAAGCATGGATAGCTGACAACCCATCTATATCATAATCTCCAGTTAACAGCCACGATTTGCTAACTGCTGGTTAAATATGTAGAGTGAATCATATAACCATATTATGAGGTTAGTTAACCTCAGATTGGATAAGGGGAATCAAAATGTCCTGTCTTGGTATTGTTAACAGATGACCCATTACGCAGAAAACTATTTGAGATAAATGGTTGAATTTTTCAAGGTATGTTCAGCAATACTATTACAGTTGATTGAAAAAAAAAAAGAAAATTATTTATCAGAAGCAAATTCATGAATTTGTTTAATATAATGTGAAAATAACAGTTTTATGAGTAAATATTAGAAAGCCAGAGGGAGGGCGATTTCATTATTAACTCCTAAGCATTAAATACACACACACACACACACACACACACACACACACACACACACACACACACACACACACACACACACACACACACACACATACACATACACATACACATACACATACACACACACATTTAAAAAAATTAGTGTCTTGTACATATAACTTTTTTCTTAAAATTAAGATTATTTAGCTGCAAATGTGTAGTAAATATTTCATTACTTTGTACCGATTAGTTTCAGAGCTAATGGGGCATTTGTGTACAAAATTGCAGTTAAACAAGATGAAAGAGCCTAAAGACCATACATACTATTATTTTCAATAATATATTAAGAGTATGTATTTATAATTAACATATCTCTGAGTGGAAGATTTGAAATATTAATGTGGAATTAAAATCTGAATGTGGAAAAAGTAAAAAAAATCACCATTTTGATTTCCCTTAATACTTTGATGCTTGTGGGCAATTTCACTCTTAGATCTTAAATTGGTGGCACTGTGGTCAAGTGGTTAGACCATTCGTCTTATCACCAAGGTGGTCCAGGTTTGATCCCAGGGACCTGCATGTGGTATTTGTGGTGGATGAAGTACATCTGGACAGGTTTTCTCCAGGTCCTCTGGTTTTCCCTACCACTCATTCCACCAACTGCTGCATCATCACCTTTCCATTCATCTATTGTACCTGCATTTCGTATGTCATCCTCTTCCTCACTCTCATACGAGTACTTGGCACTTGACTGACCACCGCTTCCAGGTCTTCACCCTGTCCAGTCCATAGGTTCGTCTGCTCCCCAACAGGCAACTGACCCTAAGCACAGGCTTGTAATCAGATGAAGAAAAAGAAGATCTTATATCTTCAAAATGCATTTTGTTGTAATTTTCTTGAGCCTCCAGTTGATTTACTTTGTGCAATATTCAATCATGATTGGCTTTCATGATTACTACACTAGGCATGTTCAAATTAAACCTGTTCAAGCTTCCTGGGTACTAGAATAAGAAGAAAAGAAAGTCAACACACAAGCCAAATAAAAGAATACTATTTATTTTACATTGCTGCTTACATTTGAAGGCATCCCATTGTTTGGGTAGGTGTTGGCAAATTCCATCTGGAAGAATTATTTTGATTGCTACTTGAACTAATCCATTACTTCACCTGTACTTCTGTATCAGAGCGAAATCTTTGTCCCTTTAGGAATCTCTTCAATGTAAGCAGTCAAATATCACAAGGTGACAAATTCGGGCTGTGAGCAGAATTTCATGGACTTCCCACTTTTTCTCTCAACACTTTCTTACAGCACTATTTATAGCTGGTAAGACATACTGCATCAGCACTGTGCAACATATTACCAAATCTTTTCTAAACTCAACAGATAGTATTTTACCGTACAGTGCCACACGTATTACTAAAATTTATTGTACAGTTTATGTAGGAACCGTACATTGAACCAAACTAAAAAGCACATATTTGGCATACTTATAGTTAAAAAAAAGTATCTACAAATCTGATCCAGATGGTCCAGAGGTACAGATAAGCGAGAACCAGATAAATGAAGTTTTACTGTAATGTCTTTGAGAACATAATATACCATTAATGTTTTTGTACTGTTAATTAGTTTTAAGACTTTGACAAAATCATAAAAATTGTATTAAAATTCTTATGGTGAATAAAGACATACATAAATTATCATTTATTAATGCTGGGGGTGTTAGAAAAGCCCTGCTTATTCTAAAAGGAAAGGAAAGGGCATTTTCTAGTATCAGCTTCCTGGTCCTCCCAGAATGATCTGACCATGACACTACCAAACACCATAAAGATTGCTGAATGACTTTTAGCTTGCAACATTTGCAGCATTACTCCATTGAGGGAAACAATTTCTGCAGCTTATAACAACAGAAGATGAAACATGTCACTACCATGAACAAGAAGAAAAGTCTACCAATATGCAATGGAAGCACATTGGCTCACCCAAGCCAAAAGGGTTCAAAATACAGGTGCCTCTCAGAAAGATTATGCTGACTATATTCTTTGTAGGGATCCACTTTACTGAGATTTAAGGACAGAGAAATTACCTTCAATGCAAAGTACTATAAGAAAACAATCAAATATTTGCATACTGCTCTGAAAAACCAGCAAACAGGCAAATTGTCCTCTGGAATTGCTATTCCAGGTGGAAAGGAAATCATTACATTAATTTAAACCAGTGGTAGATCTCTGTATTTGGAGCACATTTTGTATCTTATGTTTTTGTCTCTGACCATTTCCTAGGAAGATATTTTAGTTTTGTCGAAAACAACCTGGCAACAGTGCAGATTGTGTGGGTGGTCACTTTCCCTAGCTCAGTATATAAACAAACACCATAACAGTGCATCTTGAAAACAAACTCATGCCCTGCCTTGTCCTTCCGTGTTCACTGTGCGAGTGTAGGCCAATCACAATCCTTAACCCCCAAAACATTATATGAAAGCGAACGTGCCTTACCTGTTTACATCCACAAACCAGGTCAATTCCCTGACCAACCTCAATGTAACATTATCGACTTAGCTGACATCTGAAAGAGCAGCTTAGAACATTCCTTCACATCTTTTAAGTGATTAACTATTTTGTAAGCCTGTGTCATGTCCTATAATTACTACTGAAACTATGTCAGAAATAAGTTGCTCCACGCATCCTACAAGTAAAAAACTGTTATCTTTATACATTCCTGTGGAAGTATGCATCCAATTTGGATAAAAAACTATTTATTTTTTCGAAATCGGCTGATCAAAAAACAAAATGCAATTCGACTTTTTTTATTTGTAATGCTTCCATGAAGAACATATTAGAAGGAATGTAATGACATTCCTTGCATTCTGTATATTTCATTTGTAGAAATATCTTAAAGATGTGGCATTTTAATACAAATCGTTAGAGCATTTTTTGAGAACACCAGTTTTCTGTAAAGGGTAGTTTGGGACTGGGGATTTTCTTGGAACTATTCGTGCTGCATTCTTGGAAGGCATTACACTTCAATATCAAATTTGGTATTTAATCGCCCTTTCATGTTTACTTTCTCTACTATGTTTAGTAAGGTAGAGGAAGAATTGTATTCCGCCCAAAAATTTGATGTCGAGATTTCACCAGAAATATATGTTTTGAGGTCCCCTAAATCCAAAAAAAAAAAAAACATTTTTAGAAAAAGGTCCATCTGTGTGTCTGTCAGTCTGTGGACAGCATAACTCAAAAACGAAAAGTCGGTTAAAAACCAAAGTTGATACTTAAGTTTAATGTATTTCAAGGATGCGACACAAAGATTTTGAAGAAAATTCCTCCACCTAAACTATGCTTTACATGGAAAATTTTTCCAGAATTTTTATTTTCTTGAAAATGACTCTAACGATTTTGATTAAATGCCATATGTTTAAGATATTTTTATGACAAATGAAATGTGTATCTTGAATTTTCTGACTATAGCCCTTATGGTCCCATTTACTCTGGATGACTTGCATAACTGGTAAACCGTAAGAGATAGAGCAAATCTTACTGTACGAAAAATATAGATGTTGCTAAAACACAATTTATACAAGAGGTTGAGTCAGAAACTGAAAAATTGTATGCCATAGCCGGGATTTGAACCACGGATCTTCCGCTTATCGAGCGGCTGCCATAACCACTAAGCCACCATGGCCAATTTGCCTGTGCGACATTAAATTCCCCAGCTGATTTGCACTTTTTCCCGTTTAACCATAAGGGAACCTCACATCAGAGATAAATGCCCCAAGGGCGACTTACAATTGTAAGCACTTTATGTTCCGGGTTTAAGTAACCTTTAGATGGTAATTATTATTTATTTATGCTAACAAGCATACTGCTGGTGTTTTTAAACAGACAATTTATGTCTGAATAAATTTTTTTGTAGAGTGAACCATTTCGGAGATGTTTCTCGTTATTGTAAGTTTTGGAGAACTTAAACTTCTGTCAAATGGAACGTTGCTATTTATTTTTTATACGTTAACCGTGCAAAGGGAACAGAATTTGAAAGCTTTAAAAGATGTGACTATCGCTCAAACTCTACTGTATTCCCATATTCCCGTTGCACGTGCAAGAAAACGAGCAATAAGATAATTTCTGCAAATGTTTATCTCTACTAACACGAAGAAGATGTAGGAATAAGAGCGTAGGAATGGTTAGTACAGGAGTAGAGAAAGTCATGTGAGTGCAACACATCAGACTTTTGGTTATGATGTTCATAAACATACACACACAACACGGAAACTTTCCTTAAAATGTTTTTTTGAGATTTAGTGAACCTCAAAACATGCATTACCTCTGAAATCTTGGAATTGAATTTTTTGGCGGACCACAATACCTTATTTCCCATGCAAAAATGATTGAGTGCAGAATATCTCACGTGTTGCAGCGCGGTTTACACAGGTCAATATTTGCAACATGCAGTTGAGTTTATTGACAGTCTCCGTTCCATAGGTTGTCGTCTGTCGGACACAGGCTATTTATGTTCCGACAGATGACAACATATGGAACAGAAGCTGCATGCTGGAGATATCGACTTGTGTAAACCGCGCTGCAACACGATGTGGGACTTTGAAATATTCTGCTCTCCTAATGCGCTCAATCATTTATTCCATGGCTGTACGTGATAGAGAAAGTGAAAATGCTGCTGAAAAGGGTAGAATAAGGCTGAAAAATTCAATGACATAGCCGGGATTAAAATCAGGACGTTTTAACTACTAAGCTACCATAACCAACATGCCGACACGACATTAAATTCTCCAGCTTATCCTACACACGACTATTGTGAGAAAAATAATTACTTGCATTTAAAATGCTGTTCTTAGAAAGTCGTTACATTAAACGTTAAATTGCTAAAACCGAAATACAAGCTCACTCTCATTCACCTTTCAAGTCTCTAGGAGATTATTTAGTTGAAGAGTAATTCCGGAATCTAATCAGAAGCCCCGGGGTTCAGAAGCTAATACGCAGCGAAGACACCCATTCAGTTACTGATGGCATTTGTTTGCTATTTTCCTTGTTTCTTCACTTACAAGGAGACATCCAGTTATATCTGAACGTACATGTTTCCCAATGATTTCCTTTGTTATAGTTTCCAGTGATGGGTAATGCGGAATGAATCATTCAGAATGAACCCTTTATCTGTGTTCAAAACTTAAGAATTCCCAGACTACACGTAAGTCGGCCAAAGCTTCACTGCCGCTGTTAGCCGTTACGACTATAAATAGTCCATAACGAGTTTTAAGTGAGAGAACATATGATATACATCAGTGGAGAAATTTATGAATTTCTTCAAAAGGTCTGTCACGAGAGAAGTATTTTACCCATAAGTCCACCCTCGTCTCCAGTCTGAAGTGATAGTGCCTAAGTTTGCATTCACAGCTTTTAAAAAGTCATGGACTTATTTCGAGCGTTTTAAAATTGATGTAGTTAGTTACTTGAATTTGGGGAATCTCCTCAAACAGTAGACCACCCGATATTTGAATGACTATTGTTTGGAAGAAAATACACAAGTACCCTAAACTGTAACTTGAACTATTGTAATCTGAAACCTTGAAAACCGCTGTAGGTACCAGATATTCAAGAGATCCTCCAGTTCTTCTTAACATTTATTCATGATACTTTTCGTAAAGTTGTTTCCTAACTTCCATCAGTGTGTTCTTTTATTTCTCATTTATTGTTAAGTATGACTCTAATGCACATTGTGAAATAGGATTCCTTTGCTGAACTGGATATTCAAAAATAAGAATAGTTATAGACTACGAATACAATTAGCAAACATTTTTTGCATATTAATGCTCACCAACGTAATCTCATGTCGGACGATAAATGAATGAATTGGGTGAAATGATGGCTAAATAATCTCAGGTCCATAGAGTTTAAAGTTACCCCAAATTCATCTTCTCAGAATAAGGAAACCCCGAAAAAAAACTCTTATCCGGATAACTCACCCCTAGGGTAACCAGATACACAAAACAAGAAGACTTTAGCGTTAGAAAGTGGGACAATGGGCAAAAAAAGGAGTACAGTTGTGTCCCGCCAGTTAAATTAAAATAGAATTGTGTTACAAATGTTTAATTCAATGGGAGAATACCCTTCTTCTTTTGCAAATACGTCTGTGGAGAGCGGATTTTTTCCAAAAGTTGGGGCTTCTTTAATAGATATTTGTAGAAGTCAATACAAGTATATTGCCTAAAATTGTACTGCAACATGAGGAGACCCTTCACAGAGTCTATTTTAAATCTGTTTCTTTAATTTGTCCATTGTGATGACTTGAGTGAAAATATTCTCTTTACATTAGCATTATGTCCTAGTATACAAAAGAAATAGTCTGCTATTTTGAGAAGCTCTAATGGCAGTCTACAAATTTGCCTTCTCTGAAATATACCAGTTCTCGTTGGAAATTAAGTTATCAAGCTCAGAATCGAAAATTCAAAATCTCGAAACCCTTAAGAAAAACAAAATACAAAATAACGATTTCCACAAACAAGCCGGCCGCCAAACACTTTACGGATAATCTGGAGAAAACTCATTTTGATTCTGCCACTCTGGTTGTTGTCACGTGTTTGCTCGCATGAGTGATGTGGGGGAAGCTTGACCGTGAGCGTCTTTAAAACACGCCGCGCCGTGCCCCGTTTACACAAACAGTCTGCGAGGCAGCCCGACCTTAAGCGCCTTTGTTTGCTCGTCGATCTGGTATATGGTGTGAAATAGTTTAGCCCCGACCATCTTTTGTTGCGCGCCGCGCCCGGCGTTACAATAATATTTATATACTGAATGTAAATGCAAGAAAATGACTACTATAAGGATACAAAAGGAAGGAAATGACAAAACACAGGCGTAAAATCGAAAAAATGCACTAAAATACAAAATGGCATAAAATGATCTAATAAATTTGTATTTCATAATCTACAAGAGCGACACTGGACATTTTTAGAAAATACAATGTTTCTAGAGAAACATTAAATTTATTTATATTTCACACTCACTGCCTAATGTTTTGTGAGTTTGTTGCCGTGCAGTGTTGATCTAACAGTTATCGTCATTTAAAAATTGTGTGTTCACTCAAAAATTAATTTGACAGAGAACATTTTGGCATTAACATTTTTTTACGATTTTAAATCGTTACTAATGCCTAAAAATTGTGAAAATCGGCTTAGAAATGTATTTGTCGTAGAAGTCGTCTCATCCAAGACAGTAATTTGTAATTGGTACAGCGAATTCAAAAAAGATCGTTTTTTAAGTGGTGAATGTCGTGAAGGACGCCCAAGATATCATTTTATATCCCGATTAAAAACAACGCATTGATTGATTCCAGAAAAATTCTAAAGCGACGCTTGAAATTTGGCTTAGAATAGCATTACTGATGATGCCTCTTGGATTAATTGTCCTTGTGATCCTGGGGGGGGGGGGGGGGGGGACATCAGTCAGTTTATAGTGCAACCTAAGCCTGCTAAAGTCCGATGAATTCGCGGTGTTGGTAAGAAGTTGGCTGCTAGGTTCTTTTTTAAAACTGATCATATTGCTACTATAGCATTAGGAGATGGACGTACTGTTACTGCCTATTGGTCCACAAATGTCTGTTTACTACAAATGTTTGAAGTAACTTAGTGAAAAAGTTTGATGTGTTGCACTTAAGATGACTTTCTCTACTCTTGTACTAACCATTCTTACAAACTCTTACTCCTATATCTTCTTGTTGAGATAGACATTTGTACAAATTATCTTACTGCTTATTTCCTTGTAGGTGCAGGGGGGATATTAGAATACAATGGACTTTGTGCGATAGTCAAATCTTTTAAAGCTTTGAGATTCCGTTCTCTTTACACGCTTAACATATAAAAAAATAACCAACGATGTTCCATTTCACGAAAAGTTTGTTTTCCGAAACTGACACAAATGACAAGGAATATCTCCGAAATGGTTCACCCTACAAGAAAATTCATGTGACATAAAGTGTGTGTTTTAGTGAGATCTACATTTTTGTATAGTAAGATTTTGCCTATGATTTACGAGTTTACGAGTTTACGAGTTATTCAAAAGAGTAAACAGGACTACGTGGGCTATAGCCAGAAAATTCAAGATATACCTACATTTCATTTGCCATACAAATATCTTAAACATATGGCATTTTAATCAAAATCGTTAGAGCAATTTTCAAGAAAATCAAAATTTTCGAAAATGATGTAAAGGGTAGCTTAGGGTGGGGCTATTTTCTTCAAAAAATTTTTGTGTCGCATCCTTGAGGCATTAAACTTAATTACCAACTTTGGTTTTTAACCGAATTTTCGTTTTTCAGTTATGATGTTCACAGACTGACAGGCAGACAGACACACAGACTGGCAGACAGACACACAGACACACGGATTTTTCTCTAAAAGTGCTTTTTTTGGATTCAGGGAGTCTCAAAATATATTTCCAGTGAAATCTCGACATCGAAATTTTGGGTGGAATACAATACTCCCCGTACTTACCAGTAGAGAAAGTAAAAATGAAAATTTTACATCATGACAGCGCATCGTCGTTACAGTAAAACTAATCACCGAGTGACTGGATACCCAAAAGGTTAGCGCCATGGAACCTCCATCATTTAACCCTGACCTACCACCTTGTGATTTCTTTTTGTTTCCAAAAAGTAAGGATAAAATTCGTGGAAACACTTCTTCGTCATGAGATGAAGCAGTGGCTGAAATATTATACAAACTGGTTTCTGAAATGCCTGAGGAAGAGCGGCATAATTACTTTAAGAACGGGTTTCATCGAATGCGAAATGCGCTGACATTAAAGGGAAATATTTTGAAAAACAAATCATTTAAATCTTTAACTTGTTGAGTGGTTTTCTAAAAAAATTGAGTGTTGCCCTGTAAAGGATTTGTGTGCATATTAGTAATATCTATGAAGCAAAAACATTCAAATTGACATGTCATCAGAATTGGACCTTGGTGACAAATATATCTTCTCCTGTTGTATCTGCACCAGCGGTCCCCAAACTTTCGCAGCCGACATTCTTTGTTAGCTCGGCGATAACCACGCCTTCCAGAAGCTTAGAGAAAATATTTTCCTCAGAAACATTTGAGAATATTGTAGAGTAACTCAGATGGTTTCACAATGATATAGTGAATTAGGCAACGCAAACTACAGGGTAGGTGATTAAAACAAGAATCTAAATTGAAATGTGTACGCATAATCAGATAGTAAAAAATATCAACAGCAAGCTGCTACTACTTCAAATTCCACATGTGGGTCTGAAGAAAAGTTTAACTGTAAGGACTAGGCAAATCAGTATTTTTTAATTCTCCTCATATGGAGCACTTACACTCCGTAGGACTTGCAAGCCTTTGCCTATTGGGGAGCAGACGAACCGGAACTGGAAGCAGGTGGTCAGCCAAGCTGCAGGTATAATAGTGAGGAAGAGGATATGAAATGCAGGCGAAATGGATGGCTGGAAAGGTGATGATGGAGCAGTTCGTGGAGTGAGTGGCGGGGAAACCGGAGAACCTGGAGAAAGCCCGCCCAGGTCCGCTTCGTCCACCACGAATAGCACATGCGGGTCCCTGGAATCGAATCCAGGCCACCTTGGTGATAGTTGAACGGTCTAACCGCTCGGCCACGGCGCCGCCTTAGAAAAAGAATACTGTTACTTAAATTCATGGTTATTTCAGTGGAGGAAGAGGGAGCCTATTTCAGTTTTTTACCACCTGTATATGCCATTAACACGTAATTAAGATTGCTGTGGTCTTCCAGCATAATTTAAAGTTATTTATTCTATAATAATATCAGAAACGATCATTTTCGTGAATGTCATGATTATCCACGAGTTGGACACAATGTTCTATGCAATCTTAACATTGGAAATTGTAGGAAATAACTCGCGAAATAATTCGGCATCCATAACTGACGTAAGTTAGAGAGGGTCTTTATGTTCGTGAATGAGACCTTAGCTTCTCTCTCTCCCTCCCCCCTCTCTCTTTCTCTCTGTATATTTTGTTTATTATTGCCTGGCGTGTTGAGACGATAAAGAAAGGTCACTTCCTGGAAAGAAGTGAGCAGGCTTACGGACTGCGATGTAGCTCCTGGTCAGCACAGTATAACAAGTCATTATAGATACATTCAGATCTTAATTATTCTATATTTAATAAATGTTTAAGTCGTCTATCAAATATCTGACCCTTCCCTACAAATCTTGGAAACGGTGGTCCATATAAACATCTTAGTGCGTTACATTCTATAATTACATTTAACTTGGCCCTTACAGGGGCACTCAAATTTTGGGTGACTAACAAAATTATTCTTAGCGTTCACAACTCACTCGCCGTTGGTAATTCTCATGATTCATTTATCATGTTTCTGAGTTGAACATTGATGCTTAAGATACATAAAAATAAAAATATATTTCTAGACATTCCAAATACATTTTATAGCATTAATTTCTAATCATTACACTGGTGGTACTACATCAGCTGCCAACTGCTACAGTGGTGAAATATTGGATCTTCTTCTCAAGGTATGGCGGGCGAGTGAGATTATAAAACCAATACCATAGTATGGAAGGACAGTGTGGATTTGCGGCTCAGTGTAAGATTTCTCATTGAAAAATGCAGGGGAAAATAGAAAGATGTAGCACAAATATTTATTGATTTAGAAAAAGCGTATGACAATATTCCCAGAAAGTTACTATGGCAAGCATTACGGCAGAGTTCCATAGGTGAAGATGTAACAGAAATATTAAAATCTATATATTGGGGTAATAAGTGCAAAGTAAAATTAGAAAATTATGTATCCAGGAGATCTTGTACCAAAGGGACTGTTATCATAAAATTGTAAATCGCCAATACTCTTTAAAATATACATAGATGATGCTTATTTACTCCTGTGGTTCAAATAACACATTACGATGGGAATTCCAATGAAACAAAATTATATCCTACATCAATGCTTTTGCGGACGAACAAGTAAGTAATGACACAAGATATTGAGAACGCTTCATACATGATGAGAAAATTAATAGAATATAAACGTGGGAACTTAATAACAAAACAGAATTTTATTATCAGCATGCTCCATCGACAATGAACGCGGATAAAAAGTTAGAGATTCTAGACCAGGCATGTCAAACATCACTCCGAGGGTGTGAAGAGAGGAGTCCACCCCTCCTTAACTGCAGTAGCACGCGCTAGTAGAACCGGTTTTCGCTTTGTTTTTCTCGCTCTCCGATTTGAAGGGAGGGAAAATAGGGGAATATTTTCACACTTGGCGAGTGCTGTTTGACATGCCTGTTCTAGACGACAAAATTAGAATGATCAATAAATTTAAGTGTGATAGAATGCGCTAGAGTGTAAAGCAGAAGCAAGCTGAGAATAGGAACATCGAGAGAACAACGGATGGATGGGGTCCAAGGAAGCATGGCATCTAGAGGATGAAATGACGAAGATGCAGATGGGTTGCAAAAAACCACAGTATGAAAGAAAACTCCTAAATAAAAAACTAATATTTCACTCACATGACTTTCTCTGCTCTTGTACAAACGATTCTTGCAAACGCCTATCCTTCATGTTAATCCAGATCATAGATGGGAAGAAGTGACACATTATGTTATTTCCCCTACATCGTAGTTTTAACTCCGTCCAGTCTGCCACGCACGGCTAGCTACCAAGTCACGCCCTCCACTATCATCTATCTACCTCAGAGAATCGGACAGTCCCTCAAATTGTGACAGTGGTGGAATCACGTCGTATAAGTTAAAAAGATAACTCAAAGCCAAATGGGATCATAAGTACTTTCGTGTTCCTAGTTAAAAAATCTGATATGTTGCACTCACATGAATTTCTCTACTCTTGTACTAACTACTCTAACAAACTCTTATTCCTGTATGTCTTTCATGTTAATCGGAATAAACTTTTGCAGAAATTATTGCTGATTTTCTTGTAGGTACCAGGGGAATATAGGAATACAGTAGGCTTTGAGCGATAGTCAAATATTTTAAAGCCGGTCGATATATGAAGGCTTTGAAATTCCGCTTTCTTGCACGGCCAACGAATAAACAAGTGAATAATGTTCTTTCATTTGAGAAAAGTTTAAGTATCGCAAAACTCACAAATAACGAGAAATATCTCCGAAGTTGTTCCCTCCACAAAAAATGCATTTGGACATAACTTATGTGTTTTATTGAGATCTAACTTTTTTATTTTTTGTATAATGAGAGTTGGTCTATCTCTTACGGTTTAGTGGTTATGCAAAAGTCATCAAGAGTAAACAGGACTACATTAGGCTATAGCGAGAAAATTCAAAATATACATTTTATTTGCCATTAAAATATCTTAAACCCATGACATTTTAATCATAATCGTTGGAGCCATTTTTGAGAAAATAAAAATTTTCGAAAATGTTCCATTTAAAGGGTAGTTTAGGGTGGAGCAATTTTCTTCAAAATGTTTGTGTCGCATCCTTGAAATATATTATACATAACCAACTTTTCGTTTTTGTGCTATGCCGTATACATACACACATAGACACACAGAAACACACACAGACATCTTTCTCTTAAAATGCCTTTTTTGGTTTCAGGGGGTCCCAAAACATATATTTCCGCTGAAATCTTGACATCGAAATTTCGAGTCGAATACAATACTTCCCTGCTTACCATACGTAGTAGAAAAGGTGATAAAGCTTTGTGTTTGCTATGCCAAAAGAAAATGTACGTAACGTAACCACAATTATATAATCAAAAAACCAATACATCATGCTTCTATTCGGTTCCGCCACTGCACACCTTGAACTTATCTTGTTTGTAAAGACATGTGTACACGTAAACAAACAGAACCGGAAAAGAGTGGCCTGCATTTGGTAAATGGAGAGGGTAAATACTCGATTGCATTCCTGTCACCCCTCTTCCCCATGCCTGATCCGGATAAGCATTTACAGAAATTATGTTATTGCTAATTTGTCTTGTAGGTGCAAGGAGAATATGGGAGTACAGTAAGCTTCATATGATAGTCAAACCTTTTAACAGCTGGTCGCTGTGTTGATGGCTTTAAAATTGCGTTGTCTTTGAATGGCCTAGAGATATAAAACAAATAACATATTCCTATTTGAGAAAATCGTAAGCACTTGAAAATTAGAACCAATAACAAGGAATATCTGGGAAATGGAAAAAGAATTCACACAAATTGTGTGCTTCAAACGAGATTTACCTACGTGTTTGTAATGTAAATGTGAACCCCGCGCGACAGCCCACGAAGGACCAAGGCCTACCGCCCAGCCGCTGCGTCCCCCACCTCTGCCCACTACAGGCGTCATTGGTGAGGTGCAGTACTGGAGGGTGGGACGTGGTCAGCGCCCCGAGCCCTCCCGGCCAGTTATGCGGTCTTCTCGACCTGGGGCCGCTACTTCTCCATCAAGTAGCTCCTCACGAGGCTGAGTGCACCCCGTGCCAGACCTCCCAGAGGGGATAAAATCCCCATGCTGGTACCGGGGATCGAACCCGGGTCCTCCGCGCCACAGGCAAGCGCGCTGCCAGCTGCGCTCGGAGGCGGCCTACCTACGTGTTTGTACAATATGATTTTGTCTATCTCTTAGGGTTTAACCACTCAAATACCCAGAACCAAGGGGACTTCAGAGGCAATTCTAATTTGTAATGACAATATCTTAAAGCTATGGCATTTTAATTAAAATAATTAGAGATATGTTTGAGAAAATCGAAATTTGTTAAAGAATGTTCCATGTAAAGGGTACAAGGAGGATTTTCTTCAAAATCTTCGTATCATATCTTTGAGGATGCTGAACTTAAATACCAAGTTTGGTATTTAACCGACTTTTCGATTTGAGTTATGCTGTCCACAGACACACACACACACACACACACACACACACACACACACACACACACACACACACACACACAAACAGACCTTTTTCTATATATATTTTATATATTTTCTTTTATATATATTGTGATCAGGGGGTTTCAAAATATAAATTTCCGGTGAAAACTCGACATCGAAGTTTTGGAAGAAATGTAGTACTTCCTTTCCCTATTTATTATACGCAGTAGAGAAAGCAAAAAATCATCTCGCTATATTTCTTTATAAAATTATTAAACTTACCCGTCAATAATTCTGATATCACTTACCAAGAAAAAAAGGAATGCTGACTCCACTTGGCAGCTCGGCAACATTTTAACCTGAGTCACTAGATACCGTATAACTTCAAAAATTAACGCTTTTACAACAGACGCACTATTTCGGTTTTTCTATGGTATTACGAGCATCGGCATAGCCAAATTTATTATTTTGAGAGGACTAAGATATGGTATAGAAGTAGCAGACTCATCTTCGGACAACACAGCTACCGGCAGTTCCCTTGAAATTCATTCTCGGAAGTATTACTTAATAACATGCAAAATTAGAGTAAACAATCACTCAAGACATACCTGTACGATCGCTTCCTAAGGTGAAATGGAGCCGCCGACCTTCCCTAGAAAAACATCCATCGACCACTGATGAGGTCCTTCAACAAGTCAAGTTTCTCACTTTTGGGGTGTACCACTTAAAATACGAACGTTGCAGTGTTGGTCAAATCGGAAGTAGCAAAACTCATTCAAATAAACGGATTTATATTCCATTGAATATAAGGAAATGACATTTAAACGTGCTGTCATGTTTTGAAACAAAGGTCACGCAAATCATAGGGAAAGTAAGAAACGTTTTACTCTGTTAAATCTATATATCTGCGCATGACTATCTCCGAACAGAGTTTCATGTTAATCAGCCCATGCTTCAAAAGTTATTCAGTCTTTTAACTAAGTCTGTATATGAAAATTGTCCTTATGTAAAAACGAAATTTGCATATAAGGATAAATTGTTTTACGTATCATTTAAATTACTTTTCAATGTAATTAGTGTTCCTTTAATGACACTGAAGGTCACTGCTTTAATAAATGAAAATTTTAATTTATAATCTCTGCAAAATAACACAAAAATTCGTGGGCTGCAATTAGTAACCAAATAATGTGAATGTGAATTGAAGTAAGATGATATTTATTTATTTATTATAAAAACTGTAAGAACTAGCGTGTTATTTGTTCATTTTTCAGCAATTTTATAATTTCTGAATAGAATTAAACGGTATTTCGAGTTTTAAACCTTTATTGTATGAATAATAGAGAGCAAAGTACTCTATTTTGCCATTTAATCATACCTTAACGTTTTAGTAAATAGACTTTTTAGCTTTAAAAAACTAGGAATTGTATTACCTTACTGCCCCTCCACAGCCCTCTCCCCTAGATGTGACCAACGGTTCTCCCATATCTCATTTATAGTCACAACGGAACTTAATTTGCCACATTATAATATTTAAAGGGTATTAGTTGTTTGAGGAGTCCCCACAAATACATGATTTAAAATGTTATTTTTATAATAAAACCGTAAAATCATCTCCTTTGGGTAGGGGCTGAAAATATATGAACCATCCATCTCATACAGTCTAACTAGTAAAGAGTAGCATAGTCATTCAGAAAGCAAAAACTACGTTTAGTAGTTATACAAGGCTCTGGTTCATGGAAGGGTAGAGATTTTAATTGCTGTTTTCCAATGAGAATTTCACACATATTACTAACATTTTGATTGATGTCGATACAATTTACTTTGTTATCAAGAATTAGCTCCGTTCGTGTTATTGTGGGGATTCTTCTACTTCCCTCGCCCTCTCTGTCTCTCAATCTCTTTCCTTCTCCCACTCATAAAAATTAAAACCTCTGTCCCTTATGCTTATGTATTCATGTATACTGTTTCACATGATCACCAAAATCCATAGTAAAAGAGCCATAATAATGTGTCCAATTGACCTCTTAGGTCTATGAATAACATAACTTCTTAAATGTCATTTTATCAAAACATGGGCACACAAATATTGTCAGAAAAAAGTAATTCTCATAGAATTTTGTTATGTACTTAATATTTTTCACCAAACTCAAAGTATTTCAATATTTTGACTTCATGTTCAGTTAAAACCCTCCCACTGGGTTGTTGTTGTAGTGTTTAACGCCCGCTTTTACTACTACGGCACCGCAGGCGGTGACACTGATGATACATGGAATGAAGATGGAGCACCGGTGGAATGAGATGGCGGGGGAAACCGGAGAACCCGGAGAAAACCCGCCCTGACGCCGCTTCGTCTACCACGAATACCACATGCGGGTCCCTGGGATCGAACCCGGGCCGCCTAGGTGGTAGGCGAGCGCGCTAACCGCTCGGCCACGGCGCCGCCCTCCCCCTGGGAAAATAATTAGGCTACAATATAGCGTGAGCTATGGAGTTTATGCACACGAGATAGCTTTGCCTTGGGTAGCTTATGGGTAATGAACATCCGCAAGAGAGAAATGAATGGTAGGAGCCAAACGGGAGCTTTGCAACAGGAGCGAGTGGGAGTGGCAGGTCCCTAAGATTTTCTAAGTAGTACAGCAGCTCTCCCTTCGTCTCCTTCGGCATAAGTCGAACGCTGCACAGTGAGAGCTCAAATTGGGGAACATCTTTTAATGTTATAGGCATCCGTACTTAAATAATACCAACTTCTTGCCATGCGCCCAGAGACATCAGCACAATGGAAGGTATAAAATGACAGGAAGGAGAACACAGATTAGGGGAAACCAATTTAAAAACCTTCGATTAGGTTGGTAGGAGATTGTACCTTGCAAATGTTGATATTACCGTCTGGACCATGCCAATCGGTGCAAGTGTAACTCTGTGTGTGTGATATATAACAAGTTTCATGGAATCAGTTCAATCATAGGAGGTATAGGAGACAGAATAGGAGAGATGCGGAAGGGGTTCAGCACTGAAGTCAGACTTATTGTGCCTTTGTGCCTGTGTCCCAAAGAGGCACCTCCAGGAGGAAGGATGAGGTGAGAGGAGACCAGATACAGATTAACGGCCTAAGGTTTCCCAAGTTTGACGGATGATGCCGACTGCGCGCGAAAGGGTAATTTTTGTCTAACTGCGCGCGAGGTACTGAATTGTAAACAGGCCAACAGCGCGCGAGGGGTGGATATGACTTTGGAAGAGAAAGAGAAACAGCGAGGAGTATTGTGGAGGTGCACTGTAAAACATGTAAGTCCCGTATTTATTTAAATGACACTGCTACTCACATAATTTAAGTGCAAGTTTTAACTTATTAACAAATACCCTGTTCTAATACGGGCATACATAGGTATGCATAAGTATTTTAACTTATTAACAAATACCCTGTTCCATGCATATTATGCAGCTGCATTTTTAACTATACCTGTGAATGGCAAATAGACCAACGTTCATAGTCCTAAGTCTCTAAAAAATTGGGCAGGAAAATGTAGGAATAACCGCCGCGCGCAGTCGGGGACCTCCGAGTTTGACGACGCCTCGAAGTCTTTAGGTTTTCCGGTGCCAACTCAGGGGGACCTCTGCGTCACCAGATACCGCCCCCTTTTCCACCAGAATCCCACAGACGAGGGACAGAAAGAGTGCCTGGGCGCATATCGTCCCTGCCAAACTGCACCTTACGCCTTCGTTGACACTTGCGACCCTTAAAAAGCAACAGGATGAAGGATGAATTAAAATAAATGATTATGAAACCAAATGAAAGGATAGAATATCCTTCGCAGCATTCGCTTGGGGACTGTGAAACCCCGGAAAAACCTTTGGGCTAGGAAGGTAGACCACGGGGATCGAACCCACGACCTCCCGAATGCGAGTCTCACACGTTACCGCGGAGCCATCTCTCTCGGTCAATTCAATCATTCTTGATTGAAAAGATAACATACAATAATAAACATGTTTTTAAAATTTTATTTTTGACTTCAAAATAACTTATACATATTAACATTATTTATGCAAATCCAAAGTTAGCACAAATTATTTTGCTATTATGTATGGACAGATAGATCGTAGTCAGATGCCTTGTGTTTTGACTGTAAAGTTTGCCAGGAAAACTGTTGTCAGAAGAAGGCACGGAGCTACTTCAGCTTTGTAGGTTGTAATTGTGTTTTCTAAAATTACCATCCGTGTAACATCAACCTGTTGCTTCCCTGCGAGTTTATGATTGGGTTGGTCGGGAAGAACAAGGTGGCCAGCGAACCGGTTCCAGAATGAAGCTGAAACCAGTCACTAGCTTCTCCTTGCTTGGGATGGACGTATATTCCAAGCAGCAGAATCAGCGGAAAGACATGTGATTTCGTGTGTGTACGAGTGTTTGTTTGCCTTTCACTACAGCGATACCACATAACGGACTCAGTTAATTTGGTGTCACTATGATTTCGTCGTTTCCTGGCTGATTCGAGACCAAGGTAAAACTTTTGTTTCCTTCACGGAAGTAAAGTCAAGCCAATTTATGTCGTATATAAACATACTTGACATTAAGTTTGTCCTTTACTTCCGAAGCTATCTCTACTAAGTAAATATCATTGAAACTATGTGCTGTTAATGTTAGTATTGAAGTTGAGATTGAAAAGGTATTTTGTCATTTGTGAACTGAACTGACCTTTTATGCCATTTCTGGGCGTTAAACATACATATGTTATAGTTTTTGGAACTTCTAATCAGAAAATGTATGCCTTAAATATGAAAGACAATTCCAAAGATATAAATAGAATTAAGTACTCTTAAATGTATGTTATAGTATGCTGGAATTTTTCTTCAATGCTATATTTTTTTCTTCGTCACAGTAGAAGATTAAAAAAAGGAAACTCGTTATGCTTTAACTCTCGTGTACATCCCACTAAAATTACCTAAGTTTAAAGTAACCTTATGCACGTCAGAGGTTCCGCAGAGAAAAAAAACAGGTCACAAAAGAGTGGGTGTAATTAAAAAGTACTCTGCTTTTCAACGTTACGGTACATTTTTCTAATAAGAAGAATTGCAAGTATTTTCTAAGAGCTAAGAAATAACATTCCCTCAGTTTTCAGTACTTTTCCTAACTTTTCGCTTTTTAAAGTTGGAAGAAAATTACTTTCGCGTAACACGCATTCAATGTCTGTCCAAGGTCATGCTTGAAAATTGCTTCAGAAAGAGGGATATTTTTATGTTCATTAGAGAGAGAAAGAGAGAGCCAAGCAAGCTAGAAGGAAGGTAGATGCCTGTTACGATAGCGGAGTCCTTGTCAACATTATGTTTACTACGTAGTCATTGCAATACAGAAGTTCCTAAGGAAAGAGGGAAATTAAATTGTGTTTTTTTAATTTTTCCTCTTTCCTAGGACGCTGTTCGTTTGATAGACAAATGAAAATAAAGTAGTTCATTAGAAATGGTTCACAGCGAAAGGTATCTGTTTTACACCAACATAGTTCTATAATCTTAAGTAACAATACAAATTGCTTAAATATTGTGTATATATATACATATATATGTATGTACATGTGTTTAAATGTGCACACACACACACACACACACACACACACACACACACACACACACACACACACACACACACAAGTATTTAGCGCATGGATCATTGACCATACACACGTACTTAAGATACAAGTTAAGGGCAACAAAAAGAAAATAAAGAAGAGAGAAAAAAATACTTACAACTAGACAAATCTGATCTGAGTTCGCGGACTTTAGCCAGGAAATTGTCCATGGTTTGCAGCTCCTCTGGTCAACCAGTAGATCCCAACATGCCAATCTCCCTCTACAAGTAGCAGGACTAAAGAACAGCCATTTTTGGTAAAGAATATTTGAACTTTGGGAACATGTGTATAATCTTTTACTTCTCCCGTTTAATAGATTTACGATCTATCCACTTTAGTAATCTAACTGCCGTTCCTTTGCTTTACTTTCTTTTTAGTTGAGGGGGGGGGGATAGTAATGTCTCTTGCAACACTTCAGATGATAATTGAAACCTATTGAATCCTATTACAGAGTCATTACAGAGTAAGGGAAAATTTCACTAACCATTGGTAAATGAAGATACGCATTAATATAATTACTCCGACGTTAGTATTATTGTAAAAGAGAGGGAAAACCAGGAGAGTAAGTAAACATATTTTTGAATCTTTCTTGCACCAAAACTTTGACTTTAACTTCTAGATAAAGAAAATACATGCTTTAGAGTCTCAATATAATGCTTATGTATTTTAATATTATTTTAAATATCACAGACGCTTTGTATAATATATAGATATTCAAAATGTTAATTTTAAAATAACTTATGTTATATCAGAGTACATTTTCTCAAGAATAGTAAACAAAAGCCACCAATTGCTCCTGGGGTGGGCAGAGGTGTGGGACGTACCGGCTGGGCGGCTTGGCCCTTCCTGGGCTGTTGCGCTAGGGGGAAAAAGTAAACAAAAGCTAGGAATTTGAAACGTTATACGTGTAACAAATCCTACAGTGTTTCTACCAGTTTTAAACACGATGTGGAAGCGTTAAACATATACATATTCAAAGATGAAGTAAAATCTTACCATGTTTAAATTTAAAGTATAAAGACAATTTTTATGCTTATCCAAATGACATACAAAAACCAAAAGTTTCCAAGATGATCAGAGAAACGGTCGTCTCCTTAGCGCTGTGGTAGTGCTGCTGCTTACCAAGCAGTAGATCCGGGTTCGATTCCGGGGGATTTTCTCCCGCTGGAAGACCTGGCCCGGGTGCACTAAGCCTCGTTAGGTCCCCGAGGGGCAATTGAATTGCTTAATTAAGAAATAGAACCCCTGGTCGTGAACACTGCGTAAATGACCGCGAGGGCCCGAGGCTACCCTAGTACTGCACCCCACTCATAACGCCTGTAGTGAGAAGAGGTGGGGAGTGCAGCGGCCGGGCGCTAGGACTTGGCCCGGTAAGGGCTGTTGCGTCGAAGTTTAACTTTAGATTAGAGAAGTGAAATTTAATAATACAAAGCGGTTGCTTTTGTGTTCTTAGAGGTCTCTGAGAAATAACCATCGTAATATACGTGTATTAAAATGCCTGAATGAATTTTCTGTTTGTATAATAACGTTTCTAAAACTAACATCCCGGTCTAGAAGCGCAAGTCCTGGTTCACAACCACCCGGCAACGGTAACCATAACGATACCAGCAACGGAAGCAAACAACACTCAATATTTTAGTTCACAACAGCCCGGCAACGAAAGTTCTACTCGTGAGTAAAATGCTCAGCACGGATACAAGAATTGAAACGGGTTTCTGTTACGTACGGTTGACTTATAAATTACCTAAAAGGGACCTATTAAAAGACCTAAAATCCCTAAAAAGGACCCCATAACTGTTTGAAACAGGATATAAAATATGATAAAAATTAACATTCTAATAATTTTGTTTCGATGTAAATAATAAATATAATTCTGACTTTAGGCAGCAATATGAATACATCAGTCACTCTTAAAAGGGAACGGGTGTCGTTCCAACTTTATTATTTATTAATGCAGTGAGAGATTGCTGCACTTAATAATGCATGTAGTACCTAAATGTTATTTTTTTGAAATATAGTTGTATAGTTTTGCTTACAAATCGAAGTTCTGTGGGTATGAAACATATAGCGCGAAAAAGTATAGTGTAGTAAGTGTTCCTTGTTCACATGTTTTAGATGCTCACGTTAATCTGTAGGTATACATCATTGTTGTTTGTTAGAATAAAGAAAGAGCAATAAAAAGTAGACAAAAGAACGTGAAGTTGCCCTCCCCCAAAAAAATAGTTGTTAAGACCTTAAAAAGGGATATAAAAGGACAAATAAAAAATATAAAGTCGGAAAGGCAACAAAGGATAAATGAAACCTACCATTTTCTGGCCTACAGCGGTCAAAAATAAGTACATGTAATGTTGGGCCTCGTTGATATTTTCTCAACCTCCGAGCCTTAGGTACTTCTCTATGTAACAGAATGCCTAGATGCAGAAAGGTATGTTAATGTTAGAGGTTAAACCTAACTTACTATCTGCGATAGCCTCACATTCACGGGAATGCCACAAACGCTGAGCAATGCCTATTAATCAGTGGTTTGGTTAATCCCCAGTATGATTTTTAAGTTCGATCAGGGCGAATTCGCCTTCAAGCGTTAACCTTGGATGTAAATGTTGTCTTTCCGGTTCTATGCGGCTTTTCGAGAGAGCTGAGAGGAAATGACGCTATCACACACACTCACACATAGTTTCTTAAATGCTTAATTTAGCAACATATGCATAGCGGTATTAAATACCACAGTGATGGTGACATACTGGATAAAGGACAAGAATGATTTGAGAGAATACATTGTGATCTGGTAGTTAGGTAGTCTATTTCCCTTAATTTATCCAAGCATTGCTGTAGCACTTATACACCAACCTGAGATGACTCCGCGGTGTGAGGCTCGCATTTGGGAGGTCATGGGTTCGATTCCTGTGGCCGGCATTCTTGACCCATGTATTATTTTTTTTTTTTGGGGGGGGGGGAGTTTCCCGGGTGACTAGGCAAATGCTGGGAATGATAAACACACCCCCCGAATTTCGTTCATTTTACTTCATTAACAATTTCATTCATCCTTCACCACATTGGTTCTTACAAGGTCACAAGTATTACCAATGTAAGATGCAGCTCGGCAGGGATGATATGCTCTTTGTAAAGGAACCTTCTCCGTCCCTCGTCGGTAGGTTCCGGGTGGGCGCCGTGCCGCTAGTCTGGATGTGGTCGCCCGGTGTCTCCTCTCCCCTTATCCTTCCTTCCTGGGGTGCCCTCTTGGGAGCATAGCTATAATAAGCACAGATTCAGTGTAATGCCTTCCGTATCTCTCCTATTCCTACACACCAGCGCAGAAATAAGCAGTTACTGTTTGAATACATGTTGAGCTTAAATTCATGCAGAATGTTTATTGATCTAGCACATAGAGATTGACAATAAAGAAACAATCTGAATATTGATACTTCAATATTAAGATAACGAATATAGGAAAGAAGTTATTATTTTTGTGAAAATAAATGTATCTTCTAATGAGGTTAGTTCTAATAATTTGTCTTAAATATGAAGAAATTTATTTCAAAGAATATTTAAACTGACATTTGTATGAACGGAGTCAATTAAAAAACCTGATAGCGATACTCGTGTATTTGCCAGACAGTTCAAAAAGAACTTTCTAATAATGTAGATGTGATTGTAAGAATGAACAAGAAGATGAATCATAATACGTGAGTGTGTACGCAAAACTATATAATCACCCTTACCAGTAATATCATTGCATTAGCCTTGTCTCTTAGCAGACAATTTTGTGAATCAAACCCCAAGATTGGTGTTTTATCACTTGGTGGATTTTGGTTGGAATTTCAATTAGAACTGTCCTATCACGATTGCAGTGTAATCAACACAATGTTTTAAGGAAAACTCACACTATCTTGTACATAGGTTAAAAATGAAAAACTGAACCAGGTATGAAAGCTCAAACTTCTAAACAAACCGCTTCAAAAAAGGTAACCTTTTATCGCTTGAAAGTTGATACTCAGTAGATAGCATGTTTCAAATTTTCTATCATTTACATCTTCCCAACTAATTTTTTTAGGAACTGAAATGAAAATCTTTCATAATTCTGATAAATGTTTTATTGTCTTTTCTGAAAAAGAGATTTCTGTTTTGGTATTTCTGCTGCCCATTCTTTTATGTTTAATCACAATAAATGCACGGTTTGAACATACTAACTTCCATAGATTGATTTAAACATGTTGATGACTTGAAATTACCGCCACTTCTATCCTTCGTTCTTTTATCTTATATAAAATGACCGTTTTAAACACTATTTTGTCAAAACTAATAAAGCAATAGATGCCAATCTACTGCATATTGGAATACATTGTAGTTTTTATATCCGCAGCGTACATTGCCGAACTAAAACAAAGATATCGTACATATGCATGTTAGTTTCCTATACCAGCGTTGAACTCTCCACAGTCGTTTTATTTAAACGCCTTGCAAGCTTCTTCATAATTCCAGAGTAACTTTAGTTTAATGTCCTTGGTTACTTAGAAATGCAATTTTTTTTGCATCTGCCTACTACTCAAGGTTATACTGTTCAGAAGCCCTATAGTAAGGTTATTCATATTTAGCTCGTCTCACCATATTCCTAAAGTTTGCATCTTGCGCACTCAAATACGATGGCCTTTGTAATTTTCATAACGTAAAGTTATGTCATTGATTCATCAGTTAGTTTTCTTCAGAGCTAAATACAAATCCAAACTTAAATGTACATTTCCTGAGTAGAAATGGCTTTAACTATGTAAGAACCACTTTAGTCTCATGTTATATGCATTGCACCTTGAATTCTTGAGTTATTCTAGACATGAGAGAGAGAGAGAAAAAAAAAGAGACGGAGAGAGAGAGAGTGAATGTCAAATAGTTTACTCTAATAAAAACTCCGAAGAAACGTTTAAATATGCCTTTCTCAGCGGTAATGCCGTATTTCCTAAGCCAAAGCATGGGTTTGAACTTGTAACTTTAAGAGTGTAAACTTCTACGCAAATTTAATAAATGATTGCGTACTGCATTTATGTTGGTTGTTATGATGCTTCACTCTGTTGCCTAGTCCAAACTGAACTATTTGTATTTATTAATACAACATGTATGCATGCCCGAATAGTCCTTTCTATCAAATGAGCAAGGAGAGAAAGAAAAAATACATTATAATAGTAGTAGCAAAAACTGATCGAAACTATAACAGCATTCTCAGGCAAAAATCTTGTTGTCCATTCTGATGCAAAACTAAGATATTAGGGATCCTAAAATTTAGTTTAACAAGAAACTTGGATATAAGCCTCTTGTGAGTCCCTATGCCGAGCCCTTAAATCGCCTCCTGAAACTGAACTATATTAATCAAAGTGTTGGTAAAATTCCACTGCCATGATGTCGACGAGCCAAGTCTGTACACTGTGCAAAACATAACACGTATTATAGGGTAAGAAGAGGTTCATACGACACATTGTTTTACATCTGGTACACCAACTGTCTGGAAAAAGAATGCTTGGAACTATTCCAACTGAGCAGCCTTCACCTTTACCGTTTATAGAACATAATTTGAACTGGTGGTTACATGTGGACATGGAGGTATAGAATACAAATCAAGCATGAATGCAAAGCAATTAAAATCGTATGAGTTTCCGTAAATTATTAATATTCTGCATAACTGAAATAATCTTAATGCGGACATTTACATTTTTCCTTATGCCTTTAAGATGTTTGCATTATATCTTTTCACGTTTGAATGAAAGTTTACATTCTTATCTAAGATTTGTACAGTTTAAGACCCATAGATGGTAATCTAACCTGCCACCTTCGTGATGGTGTTAATTGTGTACATATACAATAGCCATCATGGAACAAATGCACTGTAAACTTTTTGTTTCATGCGAGGTTCTGCACCTCGTTGAAATCTCCATTTCATTTTAAATATCTATTCGTTATTTCACTATGAACACAATTTTTTGCGTTCTGTGCCCACAGAGCGTTTCCGAAATATTTTTAAGAGTGGAAGATCGCCTCTAGGCAGTGATATTCTATGAGATCAGCGAATCTACAACGCAAAATTTAATTCGATATGCATTGTTTGCGTCGGTATTGCATAATCTGAAAGTAAAGCAGCTACTAATACTGTTAGGTGGCTATTGTCAAAAAACCAATTCTATGATATATATGATGAAAAGTTACAGCAAAACATCGTAATGGACTAAATAAATGAACCTTATACTATATAAATATTTGAGGATACCTATGTTCTAAGCATCAGGTTTGGAATTAAAATCTAAATATATGTCAATTATCACACTATTAAAAGAGCAATTAAGTGATGCTGCGAAAAGAGGTGAATATATTGCAACTGTTAATTCTACAGATTACAGGATGTCCACCGTCGTGATCATCACGCTGGGGAGGTTCAGGGCTACAAGGTAACCCCAAGAGCATGGTACCACCAAAGTGGATACAATACTAGAAGATTCGATTTCCTTTCAACTCATAATTCATGCAGCGATTAAGAGAAAAAAAAATTAAGAATCAACTAATAATAAAGAAGAACTTAACGAGTTGAAGAAATTGTCTTAAGACAAATTACAGGAAGAACAGACTACACTAAGAGAAATCCTTTGAAAAAGAAAAACCACAAGCTTCACAGGAGAATAACATTTACAACTTCAATAGTGCAAGTAGACTTTGAAACGCTGCCTTAGGAAAGATTTTGCGATGGAATAATTGCACAATGGAATGTGATTCTGTGTGTAGTTTCGGTTTGTTGACTTGGTTCGTTGATTTGGTTGGTTAGTTGATTTATTGATGAATCGTCTTTTTTTTTTTTTTTTTTCCCCATATAGGGCGTCGAAGAGGTAAACGGTGTAAAAGTCGATAAATAATTACATAAGTTTCCTGCGCATTTTTCAAAGTATAGAGCATATTTTAAAGATTTTGACGTCATAAATACATGCATATTTTAAACATTTTAGCTCATATAAATCCAATGCATACTTATAAGCGCGTACTATGAATATGACACGGCTATATGCTTCAAGAGATGAGAACATAACGAATGGTCAAGATGTTGGCGTTGGTCTGGGTGGCTCAGTTGGTTAGGCGCTGGCATATTGCTCCCAAGGTTGCGGGTTCAAACCTGGCCCGAACCGATGGTTTTTAAGTGTGCTTAAAAGCGACAGCCCCATGTCAGTAGATTTACTGGTATGTAAAATAATTTGTGCAGGACGAAATTCCGGCACACTGGTGGCGCTGATATGATCCTGGCAATTGATAGCGTCGTTAACAGAATAATATAAAACGAATATATGTCGGTTCTTCTTATGTTCAAACTCGAATTTGAATTTCATTTGTAACTAAGGATCATCTTTTGTTTACCCTTGCCAGATATTTTATGCATTGATCCAGCGTCTTTCTTGAAGGTTAATTAGATACATAGGACACAAAAGGTTCGAACGGGGGACTTAGCACTTCAATTTGTAGACATTTTTTTTATGGCTATGCCCCTGATGCTCCCCCCCCCCCCCCCCCCCAGGGAGAGAAGGTGGAAATGATAGGATAGGAAGGGTAGTCGGAGGGACGACAGCAGGGCCAGGGCCCATGACAGCTACAGATATGGACTCCCCGGTGGCGGTTCGTACACCGTCTCCTCTCTGCCCCCTCCGATGGGCTTTAAGTTCTCTGGGACACCCGGTACTCGCAGACATCCCCCTATCCGGAGGACGAGTATTTGCGTGCGCAAGGACCTGCCATGCATACCGAAAGTCCTACCGACGCTTATAATCCTGAAATAAGCAGTAAATGGTGAAGTAAAATGAGAAGTTAGTTGAAATGTGATCAGAAAATTCGGGGAATGCAATTTAAAAAAAAAAAAAAATCTTTGAAAAACAAAATAACAAATAAATAACGTAAAAATAATGTTATAGAGATAAATTTAAGAAGTTTCAGACACTAAAAATGTCCCTGATGTTATGCTGCACGACCTCAATAATAATAATAATTAATAATAATAATAATAATAATAATAATAATAATAATAATAATAATAATAATAATAATAATAATAATAATAATAATAATAATAATAATAATAATAATAATAATAATAATAATAATTAGGTTTGTTTTGCTGTTCATTGGTAGAAGCTTCTTACTTTATTTTTATTATTTCTTTTTTCTCTAAAGGCATATAGAAATGTTCAAATATTGCAGTTTAGCACCACTAGTATAATAACAGCTATGTCTCATCAACGGTTGCAAAGCAATGTCAGATTTATTTGACTCAGTCTACTAAATTATTTTAATGTTAATTGTACACTTTAAGCTATAACCTGAACCGGTCGTTTGATTGGGTTGTATGACACACACTAACTTATTAGTTTCCTTACTGGTGTATTAAAAAACAATACAAAATCATTCAATCGTTATAAAATAAGCGTATGACACGTATTAAAGATATATTAGGATAATTCATGTTCCTCTAGCTTTCTTTCCATACTTTTTGAGATGTAGATATACCTATGGGCATTATAATTGCTCCCTGACTTGATTACGATTCGTTACGCAGAAAGAAAAATTTTAAAGTTTAGATAGCGAGATGAGCCAGTGGCGCCGCATAACGTAAGCGACTCGCATTCGAGAGATCCGGGCTCAAACCCCCGGACCGACCAACCGGACCGAAGGGTTTTTCGCGGTTTTCCTCGGTCGCTAGGCAAATGTGGGTTGTATAATTTGAGAATATTCCTATCATCCCTTTCATCGCTATATTTCATTTCTTTCTTCTTCACCACCATAGTGGTGAAAACCACCTGCTGATAACCCATTCTGGTTTTGCTGTGATTCAAAGTTTCCTCGCTCCTTGATCGGTTACCAAACCAAGGCATTGGCTTCCGAGTCCTTCACGGTGTAAGTCCTTCAAAGAAGAGTAATCCAAAGAAGAAGAAGAATAAGAAAGTAGTGTGCCCACTAACAATAAACCCAACCGATATAGGTATCATCGCCGCGCTCATAAGGTTAACATGCGGCAATGTCTTTGTTTTCAAGTAGATTATCCTTTAGGCTTCACCAGATAATTTTCACATTGTTTTATCGTACTTTTAGCACATTTCCTTGAGTTGGCAGCAAAATGAAGCAGTCCCCTTGATTTAGATGTAGCAAGATTTGAAGTTAACGTTAGTTTAATAATTGCCATGATAAAATATAAGAGAAAAGCTTAAACTTTTTATTTATGCAAATTAAATGGTGGTATAAAGTTACTATATGCGTTCAAGTATATGCGTCTTGTTTAATTGGACCTTAATAGTTAGGTAATTCACATAGCAAGAATATGAAAACATCACAAGTAGTATTTACAAACTTCGGTTCCATGTTATTTGCATTCTGTATGATGCTCCAGACCCATTATTCGTTGTATTATTAATTTAAATTTAATACTTTGCAAATATACGGTTTAGGTGGCCAGCTCATTAACGTATGGACTTTCAAATCTAACCAAAACCCTCCAACCTGACTGAGGCTTTTCCCATGTTTTACTCAGTCCTAATAGCTCACAAATGTAAAGAAACCTTAAACTTAGACCTGCAACATTTACTTCTCAAATTTCCTTTTCCGGGAATCATTTAATTTCCTGTATCATTAGAAACCACCGCCTATGGTGCCGCATCAGTAAAAACGGGAGTTAAACACTATAAAAATATCACCGATGTCCAATGCTAATTATGTATAAAATACTCATAAACTCTGATTTTTAAGTCTTCTCTGCCTGTCCTCCACGTGCTACTTTCACATTGACAATTTTCCTGAGACTAACAAGGAAGTGGACTTTGATAACCTCCAGCTTCTGACGTAATAATGAGTATTATTTATGTTCTTTCTAGCGTACAATATCCGCTCAGTTTCTGGACGTACTTGTTTGAAATGTATTATTTTTTATTTCCGTTATTTGTACACATAAGCTCTGCTAAAAATATACTTCTGTGTGAGTAGAATAGTGCGCAGTACGACAGAGTTTCTAAGCGTCCACTTATACGTACAGCAAATATCACACTTAAAATAAAATATTTAGACATCTAAATATTCGTTCAACATCGTAACGCTGTTTATTATACCAGAACAGTAAAAGAGTATGCCTACTATGTTTTCTAAAAGTGACATTAATTTTTTTTTATAAAATTTATGGGTAGTAATATATTAAAAGCCTTTGTTAGTTTGCTTTTTTATCTGGATATTGAATACAATTCTTTGTTTTTGTTCAGTAGAAAACATTTTAAAAATATAACTTTGAGTACTGAAATTTGTCTCAATGTTCATTTCACATTTTGCAGTGATACTATTAATAGGAGGAGAAATTAGTTTCAGGTAACACAATGCAACAGTAAAAATATTTTTTTTTCTAAAATGTATGTGTTCCTTGTTATTTTGATCTCCGGAATTAAAATTACACTCAAACACCATAAATCAACCATAGTTTTTGCACAAATCACATATTTTGCAATATCACATATAGAAATAGGAGTTTTTTTTTATAAAAGTTATGGGTAGTAATACATTAAAAACCTTTGTTCATTTGCTTTTTTATCTGGATAGTAAATACAATTCTTGGTTTTGGTTTAATAGAAAACATGTTAAAAATATTACGGTTATATATTAAAAATATTACTTTGATCTCCCTGTGTGCTTTGGCTATTGTCAAAGACTTGGAGGGCTCTGTAGCAAGTTGAGATCCGGATCATTTATCCTTCGGGTCTCTTCCTTCATCCCTCCCTTCTAGGGGTCACGTTGGAAGCATAAAAGGCAATATGGCTGACACGTGCTGTGCTCTGCCCCTGTTGTGGGGCCCCCTCCATGATATTATGTACCTTTTTTACACGCTTTATTACTTCTAATAGCAGGGCGGACTTCGCTTGTACTAACATTGCTAACTTTAGGAGCTGTAGCGAGAAGAGGTGTGTTTACGCAGACAATTCTAAGCACTTTTGTCTTCTTCGGAGCAGAATGTGTTGATGGTGATGCCATACAACTTGAAGAATAAGTTGTTTATTTCTTGGATTCTAAGACTCTCGGTTTATGACACCTCTTTTTATATTAGAACATATGCATGCGTATACTTATATTATAAGAGTGCATTATTTCATTGCTATAGTCATGGTCATATTGGTGGCTTTGATTTGAGAAACAATTAATGGTGTTAAATTTTTGAGCTGAAGGTTTTAGCGTTAAATTTAATAATTTTATAATTGAATATTCTCCCACATTCATACTCCAGACTGTACGGAGGGTAGAAAATAATCATATTGATAAATAAAATATCTGACCTGTTTGCTGAGAAACTGAGTTTTTGTTCAAGCGGACGTAAAGCACATTCTCGTTAATCTTACTTCGATAATGCATGGCTGTTATCTGACATTTGTTTACCAGCAAGTAGAAAACAAATTTCCAGTCTTTGTAATGTATCCAAAATTTATACAGGCATTAAAAATCATTAAGGAACAGTTTAAGAATAAGATAAAAGTGACATTAGGAAGAAAGAACATTAATGAAAAGATACAAAATGTGAATAGAAACGAACAAACAACTTCCTCAAACGCACGGTATTTTCTTCTCATATTTTTTTTTACCTCTTCTGTGTTGCTACCACTAAGGTATATTCTACCAATTAAGACAGTTGCAAAAATTATTTTAAAAAGCGGCTAAGTATTTTTTGGAAGAGGCGTAAAGAAAATCTATTGCGGGTTGTTCCGATTATGTAAACCACAATTACTAAATCTTTGGAGTGTGTGATCGGAAGGTAGCAAAGGTCCAGAAAATCATTGCTGAATAAAACAGAACGTAAATATTTAATCACCATTATATATTAAATCCCATATATCTACCAGTCTTCTTTGACCTCCTTAATGGTCAACGTTTGAAACGTTAAGCTTTCGGTTTTGCATAGTCATAGTGTATGATAATTAATAGATTTCCTCTCTTCCATTTATATCGGATGCGAAACATGCATTATTGCCCCTGGTAGGCCTTTTAGTGCTTCAGAAGTTCCCAAAATGTACTTTAAAACTTTAGGCTCAATTACATATTGTGGCTTTTGCTTCCAGAACTTCTTAAAGCGTAAACATACGACCATTTAAACGCCCAAGAGTCTATAAGTGCCTTCAATGCATTTAACTCGACTTGGGAGTTTCCTTAGTGTTTGTTCCATGTTAACAATCTTGTTCAAATGTTCAGCAGAAAATCGGTACGTGGTGTTTGCTGCAATTTTAAATTGCTCAGGATTATTTGTTCAACCATCGAGGATAATTTGCTAAGGAAGTTTTACTAACAGGTTTAAAGGTATTTTCTGAAACAATCAGAAGTACAAAATCACTGTTATGCCAGTTTTGAGCACTAATATTAAATTATGACTTATCTTCTCAAAATTACGATTTCTACGTCGTGTCTATCACTTTCTAACCGGCATAATAAAAGTTTTAAAAAATCCCTAAAGATATTGTTAGTTTAGACTACCTGAGAAACTACATTAGCTCTCACCGGAGAGCGGTAGCCACAATAGATCTCTCATAGGTAGCAATGTGGGAGCTGTTCCCTCTGTTGCATGTCCTATACTCTATACCCTGATACTCTTACGGGCTTAATCGAGCGAGATGGCTCCGCGGAAACGTGTGAAGCTCACATTCGGGAGGTCTCAAGTTCGATTCCACTTTGACCCATGGAGTTTCCGCAGTTGGTATACGAATGCTGGGTTGGTTCCTCTTCTACCACTTTCATGACCATCATTTGCTGTTGGTACCCATAATTTCCTTTGTTGTGATCTATTTCAGGGTTGTAGAACTAGGGACGGTGTTTAGTGTTTTGTGGCTGGGCGGTGGAGGTGTCCTTTGTAGAGACTTCTTTGGTGGTGTCGGCCAGGACTCTTCATTTAGGGTGCTAGCAGGAAGGGCGTCCCTTTGGAGGTTAGCGGCTTGTATGTTGGTATTGGTAGCGTAGAATGCTCCCAAACTGGAAACGTTAGAGACCCGTTTATATTTACGCTCGGCGCCATCTGGACCTGGACGCCCTTAGGATCTCTCCCTTTATCCCTCCCACGGGTTCACGGTAGAAACACAAAGAGCCGTTTGGCCTAAATCAGGCATGGGCACGATAGGAGAGGTAGCTATTGAACTTACCTTACTCACCCACATTCTCTTGCCGAGCGACGAAGGTTGTCTTGATACAAGTGCAAAGATCTTATCTTCAAGTTTATAATCTTCCTTTATGTTATACACATAATATTCCTACGCTGCCTTATGATTAACATGCTAAATTGTTTCTCTTTCACAATAAATAAAGCAGTGAAGTTCAGTTACTATTTAGCCTTAAATATTTTAAAACTATTTGATCAACATAAAAATCATTTGGTTTTAAACTCTATATCATTTTCAAATTTTGACACGCGAAATACAATGGCTTATCTATAACTTGTGCGTAATATCTTCTCCGGAGGTTTCACTCAGGGGTGCGTATTACTTCAATTTCAGTTCGTAATGCTTACGTTCTCTGTCCAATCTTAAGAAATTAACTTAAAATATACTTCAGATGTAGTATTAATAAATATTATATATAATTACGCATTAAATCGCATTAAATGGATCTAGAATGCATTTAACTTTTTATATAAGTTCAGTTCCTAATAAACTAATAAGAAACTAAACCCCTAAAAGGTGGAGTCATATCGTCCCTTTTATATGTTTACTAACACGAGTGTTCAGAAAGTACCTTTTGAAATTGTAAATAAATACCTGCAAGATTACCAAAGTTTGCTTTATGCTTCTGATCATAGTGGCGTTTGATATTGTAACGCTTTATATTTGCAAATTGAAATCCGCATATTAAACAGCAAATTTTCCTGTTTTTTTTTTTTTTTTTTTTTTTTTTTATTTTGTAACTTACAAAAGCTTTCTCTGCCACTCTTGATGAAACAGATTTCCCGGCGAAGCCATACTTGCCACTGAATGAGGAGTGTTGGAGGCTGAAAAGCAGTGAAAGGGAGGGATGAGCGGTGGAGTGAGGCAAGAACGCGTTTCAGTGGAGTGGCTCTTTTGAGTCGATTTTTCCCATGTCTGGCCTAAATTGATGCTCTGCCCCAGTTACGGGGGGGGGGGGGCCTCCTTTAATATGTACCTTTACCTTACGGAATACTTCTCTTCAGCAGAGAATTGTAACATGTTGAGCAGTTTACCAACATGGGGAGGTATTAAACCACGCTTAGGAGCTTGTCAGACGGTTTCAGAAATGCCTTTGTAGCTAAACCTATAGTAAACCAGTGATACAGTAAACCCCATAGCTCTTCAAGGAAAAAACGCTGAATATCGGTGTATGCCAACTTTAAATATAGGTAGTATTATGATGTTTAGAGGAGACGGTATAAAACTCTAATGATGGGTAGCTCGCTTTTGCAAGCACTCGCCCAATTCCTTTAAAAGGTTATTTATGTTTGGCCACTTCTACTAGAAATATGATAAACATGAATGTTTTCACTTATTACATAAAAGCTTTGTAAACATCACGCTGTATGTGTCGAAGGATGATGATAATCAACATACATGAAACAAGTGAAACCATTTCATATTATTTATTATAGTTTTTATCCACTTCACTCTCGTGTTTGTTATACGTATTGATCATGCGTGTGTTTACATGTTTATTATTGAAGTTAATACAACGTATTTAATCCTCCTACTACTGAACCTGTATATTTATTGTTGCAGACATGCAATATAGTCATATTTCATGGTTGAATTTTATCATTTAAATCTTACCGTCTTTATTTGTTAACATTCGCTTACGGCTTAATTCATACAGCATTTAAATGTTACAATTTCGGAGCAAGTAGCCATCTTGACTTCAGTTGTTGATTGAATCTCTATATTCGTCCAATTATTATGTTTAAACAATTCACTTTAGACGCTACATTTTCAACAATTGACTCACAGCACCCTAACTAAGCCATAGTCTCCAATTTTTAAACACTTGATATCGCTGTTCTGTTTGTGTTCTATAGGGATATGTTAACGATTTCTGCGAAGGTTTATTTCAATTAAAATGCAGTAGATATAAAACGAGCTTTCGTTAGAATAGTTTGTGTACTCATCAATAAACGATAGAGGGTAAAGAAAGTCATGTAATTGTAAAGGGTCAATTCCTACCTAATGAAGAGGGTTTTACAGGTTATATCCAAAAATTCAAAATGTACATTTTATTATATCGAATGCATGGAATTTAACAAAAATCGTTAGAACGATATTTGAGAAAATCAAAATTATTGAAAATGTTTCCATGTAAAGAGTAACTTTGGGTGGGGCGATTCATCATCATGTTGCATCCTTGAAAGGTTCTGATGTTAACCACCACGTTTGGGGTTAAGCAGCCCACTGAAACATGTATTTCTGGTGATATCTCAACATGGACCGTTTTGTGTGGAATGCAATACTTCTTGTACTTACTGTACGTAACAGAGAAAGTAAAAAGAGATCAAATTCAGAAGAGAGAGAAAAACACTAGCTCTACAATAATTACATATTATACTATGACACCGGCCGCGGCACATAACATAGGACAGTCGGGGCCAAGCTACTTCACATCACAGACCAAATGCGGCGCGTATAAGGGCGCTTTAGATCAAACTTCCCCACACCACTTACGCGGGCAAACACGTGACAACAATGAGTGCAGCACGTCAAAAAATAAGTTTTCCAGGTCATTCCAGAAATGTCTGGCGGCCGACTTGTTTGTAGACATTCGAGAAAGATCTGGCTACGTCATCGCCGGTATAAAAGTTTGAGGGGCACGCAAAGGCAGACAGTTCTTGAGTTGGTCAATTTGTCAGTGCGAGACAGCCGTGAAAGATATGTCGTGGCGAAATGAAGAAGCTTTAACGAATATTGAGTGATTGTATAGTCGGGGTTAGTGTTTGCGAGACAGAAAAAGTGAAGGTAGACAGTAGGAGTGAGTCAAGGCTCTGAGAAGAAAGCAGTTGTGAGCTGTAATATCACGAAAGACTGTAGACAGTGTTAACGTCAGTAGAAGGGAGCGCACGACCAGTCAGATCCGGCAAGTCAATCAGTTTCCTTGGCGGGTGGCCAGCCGACCTCAGAGCCTCCCTCAGCCAAACACCGTATTTCAGAGCGCAAACCCCACCCCAGCGCATCCTGGAGAGACCGGATAGAGAGAGAATGAAATGAAAGGGAAGAATTCAGGTGATGTAAGGTAAATATTCTTCTCAGCATTCGCCTGGGTGACCCAGGAAGCACCCCCCCCCCCCGAAAAACCCAAGGTCAGGAAGGTCGGTCGCGGAATCGAACCACCAACCTCCCGAATGCGGGCCAAGGACATTACCGCCTGAGCCATCCCGCTCGGGCATAATTGTATGAGTGATAATAGTGACTAAAACGTTGGTGGCCGTTTGTCCCAGCGGATGGGGCAAACGAACTTTGTAACGTGCATCCACTAATTGTTTTTCTGTTCTTGTAGAACAGAAGATTCGATTCAGTTCCCAATGTGTTTAAATGAAAGTTTAGTTTTTATATTAAATAACAACTTGTGGTTTTGCAATAATTAGTATGGCCTTCATTTTGAAAAAAGTTTTTAAACCTGTCCGTTTGCTCCGCCTTTACTCTAAACTATTCTTATGAGTGGAACAGGATTTACGTTGTTTATTATTACGCTATTTGCGTTGTTTCCTTTAACGAGTCCCGTTAATACTTTTGCACTAAGTGTGACATACGAGATTATAATTATAAGCATTTAAGCTTTTTATTGTACAAAGCGTTTAATTATCTTTATAACACTTATTGATAAATAATTTCCCGACTCTTTCACCTTCGACACAAACTTCAGCAGTTTTGTATTTTTCCTCATTGCTAGCTTTTTCAGCATCTCATAACCATGTACCTAACTCATTACGACCGTTGTCTGTTGCGAACATTAACATATGAACTTCGTTAACGAATTTTCTTTTCTTGATTAGTTTCAATATAACTTATAAACTATTTTATTTATCATATTTAATACGTAATAATTCATACAATACCTTATTTTTTACATGAAAATGCCTATTCATTCATAGTGTTAGAAAATCCCGTCATATTTCAATCGCTCATAACTACAAGACTAATAATTGTGATAACGGTTGAGGTCACAATGGATAGCGTACGTCTGTATGTGTTTGTCATGTAGCTTTTGTCTTGCCCGTGATGTCATGGAGCTAGTGTAAGCCTCTGCGCTTGATTGATGTGAATTAGCGCTGTGTAAAATTATAAATTAGTGTAAGAACGCGTTTAGTTGGGACATTGATTTGGATTTCATTGTAAAGAGCTTTAAAAGCACTACTAGGATTCAAAGTGAAACAATAAAAATATTCGTCGAAATATACGTAAAAATCGGTATAAAATTGAATAATAATAATAATAATAATAATAATAATAATAATAATAATAATAATAATAATAATAATAATAATAATAATAATAATAATAATAATAATAATAATAATAATAATAATAATAATAATAATAATAATAATAATAATAATAATAATAATAATAATAATAATAATAATAATAATAATAATAATAATAATAATAATAATATGTTGCCTCATATGAATCGCAAATATGCGCGGAATTATAGAAAACGCAAATCAGAGAGAGAGGCCGCCTCCGTAGCGCAGTCGGTAGCGCGCTTGCCTCTGGCGCGGAGGACCCGGGTTCGATCCCCGGTACCAGAATGGGGCTTTTATCCCCTCTGGGAGGTCTGGCACGGGGTGCACTCAGCCTCGTTAGGTCCCGGGGGGACCAATTGAGGAGCTACTTGATGGAGAAGTAGCGGCCCCAGGTCTAGATGACCGCATAACTGGCCGGGAGGGCTCGGGGCGCTGACCACGTCCCACCCTCCAGTACTGCACCTCACCAATGACGCCTGTAGTGGGCAGAGGTGGGGGACGCAGCGGCTGGGCGGTAGGGCCTTGGCCCTTCATGGGCTGTTGCGCCGGGGTTTAGTTAGTTCAAATCAGAGAGAACTTGCATCAAAAGGAAACTAAAAAATCTAAAAGATCCAGTACCGAACGAATGCGAGAACTATGGCAGTATCGAAAAGGAAATGAAATGGTGGCCGGATATGCAATAATTAATACAACAAACTTGTGATTTATTTATTATGTAAAAATGCTACTCTGCATAACTATTATATTAAATAGATTGATAATTAAAGTACATATTAATACGAAATATTTATGATTTTATCCCGATTATTTTCTTCCTTTTGAATTCATCTACAACACTTCTTAAAATTTGCCTGAGGTCCTATACACAATATCTGTCTCATGAGTTTAGGCACTTCTACTAAGTATTAACCTAGATTAATTGAATGAAGTGTACCCTTTCTAAATACTATCACACAATCTTTGAAAGGAGGAGAGTTTATACTCGTAAATTGCATTGAAATAAATTGTGAAACTAAGCAAATTAACAAAAGAAGTTACCGAAACAAAACCGTTCAGTATTTATGTAAATAAAACTTCAGATTAAAATTTCAGCCAAATTGACCGAAAACTTTATAAAATAGCGTTTGCAATTGATGCAAACAAGAAACATAATTTCTTTAACCCTCTTGTTCTCAATTTTTCAGTAGAATACGATCTTGAATTATTGGACGAATTATTGGGCTTTCTGTGCATGACCAATAAATTATACTTTGCTCATAGTAACCATATCTGGATGCTGGAATTATCCAAAATAAACTACAAAAAAAAAAAAAAACGAAACTGTAATGCTTCTAGAAGATTTCCTTATACGTCATGCTTAATTAACTAATATACCTAACATCTTATTTTTTTCTTTCTTTTGAATACATCTACAAGGTTTCGTAAAAATTTGGCTGAAGGACTACACATAAATATCTGTCTCATGAGTTTATCTACTCCACTAAAAATCTGGGTAGCAAGATTTCACAAGAAATACATGTTTTGAGGCCTTTGAATTTATAAACAATTTTTAGAAAAAAGGTTCATGAGATATGTATCTGTGTGATATCTGTAAACAGCATAACTCAAAAACAAAAATTCGGATAAATACCAACCATGGTAATTATTTATTTATGCCAACAAACTTACTGCTGATGTTTTTAAACACACAAGTCGTGTGTGGGCATTTTTTAAGAGGTGAAATCAGATGGTAACTTAGTGGTTAGAGCAGCCGCTCGATAAGCGGAAGATCCGTGGTTCAAATCCCGGCTGTAGCATTGAAGTTTTCAGTCCTGATTCCACCTCTTAAACCAAACATGGTATTTAATTTCAATATATTCCAAAAATGCACACAGAGAATTTCAAATAAATCCTCTCCTCCAAGCCAACCTTCAAATAGAACATTTTTTTGAATATTTTGAATTTCTCAAAAATGACTAGAATAAAATACCATATGTTTAAAATATTTTCATGAAAAATTAAAAGTATATCTAGAATTTTCTGAGAGTAGTCAAATTCGTTCTTTTTTGTGAATCTTTGCAATACGATTGGTACGATATATCACATTACCAATATTATTTCCAGGTCATTTCTTATTATTGCATTTTAAAATAATTATCTACACTTTTCTCAACGAGAAGTCAGTGTCATTTGTCCCGCCTCACCCCCCCCCCCCCGCCTCACCCCCCCCCCCTCTCTCTCTCTCTCTCTCTCTCACTCTCTCCGTCTCTCCCGGCCATGCAAAGAGAACGGATATCAAAACCCATCCTCTGCGACCAGCTCTTTAAAATTTGATTATCGCTTAAAGCCTATTGTATTCACTCATTCCCATTGTATCTACAAGGAAATATGTAATAAAAGCATTTGTACCAATGTTTATCTGGTATAACGCGAAGTAGACAGAAGAATAAGCGTTCTTAAAAGAATATTTTATTGAAGCATGAGTAGAGAATGTTACGTTTATGTAACACATCAAATGTTTTACTCATCATCATGCAAACAGCATATCATTTCAAAATCATCACATAGCGATATGCTCTTTAAATTTTTCACTATCACTTTGCCTACTGTAATCTACGATGAAATGTGTAAATTCGAATTGAAGGTTGTCTAGATTAACAAAAATTAGCTAGAACAATACCTAAGCTTTAGCAAGAATAGGTTGTACAGAGCGAGTAGTGAAGGTGATGTGACTGTAACAACATATCCTAATTTTTTCAGTACACATGCTGGAAAGTTCGACCTTCAAACAAACATTTTTGCTTAAATCTGTTCTTCTGTATCACTCCACTAAATGGAATATGTAACCCGATATCCAGCATTTCTGTATATTTACAGATACATATGAAGTGTAGATATTGAACAATAAGCTGTTCAAATATTCTGTAGAAAGCCAATGTAGAGAACTGTATAAATGCTATATATCAGATTTCTCGTTCGTAATATTGTTTTTACGAAAGATAAGGTAAGTTGGACGGGCGGACGGAGACTTCGCACCATGGCTATGCGGCCTTTCGTACACTGTGTCTTAAAGCATCTAGGGGCCTCAACACGCGCAGCTGTTAAGTGTTTCGACGGACGTATGAGAGATACGAGAGATATAGAGATAGATATAAATATTTCATAAGCACCATCATTTCAGCCGTAAAATGTAATACGTTGTATTTCTATTTAAAACATATAGACGGGACGAGCTGTAACACATAAACTAATAATTATAGCTAGGCCAACTTACTGTGTTGTGATAGCCCTGGAAGAGAACTTTACGCTAATTCGTTTGCTGAAATCGATTGATTAACAGAGAAATTATGGCCGAAATAAGTTTTAGAGTATTTGTGACTATTCCGCGTAGACTAAGATAGGTAAGCCAATTTTCTTTAGGTTTTCTGAAAGCTCTTGACGAGACCTTTAATATCCTGGCTTGTTTCTTGAAATTGGCACATTAACAGAGAAATTATAGGTAAAATAAGGTTTTAGAGTAATTGTGACTTACGCGTAAAATCGCGTTTTTTCAGGAATGACACCTATATAGATATATAAGAACTGCTCGTTTAATAGTTGATAATAACCAAATGTAAGCAAAACATTGTTTTCACGTGTATCCTATGCTTCATATTATTTCTACTAAAGCAAGCCTAGAAAGTTAAAATTGTTGTCATTAATCTTAGGGTGTTATTTAATGCTAGAGTAGTGTGATCTTAGGCTACTTCCATTATTACTTCCGTCAGTATAACTTTTGTTCATAATATTTGTTTGTCAATCTGATCATTATGTAATTGAATTTTATAGCTATTTAAATACCATTTATTTGTAATAATTGCTAGAAAAAAGAAGAATTCTAGCAGCAATTATTATCCTTCATGAAATTAGCAAACGTATCGTCTGGATAAGTACTTCAATTTCATGAATTCCCTGTGATAAGGTGCAGAGTTCTTTCTTCCTTGATTCTCCTTCAAATAACAATGCACAAGTAAGTATTTATTGATACTATACCATCGTTTCTTAAATCTGCTTCTTACAGAATAACGGTGTTAATGTAGAACGTAGATTCACAACCGGGCGCTAGCCTGCTGGTTTGGTTGATAAGACCTTTAACCCCCCACAATCCTGGCTCCTTCCGCCAGCTATGTAGGTATGACCAAACAATGCATATGCGACTCTTTCGAAACGTGACTCCAGTTTCTTTTATGCGTGATTGTATCCGTGCCCCGGGGGCACCCCGGAAGGAACGGATGAGGTGATAGAAGACTGAGGGAGGCCAAACTAGGGGCCCTGGCATTGCGGAGGGCTGGATCCCTACCATTTACAGATTGAAACTCCCCAGTAACGTTTAGTGCAGCCGGCAGCTGCCCCCTCTGGAGCCGGACAAACCCTTCGCGGGGCTTGAAGATGGAGACTGCATCCCCAGGGGACCAAGGTTCACAGGGAGCATCCTTTGTTATGCCGTGCCCGAGACAACCCTGAAGAACCAAATTGATGAAGCTGGAATGAGACAGGAAGTGAAGGGAGAAGAAATTCGGGGGATGTAATGAACCTTCCCAGTAACCTGGGAAAACCCCCGAGAAAACCTATGAGTCAGGAAGGTCATCCACACTGAAAATGTTAATTTCACAGCATCTTCTTAGTCCACCCTTTTAACTGGAAAATACATTTTGGTTCTAGCTTAAGTGTGTTTTTTTAGTCAAATTATACTCAAAGTGTGATTAATGTGCAGAAAAACCGCGACGCCGAACGAATGTCGATTCCTTTTAAGCTTGAAAGAAGTAAATAAAAAAAGGAAATTCTACGAAACGCTGCTTCCAACCTTTGTTGAAGGTTGAACACACGGTAGTCTGCGAAACAAGACAAAAAGGACTATTTAACCGCAGTGTACACAACGCCTAACATGTCCTCTCTTCAAAATGCACTCGAAGAGTACTCTTGGCCAGTTCCAGTAATCCAGATCGTCCTTGAAGCTCTACACCGGCTCTTTCACTTACGTCAACCAGCGACCCATTAAGAAGAACTCTTTAACGACTCCTACACATGCATATTGTAATAATAATAAAGGGAAATCCATTTCCATCCCGCCCAGAAAAGCTGACCATGAAGCTCTTCAATTTCCTTGAATATAAATAACCATTCAGGAAAGTGTATTTATTGTGAACCTTAATGAAGAATGATTCTTGCACGGTAATATGAATGAAATTATTAGGAATAACGAGTCATAGAATTTTCTCTATCTACAACCATTTCATAAGGTAGCATATACGTACATTAAATCCTCTTTTTCTTTACATCTGCCTAGAAGTATTATCAATTTAGTTACTACATGCATGATGCAGAGACAATATCCAGTGTATTTTACAAGCCTGTCTGTAACGCAATGAGCTTATACGAGGAGAAAAATGGATTGGATTGCGCTCAGTGAGTTCACAAGCAACCATAACGGTCCATGTACATTGAACATGTCAATGGAAATGTACAATATAGTGCACATGGACATAAGCATTAGATTTGAAAATTGAGCATAAAAACACACTATGTACAGAGATATATGAGAAAAAATCTGATGTGTTGAGCTCACGTGACTTTCTCTACTCTTGTACTAATCATTCTTACAAACTCTTATTCCTATATCTTCTTCGTGTTAGTTGAGATAAACATTTGTACAAAATAATTATCTTATTGCTTATTTCCTTGTAGGTACAAGGGGAATATTAGAATACAGTAGGCTCTGAGCGATAGTTAGATCTTTTAAAGCTTTGAGATCCCATTCTCATTGAACGCTTAACATATAAAAAATGAACGATATTCCATTTCACAAAAGTTTTAAGTTCTTCGAAACTGGCACAAATAACAAGTAATATCTCCGAATTGGTTCACTCTACAAAAAAGCTCATTTCGATATAAATTGTGTTTTAGCGACATCTACATTTTTGTATAGTAAGCTTTTGTCTATCTCTTACGGTTTACGAGTTATTCAAAAGTCATCAAAAGTAAACAGGACTACATAAGCTATAGTCAGATATTTGTATGACATTTCATTTGTCATACAAATATCCTAAACATATGGCATTTTAATCAAAATCGTAAGTCATTTTCAAGAAAATAAAAATTTTCGAAAAGTGTTCCATGTTAAGGGTAGTTTAGGGTGGAAAATTTTCTTCAAAATCTTCGTGTCGTATCCAACTTTGGTTTTTAACCGACTTTTCGTTTTTGAGTTATGCTGTCCACAAACTGACAGACACACACGGACCTTTTTCTAAGAATGTTTTTTTTTTTTTTTTTTTTTTTTTTTTTTTTTTTTTTTTTTTTTTTTTATTCAGGGGTCTCGAAACATATTTCTGGTGAAATCCCGACATCGAATTTTTGGGTGGAATACAATACTTCCTCTACTTATCAGTAGAAAAACTAAAAACCAAGCACAGATAGTTCAGTAATCCAGAAACAAAGTCAGATCTACCCTATAGTTATAAGATTAATATGATATGTATATACAAATAAACATTGAACCATGTTTTAACTTTCACTAGGCTTTTCCTTCCATGTCTCATCACTTTGTTATTTAATTAGCAATGCATAGCATCTATCGTCAATTCTTCAATAAATATACGTCTATGTATGTAGCTTTCGAACAGGCATCAAATGTAATTGACAGTGACTTGTCACTAAAGCAGTTAGAAACTACTTCGAAAGCTATACATATAAGGATTATCAGGATAATTTGTCATTCAGATAATCTTGTACAGAATAAGATGATTTTGAGCATAGGTACTATTTAGAAGCAATTTTAAAAGCGCTGAAATTGTTAACTTTTCCCTTGGGATCATTTGAAAGAACATTAAATATTTTATGGCCTCATAGTATACACCCTTCTGGAAGCAAGAAACCTTTGTACTGGGGTGGTAGATATTACTCTGTTGTCTAATGTTTATTTTCATTGTTTGTTATAAATGTGTCACGGTTGCAAACATCGAGTTTCAGGATCGAGAAATTGTTGCACAGGCGGTACAACTAATCAGACTTCAACCTGAAAACATTTAAACTACAGCAGAGAATGTTTAGAAAACGGGTAATACCACGAACATAATATTTGACATCAACGGCGTACTTCAATCACATCTACGTTTACTCTATTGTAATTTCCCAGTTAAAAGCTAAGAGAGGGACTTCGCTATTTACCTATAGGTACGCAAATTCAAAATACGCTTTTTTCTTTATGCCAAGTTATCAAACTTATGATGTTTTAAACAAACATATTTGAACTAAGTTTTCCTTTTCTACTACATATAGCAAGTGGGTGAAGTATTGTATTTCACCACAAAATATTTCTCTTTTAAATGTGTGTCATACTTCAGAGAATTCTTCAGTGATGCCTTTTTACTTTTGTGCCACGTTAAATTCTTCACATCGATCTGACTTTGGGACCAAGAGTTCAAGGTTATACTCAGTATTAAAATTTGATCTATACATTGCAAAATTATTGAAAATGTACTCCTGTTTATACATATACATTCTACTTAGGTTTAACTTAAGGTTTACATATTCCTTTTGTGCCTACTTAGTGGAATGTATTTTGCGCCACTGGTATCACATTATTGCGAAGATGTTTTACTTTCCATCTTGTGTAACTATATGTATATATAAAATTCAAAAGCAACAATTCCACACAAGAAACGAGAAGGAAATACAAACAAAGTATGATGGAGATGCAGATAGAACTATCTGATTCTCAGTCCTACCAACATTTGTAGATATAACTACATTTATCTGCTCATTACAGACAAATAGTACCTGATATCAATAAACCAGTGATCTATAATGAAAGACAGCAAGTTCATATTTGTTTTGAAATGAAAAACGATATTTTGCAGAAAAAGAAAAATGCAGATAAAACCCTCTGGTTCTCTCCTCATGATGTGGCTGTGAGATCTGCATAATGACCCAAAGCACAGAGGAAGAGGTATTAATATTTGAAAGGCAAATTCCTAGAAGAATTTATGGACTGATTAAAGAAAATTGAATATAGCAAAGCAGACACAATAAATAATTGTATGATTTATGCACAAATATCAATATAAGTAATGCAATAAATGAACATAGGACGGCTAAGGTAAGCAGAACAAGTCCAAAGAATGGAGGCAAACGGATCCCAAAAAAGATTTTAAATAGAAAATTCTTTTAAAGCAAGACCAAAAAGGAGACGGAGAAACGAAGACAGAGAATAGAAGCATAGATTGAGGGAGGCTAAGGCCCAAAAGGGATTGAAAAGGCCATGCAGTAGTAGTAATAGGAGTAGCAAATCAGGGCAATTTTCCTTCCCGAATTCTCACTAAATTCTTAGTTTCCTCACATTTTAAAGTTATACGTCAATTACTATCTTTTTTGGTTTTCAATCTTGTTTATAGTCACCTAACTGCATGGTCATATTGCGACTGTGCACAAAGTATTTACAAAATTAGTGTGTTAATACAATAATACGTTCGGTTATAATGTTGGTTAAGTCTTAAGAGCTGAATATTTATAGCATTGGTTGGTAAGTTTAGAATAAAGTGGAATATTAACAAAAGCACTGTCTTAAAAACAATAGTGATATACTAATATTATAACTGATGTACTGAAATGTCTTTTAGGAACTGTAATATGGTGCTGATCACTTTAGGATCGCTAAGTACACTAGAATCGACAGCTGTAGGAATATCTTCCTGGTTACACAATGAGCACTTGCTTAGATCCTCCGTTCTTAAAGCTTTCACTTTCATCACCCCCGTTTTAGCCAATGCAACTTCGTCACGTATCTCGACATATTTTTCTCTACTCCAAAACATTTTCAGTTCCTATATACCCAATGATGTTTTAAAAGTGTTGATATGTTGTAAAAATATATCGAGTGAATTCGTCTCGAGGATCAGCGTCATGTGAACTCGGAAATGCCAACTGCTGTTAAAAAGAATAGCTGAACCATTGTCTCTTTACTAAGAACAGCGATTAAGGTGATCCATTGATCGGTGTGATGGTTCTCCTTGGGCGTCTGCTGTTAGGGAATTTCCGCGAAACCTCTACAACCGCCATGAACTGACGGAATTCCCCAGATGAACGTTCACCTCGCAGGAAGGACCAGAGTAGGAGAGCAAGAGAAATAAGAGGAAGAGAAAGTAAAGAAGAAATGGTAAAAGCGGACCTGTTTACTGTGTAAACGTCCCTGACCAAATATGTATGTGGCAGTCTTCAAGTTTTAGGGAACATACATACACGCATATGTCTGAAAAGACATCTGTGCAGTTACACTACTAGACTTGCAGCTTCTATGCATTCCTCTAGATGGACCATTTTTTCAATTCTTCTATGTTTCGTGCTTTGTACTTGTGAAACTGCTTAGGTGCATCTTACAAGCTTCTTTCATTGTTCCTTAATTTCAGGTAGGGAATTCGTTATTGGTCTATTGCCTCTAAAATAAATTCCAATGCTTTTCTTGGGTTTCTGATCACATAAGGTGAAGTTCAACCAATTTTTATAATTTCTGTCTGAATCATTTACTGCATGCCCATGTTTCCCAATATTTGCCTTCCGTTTTTCTTTTCGTCTCTACGAACATTAAAATGTTTATTATCGTCTGACATCTTTTGAGGTCACCATTCGTTTCTGCATTTACCATTCCTTCCATTGCATTTCTTACCAATAAGTTTCTTAATATTCAATCTACCAGTCAATCTCTTGTTCTCTGTTGGTCAATTGTTGCACAATTCTTTCTTTATGCTCTTTCTAAAACAGTTTTATTGCTTATTTTCGTTTTGTATTTTACAAGCTCACTTTTCCCCACATTCAAATGCTTCCAGAGGCTAAATAAATGCCCTTAGAGACGCTTTTGAACGGCCCGCCGATATAGGATAGGTTCCGATGTGAATCTATGTATTGTACAAACTCTTCCTGGTTCGAATCTAAAAAGAATAATAGATCTACTCATAAATCCATGTTTCAGAGTCTGAGATTCATTAATAACTTTCAGTTCTTGCAAATGGAACCAATAATAAAAATCCAAAACCGCTCAGGACTTTGTGCTAAGTTTAATTTGACTGAATTCATAAACATATCCCTATAAATATATCCCATCTTGCTCTAAGGCTTGTTGCAGGTTTGGCTTCACATAATATATTTGTGAGCAAACTGGTTTTGTCATGAATGTTATTAAGAATAAATAACTTTGAAATATTACACATGTTCATTTTGCTGATAAAATTGTTAAGTGCCCATCAAAAATTATTACTCCTAATATAGAAACATAGGTTAATAAATAGCTAGTCCAAAAGTCACATTAGTATTACAGTTCTTCAAAATTCATTGGAATGTTCTTATTAAATAATGTAATAAGGAGTATTTTTATTATAATTGGCGTGTTCCCTTTTAAGATACTTTTTAAAACATGCGTAAAATGTTACGATATGTTTCAAAATAAAAAGTAAATAAGAATAGCTGAGTTTTTTTCGAAACATTGTTTTATACAGGTTGTTAGGAGTATGGAGTGAAGTGTTAAATTTAAGGGCCCTTCGACAACAAGGTCATTTGGGCCCGTGTTAGGAGTACAGAAACTTTGATATCTGGTACCTTAATATATATCCACTTCGGTGTGTTTTTTCCCTTTGTCTAACAATTTATCCACAAACCAATCACAAAGTTTACTATCTAATATGATTCCATTGTCGTGACTACACTGCGAAGTGTACAACGCCTGTTGTATAGACTGCCAGTTTTGCTTCACACCTCAATGCCTGACCTACTGGTCTAGGTATTGTGAGGTCATTGGCCTTGCAGAAGCATCGGAGCACGGTTCTGGTACACCATTCGTTATCTCGAGACCAGCCCACTCTGTGTCATGCCTTCTTGCCACGCCTGCTTAGAGGTGCTAACCAATCTAGAAACATACAATTTTTAATAAGTAAAGTTATATGTTCACAAACGAACCAAATAATGCTGTAATGTTGTTCATTACTCTGTCCTTAATTATCAATTAAAATACATGCACGTATATCCCTAACACCTATGTATTGGCCTACAACCACACAAACGTATACACATACGCACACACTGACATTTTTCTAAAGCTTCTGTTTGGAATTCAGGGGACCTCAAAACGTGTATTTCAAGTGACATATGTAGTACCGAACTTCTGGATGGAATGCAATTATATTCTTTATCTTCTATGTACATGGCAGAGAAACTCAAAAATACGTTCATTTTTAAGTCTCACTAAATGTTCGCATTCCAAACAACCGCTTAGGTGCATCGAAAAGCGTATTTTATTTTTATTACAAAAACGTCGCTAACGATTTTGCTTAAAATATCACATGTTTGAAATACTAACGTGTCGAATAAAATTAGTATTTTGAATTTTCTGTAACAAGCTTATGAAGTACCTACTCTTTATTCTTATTGATTTCTGTATAACTGATAAACCATAAATGATGACAGTCTTACTACACAGAAAATGTAGATCTCATTAAGAGACATTCCTTCTTATTGGTTTGACTTTTCAAATAGTTATACTTTTCACAACTGGTAAGTCGCTATTCGCATTTTTCTCGTGGTTAAGCAAAGAAAATGAGATTTCATAGCGATACGCATGTTACAGCTATGGGCCTCGTGAAAGGTGCCGACTGGCCGGTTTAACAGATAAGCAGGTAGAGCAGGCATGTCAAACATCACTCCCAGGGTGTGAAGAGAGGAGTCCACCCCTTCTTAACTGCAGTAGCACGCGCTAGTAGAACCGGTTTTCGCTTTGTTTTTCTGGTTCTCCGATTTGAAGGGAGGGAAAATAGGGGAATATTTTCACACCTGGCGAGCGCTGTTTGACACGCCTGAGGTAGACGGTGAGGAGGAGTTCTCTCCCCCCGACGTGAACTCCAGAAGCGCTATTGAGACATAACGGGATCCTTCTGAAAGCTTCTTCCCCAGTTAGCAAGCTTCCAGAGACACTCCCAGTTGTATATAAGAACGTGAGCGTTCGCAAGCAGATTTCTAAGTTGTTTTTGACACGATTCATACGATATAAACTACTGGTTCAATGAGTGAGGTTGTGACGTAGTGAGTACTGCAACTTCCAGAGATTAGAGAAGTTCGTGTTCAACGCCCCAGGGAATGAAGCGTAAGGAGGTTTAGGCTGCTTCCTGTGTATTTCATTATGTCGCTATGTCGCAAGAAAAAGTGAAGCAACAGTGTAAAGTGAACCAGATCACGTTAAGAAGCTGTCAATCAGAACTTAGCTGAATCACATAAATGAAGTGACAGTGAAAATCAGAATAGAGAAGGGATGTCCGTAAACTGATCCACGGTAAATCATTATGAAACCTGGCTAGAACTCCAGGAAATAAGTAGGTTTATTTATTAGGAAATCATGCAAGAAAAGGGCTGAAGATTTGCTTAGATGGAACAGCTTTCCGCTGCGTCCCCCACCTCTGCCCACCACATGCGTTATGAGTGAGGTGTAGTACTGGATGGTGGGATGTAACTGCTATACACACAGAAAAAGCATGTATAATAATATTGATGTTAGAGCGCTCGCTTATCATCTAGGCGGTGCAGGTTTATTCCCAGAGACCCGCACGTGGTATTTGTGGTGGACGAAACGGCCTCAAGGCGAGTTTTCTCCGGGTGCTCCGGTTACCCCACCACTCTTTTCACCAATTGCTCCATTATCACCTTTCCAACCATCGATTTCGCCTGCATTTCATATCATCCTCTTCCTCACTATCATACCTGGTGCTTGGTTGACCACACGCTTCCAGGTCTTCACTCTGGGTTCCTATGCTCCCCGACAGACGTCTGGCTCTAGGTACTGGCTTGTAAGTTCTGGGAGTTTAAGGACTGCATAAGAGGAGGGTAATCAGGTAAAGGGAAAGAATAAAGAATAATATTGTTGAGATAATTTAGAAACTAGTTCTAAAAATGCATATATTTGTTCCACGTTCTTGAAGAATCTAAATAGATAATTACGAAATGTATTTTTGAAGCAGGTGGTTCAAAACTGTAGCACTGACTCTTTTGAAATTCTCAGATTATGCAAACTTCACAGCAAATAAAGAGAATTCACAGCTTATGATTCGGCATGAGGAACTGATGTATGCACTAATTAACGCGAAAAAGGGAAAACTGAACTGTCTCGTGTCTAGTTTGGGACATGAATTCCTAACTATACATGTTCCCCTTCCTCCTTAAGTATGAATTTCCAAACTAACCATTTAAAAGCAATGTGATGTTTCTCCAAGAATGCGAATAAAGCATGTAGAGGTTATGTGTCGGTTGAATAGTGAAACTTCTGATGCTTGGAAGGTCCAATGTGAACTATCAATAATATAAAAGTATTAATATAATCAATTCAAATACAAGAAAATGACGAAATAAAGAGGAGAGGGAAAGAAAGGTGACAAAATAACGTCGTAGAATCGAGGAAAAAAACCCTCAAAAGTAGCATAAAACTAGCAAAATATGGGATTCATAATCTGGAATCTAAGTTAAGCATATAAGCACACGTTAGCAATGCATATGATGCAACAATTAAAATATGGCATGTCGTCAGAATCCAGGCTTTGGACACAAGACTATATTTTCGTTTGTACATAATAAATTGGTACATACAAGGAACACAATAGGCCTTTAGATTGAAGTGCGTCTGGAGTAAATGGCGGAAAATTGTAGCGGAACAAACGAGACAAAAGCAAGGTAAAGGCTGCCTTCCATGGTCGAGTGATCAGCGAGCTGAATTGTTACCCGGGTTCCGTGTTCAACTCCCGGTCGGGAGATCGAAATTTTTCTTTAATTAGAATTATTACCTGCTCTCCATAGAGTCTGAAATTGCGGATGTGAGAATGAAATGATTACTGAAAACAAGTTAAAAATTATGAAAACCTACAGTAACCTAACCTAAAAAGTTTAAAGATTAAAGACACCAGCAAAAGTTTCCATCAAAGCCTCAGATATGATCAATGAAATTAAAGGGGCTACAAAAATGGAAAAAAAAAAAAAAAAAAAAAAAAAAAAAAAAAAAAAAAAGAAAGAAAGAAAACAAGACAGAGGCCAGAGAAAGTTGTGATTGTACCATCTGCTACACAACACTCTATAAAAATAGCACAATATCCAAGATTATTTTATAGTTTATTTAATTTCTTTATTTACGAATAGTAAGCAGGGGAAGTATTGCATTTCACCTAAAAGTTTGACATCGAGACTTCACCGGATATACATGTTTTAGGGTCCTCTGAAACTAAAAAAAGTATATTTAGAAAAAGGTCTCTCTCTCTTTGTGTGTGTGTGTGTGTGTGTGTGTGTGTGTGTGTGTGTGTGTGTGTGTGTGTGTGCGCGCGTGTGTGCGTGTGTGCGTGTGTGCGTGTGTGCGTGCGCGCGTTTGTCTGCCCGACTGTGAATAGCATAATTCATAAACGAAAAGTCGGTGAAATATGAATTGAAATTCAATATCCTTCAAGGATGCGACATGTAGATTTTCAAGAAATTCCCCCATCCTATATAACCCTTTACATCGACCATTTTTTGAAAATCTTGATTTTATCAAAAATGTCTCTTAAGGTCTTGATTAAAATACCATATGTTAATGATATTTTTATGAAAAATTAAATGTAACTCTTGAATTTTCTGGGAATGTCCTCAGAAGTCTTCTGCAGTCTAGGTGACTTTTCTATGTCTGACAAACCGTAAGAGAGGCAATCTTACAAAAAAATATAAATATTGTTAAAACACAATTTATATCTAATGCTTTTTTGAGTGTACTATTTCGGAGATCTTCCTTATTATTGTAATACGTATATTTTTCTCAAATGGGACGTCGTTATTCATTTTTTATCTGTTGGCCATGCAAAGGAAACGGAATTTGAAAACTATCACATAGCGATCAACTTTAAAAGATTTGACTATTGCTTAAAGCTTACTGTATTCCCATGTTCCTCTTGCGCTTAAAGAAAATTATCAATAAGATAATTTCTGCAAATGTTTATCTCAATTAACATGAACAAGAAATGTTTGTAAGAATATATTGTGCAAGAGTAGAGGTCATGTGAGTACAACGCATCAGATTATTTCCTTTAAGCTTTAACGTCTTTAAGCTGGTAGGTCACATCGGGCGGTGAAATGAGCTCAAATGAGTCCGGAGCTTAAAACTACCCGACATTCATCTTCTCAGGATAGGGAAAAACTCCAGAAAAAAACCTTATCGTATAACTCACCCTGCAGATCCGAACTCGAAACCTCATAAATGTGAGACAGACTCGCTTTCCCCATAACACAGAGACGTGTTATACTGTTATTTTCACTTGATGTTGTCTGTAAAACATCCTATTAAGAAATATATTTGGGGATGGTTTTTATAAACTTCGCCTTTTAAAGAAAATTTAGTTCAGAATATTTTCCAAGCATTTACTTTTAAAAAGGTCGTTCATTACCTGCAATTGTGAAATTTCCACACATCAAACATTACACAGTAAAAGAGAAATTTAAAATTATGAAAATAGGGACAAAAATTAAAAATTAAAATATTGTACATATGTACAATGGACGCAAAGAGACATGGTTTGAATATATGTACGTAAGCACATGGGCAATGATAGGTGATCTAAAAGGATATGGAATTGGACCAGAGAGAAGAAAGAACAGATTTCCTCTGTGCTCTGGTGGTTAGCAGAGTTCCCGGGTTCGATTCCTGGCTGGAGGTTGGAAAATTTTCTCCAGGTAGGATTATTTCCCATCCTCCCTATAGTCTGGAAGTATGAATGAGACTGTGAATATGTATGTGAAAATTAATGTAATAATCCAAAGATAAAAGCCATTGTAAAGCGAGTGAACATCATTGTTGTTGACCAATTGCTCCAGAGATTAAAAGCCTTGGATGTTAAAGGTGTTAAATGATGTTAAGTGGAACATTAGGGAAAAAAAAGAAAGAACACAAGTCGACCTCGGAATCGAAAGTCTTGGAAGAGTTAAGGACTCAGGGACTGAAAAATGACAGATAGTTATCAAATTGACGATTTTCAAGTTATATAATATGAATGTTCCCCAAACCTTTATTCATCGGTTGGCAGTGACATTTTTTTAGATTCCATCATTTTAAAGGTCTAGCGCAGGTTTTAAATGCAAAGTGCGCTACATTAAAGCCCCTTTTCTACTTAAATTTTGGCAGTATTTGAATAAAATATGGGCCAAGAGGGGCTCAAAGACAACCAAATTCAGCAGGCAAAAGCTATGTATCTGAGGAGTACAGATGATCATGATGCATGTGTGTAGAAGAACTGTTTTTTTTTTTTTTTTTTTTTTTTTCAACTTTATATTTTTCAGTTTATTATCTGCTCCATGCGCATTAAATTTTGTGCTATGCTCCTGGAATTTTTCCAGCATGTGCTCCATTTATGTAACTTCAACTTCATCTTTGGTTTCAAAATCTGGAAATTGTTTAGCTTTAAAGAAATTAATACACATAAAGGTTTAAACATACCTTCAATGTTTATCACAGCAAAGAAATTAATTGCTTTAAAAGTAATTATTTTTTCTTCCTGCCAGAGATTACTGGTCCTTGTTGGGCAATTAGAGTTTATAAAATAATAAAACTGTTGTGATATTTTAGTTTTTGGTCCACAGGGAATATTTTGAACATAAAGGTATTTTCGCATTGTGAATAAATTGAAATTAATTCCCCTCAAAACTATATAACAGATTGTGCTAGGACTCTGTGTTAACATAAACACCCTTAGTGTGCAAAGTATTGATTTTATACCTATAAAAGTATAGAAAATTCAAATTCCAGCCCCATGGTCCCTTAGGGAAGTTGTGGGCAGAAGGAATCTGGGCGAGAAAGATAGTAATGATACAAGGAAGGAAAAGCTAGGTATCGATAAACAAGCTCGACTACGAGTAAAAAAGAAAGGAAAAAAAAAGAGCAGGAAAAACAAACAACTAGCAAGTTGAAGGATCTTAGAAATGTAAATGATTACGATGAACACAAGATTGCATTATATTTTCTGATGCCACCTTTAACACTTAATTGCCCGGCCAAGCCAATGGCCCTTGAATGCTCACTGGAGTCATTTTGACTCCTCGTCGAATTTATTAAATTATTCACATGCTAAGTGCGAGTTTGCACACTTTAAATAAAGCATGCTGATTAACTGTCCTACTACAACTGTCACTAAGCAGCATTTTCTCATACTTATCTAAAGAACAATGATGAAAATAGAATAGTTACTATGGCATTAGGATACTAATTGGTTGTCAGAACAGTGTTAGAAATAAAAACACCTTGTTGTAGCACTGTTACATGCAGTGCTTTTATTTAACAGTGCATTTATTACAAATGATATGAAAGAAAATTCTGAGCACATTCAAAACAGCATAAAAACAATTATATATAGTACAATCCTTCAGTCTAGCACACTTGTGTTCAGGAAAATAAATGTATGCAAATATGAATCAAAAGATATGAGCTCTTTTGGTTTGCGGTTTCCACACCTGTATTCAACTTTCGCAGTGTGATTTCTTACGTTTACAAATTGCTACTGTGCATTTCTTTTACACTTACATTTCACTGGAAGGTATTTAGTAGCAGAGATTGTACTTGTACTCGTCTACTCTTTTCGTTCTTCACTGCCTTATCCTTGATCTCGTTGTTCCATGTTGGGACATGACAGCTCTGTTGCCAAAGCATTCAAAAATTCCAGACATATTTTGCTTGCTTATTTCCTAAACATTTAAAGTGAACAAAGTAAAAATGTTATTCTGCATTTGCCGATGAGTCTCAATAGTTGTATGCTTTTGAATGTGCTCAGTTTTAAGTTTGTCACTAGCATGACTACCCTTTATAGCATTTGTCTTTGCATATCCTGTTATAATAATGGAGAATAATAAGCCATACGTTTGGAGCACTATAGTTTATAATTATGGACTATCTCATAGTTTCATTGTCATCGTCATATCTATTGCAAAAATTTGCACTTTCCTCATTTCTAGAATGAATCTCTAGCTTTGGTTTTTTTGGCACAATGGATTTCTGAAGATTCTTCCTCTGTCTAGAATACTTCCTCACCGTCACTTGAATTTTTTTAAAACGCTATCTCTTCTTTTGGAATAAAATCCTCATGTGATTCAAATTCTATTGCAGTGTCAATTTCTGACAAATCCCCGGGTATATTTTGAAAAATGGCAAGCGTTTCTTCATCACTAAGTTTCCATTGGAATGATATTTTATTGGCAAAAGTAGCAACAAACTAAATCTGACATTAAATTAGCACTAAACAGAGTATCTTATTCAGTAACACAGCCAATATGTAACAATGCTGTTTTGACGATGGATAGAGGGAAAGGTGTCTACATTATTGACAACCTTATAAAAGTAAATTTTCATTGAAATCTTATCGAACATTTACCAGTAAGGGTATAAATTGCGCACAGTAACCTCAGTTCACAGAAGGAAACACTAAGTCAAATTGACTCCATTGGACATTTTGGGTAAATCATAAAATTTTTGTTACAACAATTACTTGCCTGTGATCAGATTCCTTCAGCTTACTCCAAGCTAATAATAACCAAAAGTTCGCAGGGATTTTGCCATGGAATGTCGCAAACACGGCTAATGGTTTAAAACATATTCACAAAGGAGTCAAAGTGACTCCATAGGCATTCTAGTGTCAATATCTAAGATCATATCAGCAGTATTTGTCCTTGGAAACAATTTATCCTTATCAGTATAATCAGGCCCGAATTTAGGACCTCTGACGCCCCTGGGCAAAAATACATTTGCTCCCCCCCCCCCCCCCCCCAACTTGCAGTACATATATTACTTAAATTTTCACAACATAGAGAATGGTTTCACTAGTTTGGATACTTAAGTATGAGTAGCAAACACCATAAGTGAGTTTATTAAAATTTAAGTAGGAACATCTTAATAGAAAGAACTTACACTAAGGAGGCATCAGCCCCTATTAGATGTCTAAACATATACTGTTTAAATAACAAGAGGCTTCCTCCTTGCCCTGTCATTTGCAAACAAGTTCATGAGTTCGTTATAGTCCATTTTCACTGGTAAGTCAGATTCAATTACAAGAACACCAAGATAACTAAGACGATCCTTCACTTGTGATGTTCTTAAATAATTATTTATGCGTCTTAGAGCAGAAAATGATTTCTCAGTTGAGCAGTTGGAAGCAGGAGTGCTCAAATATATTTGTAGAGCTATGTTTAAGTTTGGGTAAACACTCTCTAGACAGTTACCTTACAGCTGTGTAGGAGAGTGCGTCGCATTTTCATTCTTTTCTATGTAGCTTTTGAAGTGTAAGCATTCAAGTACAAATGCTGAATCTTCAAGATCCCAACTGTAGACCTTCTGAAGTCTAGATGATGCTTCCTGAATTTCAAGTGGACTAAGCATCTTCAGATTTGTGAAAAACATAAATGGTTCACTGAATTCCTTGTAGGAAGAAACTCTGTTGTTCAGTTCTTCAATCAATTTATCCAGAATCAAAAGGAACTTGATGTTTCATGTCTATACTTTTCTTTTGGTGCAGCTTTCCAGTAATTTTGACGCCCCCTAAAATGTGCCGCCCTGGGCAGTTGCCCGGTTTGTCCTTACGTAAATACGGCCCTGAGTATAATGATAACATTTTTTTTTTTTTTTTTTTGTAATTGCTGGGTTCCGGTAGGGGAGGAGTCCTAACCCCTTCAATTGTTGTGGTGCAGGCACTGGAGACCCCTAACACTCATGGTACTTCTGACGTTACTAGAAGTACACCGGGCCGAAAATTCGAGCCCCTCCCGAAGGGGAGTTGTTCGGATTGAGTTGGACTCGGCGGGGCAGTGGTTCCCGATACCCATGGGAGTACGTCTGAGCGGAGATGCCAGAACGGGGTTGTGAGACTCCTCAATGTCCTCCGGACTAACCTGGAGAGCAACGCTGGATGGCCGGTGGCCCGACCGAGGTTTTTCGGTAGTCTTCCCGGATGATTGACGCGCCTAAGTGGTGTATCCAATTCCGTTCCCTGTGTGACAGCAGAGGGTGGGGCCTTTTAAGAAATCGGGTATTACCCTAATAGAAAAACCCACGGAAGGGGTGTGCAGACGGTGCCTCCCCTGGTTTTAGGGAAGGGGGTAGTTTTACTCACTGGTAGATCCCTCGCGCCTTATGTAATTTCTTTATATGCCCTAAATACACAGACACACGCTTAAAAACCATCGACATGAGGAGTTTGAGCACTTTGGGATCAACCCGGCCCAGACTTTCAGTTTAAGTTTGTGTAAGTGTGTGCATGCGTGCGTGTGTGTTTTTGTGTTCTTGTGTCTTGTGAGCAGTATAATTAAAAACGTAAAGTTGGTTAAAAGCTTAAATACAAACTCGGTTTTCAGTTCTTCGAGAACTTTTTTTGTGGTGGGGAAAAGGCTACTTACGCCCTAACCCCAGGCAAGCCTGCGAGTGTGGAGACTCCCCGCACTGGATTCGAACCAGTGCAGCACTAATGACTAAAACCCCCACCGGAAGTTGGAGGCCCATATCTCACTTATGAAGGATGCGGCACAAAGATTTTCAAGAAAATCCCTTACCATTCTTTACATGAAAAAATGTTTGTGACTTTTATTTCCCCAAAAATGGCTCTAACAACGTTGGTTGATAATCTTATGTTAAAGATACTAGAAAGATAATAAAATTGAAGTGTTGAATTTTCAGGGAATAACATGTGAAGTTGCCTTTATTTTGAACGAATTCTCTATAACTTGTAAATTGTAACAAATGTAAAAAGAAAAGCTCGATATACCAAATATGTAGATCTCGTTCAATCATACAATTTATATGAAATACAATTTTTTTTTTTGGGGGGGGGGGATTAACCATTTTCGAGACATTGTTTATTGTATGTTTGAATTGTCAAATTATTAAATGTTTTCAATTGCAAAATTGCTATGAGTTTTCTTTTTCTCTTAGTTATGCAAGGAGAGCAGAATTTCAAAGCCCCTACATAGTAACCGTTCTTAAAAGATTTGACTATTGCTTAAGCCTACGAAGAGCTTTTGAGAATAGTTTGTTGAAACATGCACAGATAAACAATGTAAATTAAACATAATACTTTTTCAACTGAAAAGCGCTATTCGCTATTCTTTCTTTTTCTTCCCTTCTCGTGGTCATGCAAAGAGAATGGAATTTCAAAATCATCACAAATTAACCCACTTTTAAAAGATGTACTAACGCTTTAGTTTTTCCTATTCTGTGCATGTGTACCTATATCGCAATGCGTAAGTGTAGGTATATTGAAGTTTTAACTCTATTAGGAAGTACGTAAAAGAATCACCTTTCATTTCAGTAGTTTGTAGAAGACTGAGTAGAGAAAGTCGTGTGTGAAGGTAGCAGGAAGGAGGGTTTATTTAGTTGTTTCTGAACCTGCGTAGAGTTATTTCATTGAAGAATTTTGTTAATATCTAATGCAAGTTGTACTTGCAAAATGGTCGCAGATTACCTCAAGATGCTTCTCGGCGTCTTACCGAGGAGATACGAGTATTTCAAGTATTGGTGGGTCTATTCTCTGAACCTTGGCCGTGTTTCTCAAGTCGGCGAAACTGCTCTTGGCAAAGGACGTGGGTATTCCTTCAGCTTGCGGAAAACCAGGCTCGAAAAACTTGACCTTAACGGTGACGTCATGAAATAACGACAGCATTCTTCAGACCTTCAAGCGGCAACTGTGGGATTCCTGCAGGTGACCATACTACGGACAAAAAGAGAGATAGATGCCAACTTAAGTAAATATGAAATGAGCTTAAAGTGATGAGGTCACACTACGGTTATGTACATCAATATATGTAAGTTGCAGAGAATAGAATTCAAACAGAAAAAAAGAAGAAATGAAATTGTTCCGTGCACCTGCATTAAATAAAAGCTGTTCATATGGAGAGCTACCGATATATGAACTTAGTACTTTTCGTAATGTTTAAATTGGGGCCCGGATTGCGATGACTGCATTTTTTTTTTTTTTTTTTTTAACTTTCTCTACTGGTAAGTAGAGGAAGTATTGTATTCCACCCAAAAATTCGATGCCAAAATTTCACCGGAAATATGTTTTGAGACCCCTGAATCCCCCCCCCTCCCCAAAAAGCATTTTTAGAAAAAAGTCCGTGTGTGTGTGTCTTCTGTGTCTGTCAAATCTGTATCTGTCAGTCTGTGAACAGCATAACTCAAAAACGAAAAGTCGCTTAAAAACCAAAGTTGGTATTTAAGTTTAATGTCTTTTTAGGATGCGACACGAAGATTTTGAAGAAAATAGCCCCACCCTGAACTACCCTTTACATGGACAAATTTTCGAAATTTTTGATTTTCTTAAAAATGGTTCTAACGATTTTGATTAAAATGCCATATGTTTGAAATATTTTTATGATGAATGAAATGTATATCTTGAATTTTCTGGGAATGTCTTCAGAAGTTCTCTTCATTGTGGATAATTTTTGGATATCTGGTCAATCGTAAGAGATAGACAAAACCTTACTACTTCAAAAATGTAGATCTTTTTTAAATATGTACTTTATGGCCAATCCACTTTTTGGATGAAGTTGACCATTTTGGAGATATTCCCTTTATTTGTTTACATTTTCCAATACTTACAGTACTCTCAAATGGGAAGTTATTCATTTTCTTATCTATTGGCCATGAAAAGAAAATGGAATTTCAAAACCATCACATAGCGACCAGCTTTTAAGAGATTTGACTACCACTTAAGCCCACTATATTCCCGTATTACCCTTGCACGTGTAAGAAGCTGCAAGATAAGTGCTGCAAAGGTTTTTTTGGCTTAACATGAAGCAGAATAGAGGAATAAGCATTTGCAAGAATAGTTCATACACGAATAGAGAAAGTCGTGTGAGTGCAAATATATCAGATTAGTTACACATTAAGAACCCTATTTTCGAAGCTGTGTCCGCTAGCGTAAACATATGAATGATTTATTGAGTACCAAACCTTACACACCTTGGGCTCCCCTAAGCTGGGCCCTGGCCCCTTTCCTGTTAGGGTAGCCCTTCTTTATAATTGCTTTTTACATACATATTACACATGTTTACCTTTTCACTAATCTTAACCTGACCCACCCTTTAATTTTTATTTCTGTTTTATTTCATCTCCCAGCCCTATTCACTTTCCCTCTTTCTCAACTTTTCTTCTCTTTTAAGCTTCAGTCTTTAAGTTAATGGACAAGCCTGTCGCTTGGTTCGTTTTTCCTCTCTGCTGCCAGGTCAACTGCGTACAGCTTGAAGTTTTTAATGTCTACCCTCTAGCCTTCATTTCTTGATTAATTAACTCTTTCATTTGCGTCCTTTGTGCATCGCTAAGTCCTTGTTGATATTAATAGTTGATCCTTTCAATATTTTGCCTGTTTTAGTACTTCTACAGCCGTGTGCGTGTTTGTAAGCTTCACAAGAATATTTCTTTTCCTTGATATTGCCGATTCTGAATGCGTCGCAAATCTCGTAGCTTCTCAGGTGTATTTCCAATCTGTTCACTGGTAGATCCCTTAAATCTTCATATACTCCCACTCCACGTTTCTCTTCAACTCCTGAAATCACTACATTGTATTTTCTGCTTTTGCCTTCCATTCTTTCCAGCGTTCTTTTTAAGTTTTGAATTTCCAGTTTTAACGTATCCATTTCTTTGTTTCCCCTATCGTATTTCATCCAGTCTTTTCTAAACCTCTCTGCCAGTCCTTTATCTCTTACTAAAACTGTTTCGTTTATCTGCTCTTTAGCTGTCATGTCACTTAATTCCTTCTTCCCCTCGGCCGCGAGAGCTTCCTTCAGTGTACGTCCGATCACCTCCACTACCAGATCCGTACTCTCGTAAAAATAAACCCCATGACTTAAGCTGAAATTAGCACCATCCTGACTCTGACACGTTATACTGTGTATACTAAAAATATATAAATACAATTTCTTTATTGAAATTAAACGCCCACACTGTTTTGTTTTACATGATTACTATTCTGTTTCAGATGATATGGAATTACCATATTTTAGAGGTCCTAACGGTGCTCGCGGTAATTCCAAGCACATTTCCTCAGACCAGGGAATATGAGTATGTTTCAAATGAACGAGAAGGAACAAGCAAAGTATACTATTCTGTGCAGAGAGTCCTTCAACATCCGTCATCGCCATGTCCAAGTGTGTTTTCCTACGAGGGACGAGAGGCAGAGAAAGAACGCTGGTTTGGAGTTGTGCTCGTCACCACAGAGGAACCTCTTAGTGGACTACGTCTTGACATTAAACTCGACAGATCTGCAATACTGCTAGGAGTGAGTGTTGAGACTTTTCTTTTAGAATACACATCAAACAATTTATAATATTATTGCATTACTTTATTTGTTCGACCCTTTAGTACCATCCGGTGTCGAGGTTTTTAAAAGAGCCTTCCATTTCACGTGGTCTCTTGCAAGCTTCTTTGCTTCATTCTTTTTCCCTTCAAAATCCCTTCAATCCAATCTTCCCAGGAACGTCCAGGCCTTCCCCTTGATCTCCTTCCTTCCATTCTAGTTTGCCAGGCCTGTTTTGGGATCCTCTCTTCACCCATGCGTTGAAGGGCGGTAGTAATTTGCACTGAAAAATGTAAAATTGCACCGGGGTAAATTGCACTGAAAATGATGGAGTTTGTAAATTGCACCAAATTCAAAATGTTAACTGCACTCTAGCACTGAATTTATTATGTGTAAATAGCACTGATTACCATTACTATGTTCGGGCAGTTTTCTAGGTTGTACTCAATGCTCATCACCAGATGTCGCGGTGAATACGCGCTGCTAGTACGGGGTAGTTCTTATTTCCACCACCACGGGCACTTCTACTGCTGCACTTTACCAGTAATGTCTCCAGTTTGTCATTGAGTCTAGTGCCAGTGAGTGAAATGTAATCTCTATCAGTAATTACATCAATTGCTTTTAAATTTTATTACGACAGTCAACTGAAAAGTGAAGTGAAATCTAGGTGTACTTTTCGAAAATGCAACACTAAAGGTTATACTATAGGGAATAACAGTAATGTTGTTAGAAGCGATTTGGTAGTAGTAGTGCAAAACGAAAGGCTATGGAAGCAAAGTGGTTCGATCTGTACTGAAAGAATTTCCTGAATATAACTGTATAGACATTAATGATTTAACTGTAATAAAGAGAAATGTATATAATTCGCGGAGAAAGAAATATCCTAAATTTCCCGCTCACAGAAATGAAATTCGTGACAAGATTCTAGCTCTCGATATTAAGACAAACTAAGATGGACAATTTCTAATCCATAACGACAAAGACAGTGTGATTGTAATATTCAGCTGTCGCACTAATTTGAACTTTTTAGTAACGTGTCCTTTGGTATATGTTGGCGGAACATTTGACTATTGCCTCAATGTTTACACTTCACGGTTTTAAGAATGGTCACTACGTGCCTTTGGTATTCTGTTTGCTTCCAAATAAAACCAGATATTCATATCAAACTATATTTCGCATTATCTGTGACGAGTGTAATGAACAATTAAATAAGACATTTGAGTCCAGAATTATAATTTCGGATCTAGAAATAGCTATACATGATGCAGTGCGAACCGTGTGGTCGAATACTGAAATCTTTCTGTGCAGATTTCACTTAACTAATGCATGGTGGAAAAAAATGCAGACTTTAGGGCTGGCAGGTGAATACAAAGACAAGGACTCAACCTTTGGACACCTTTACACTATGTGTTTGGGTTAGTATACTTGGAATCATGTGAAATAGGTGATTCGTTTGTACACAATTTGATGTCACTGCAACCCGAAAGTGAAAAGGTAAAATTTTGTTCTTACTTGGTAGAAAAGTATATTGATGAAAGTGCCAATGTTCCTCCCTTTATGTGGGCAGCCAAATCAGCAGACACTGGGCGAACTACGAATGCATGCGAATCTTTTCATTCGCATTTCAATGCAAGCTTTAGTTCCTGTCATCCATTTTTATATGTATTTGTGGAAGAGCTAACATCTTATCACACCGAGGTGTATATAAAAATAAACAGCTCCGAAAAATCACACACGGGAAAAAATTATTTCACAATAAATAAACAGCACTACATTGAGAAGCAAATCAGTAAATATAAACAGGGTCAAATTGAACGCTTCGCATTCGTCAAGAGCACCTGCTATTATTTTTCAAAGTGAAATAAAGAACAGTCAGTCGCGGTGCAAAAACATCCAACAAGCTTCATCAGTGCAATCTGTATAATGTTCCAGTGCAGTTTACACGGTAAGTACAAAAACAAGCAGTGCTATTTACCATGTGTAACTTTGATAGTTCAGTGTAGTTTTCATAGTTTTCAGTGCAATTTCCAATCGCCAAACCATCTCATTGCTTATTTTCTATTTGTTGAATTTTCAAATTTGTTCTTATTGTCTGATTTCTAATTCTATCGCGCCTAGTATCTCAATTATCTCAATTTTTGTAGCTTGTGGCTAAGATTCGAAACCATAAATTAATATTAATACCTGTGGCGGCTCGTGACTTGTCGCAGTGGGTGTGCAGTATATTACATCCTCTCCACTTTTACTCCCTTTCTTTCTCTGGCACACATCACGCAATTCTAATTCGTATTTCATATGGGCAATTGAGTTCTTAAAGCACTACAGTCCATATCGGACCAGGGCCGGCCAACCCGACTGCCAGCCTCACGCCCACATCATCCAACCGATACAGCTCAGCATCTCGACAACCCCAGCCAAAAAGTTGGCTTTCATGACCAGCAAGCTCCTCAATTTCCTCACGATGCTAAGTGGGCACCGGTCCTATACCCGGGACTTAAAATCCGTACCGCCAGGGGTGGGGATCGAACCCGGGCCGCATTCCGTGGCAGGGAACCAAGGCATGACGCATTACGCCACGGCGCAGGACTAATTGAGCTCTATGTTTTGCTATTCTTTTTTAAATGACCAATACCCAAAAACTATTATTTGTCCAGATGCAATTTCTCTCACTCGCAAACAATAAGCACAGAAAACACCTTCTCTTCTAAGAAAAAGATTTATCTCCTTCAATTTCGCCATGTTATTCATTTCCACACTTTCACAGATTCAAATTTGCCGCTATGCGCAGACACAACTGCATACAATTTGCTATCAGAACGCAAACATAACAAACAGTAATAAAAACTGTAACAAAATAACTATTCCGAACTGAAGTATTGGCCTTAGTAAATTATGACATGAAGAGTAATTATATGCATTTATAATCGCTTAATAAGACTAGATGTAATTGTGTTTATAACATTAATATAATATAATATTAATATAACATTTTAATATAGAAGATAGCTACATTATGTTTAGAACCGTCACGTTGGTTACCTAGTAGGCTCTGCTAAACAACGGGAGAGGAATGCTCGTAGCAAGGCAAACGGAGGGACTTGAGAACGTAGTGCGCTTGCGCGGTAAGAATCGCATGTGTTGGCCTTGTCGATTATGCTGCCTTAACTCGCCGTACTCTTAAATGCAAATTTTGCACCTCTCCCCGCGTACCCCTCGCCTAAAAGCTACCTTCGCCAGTCGCAAAATCGGGTTTATGCGTTTCAGCTTGTTGACTGCATGTGCTGACATTTAGTAAAGAGGACGCGGGAAAATTAAACGAGCAAGTTCATACAGAAGAAAGTTAGACATTCGACTTTCTCATATGCATAAAGGTAAATACACATTCACTTGCGGAAAATATTAGTGGGTGTGCAGTTGCGAGTATGCGCTCCCCCAGGAACCGCCACTGGTTGTCAGTGTTGTAAATACGCTTCGTTTTCAAACATGTTTACAACACCTGTACCATCAACGTTCTCTGCACAAATCAAACCTCGCGTGCTAGAACTATCTATAACAATAATTTTATATTGAATAAACTTTAATTTTCATGCATACCCTCTTCTTCCTCCTCTTTTTTGTGTGTGTCAGTTCTTTCTATTTCACTAAATATTTTCATATCATCTTCGATGGCCGCACATTTATGGAGCTCCATGTGTGTTAAATGTTATTGCCAGGACCCGGATCTTTTTGACATGTCATAGTTTTTGTTCATGGAATATGTAAGCGAAGCACGATTTTATAAATGGTGATTATAATTATGCAATTCTCGTGGATCAAATAATCATATTTTGCCTTTTTTAACGTTTCTTTTTCTGTCATTTTCTTGTCATTTTTCATATTATAGTCATATCTTCTCTTAACTGTTCGTATTTTTGTTATATTTTTATATTTCTATTCCAGTTTCGCATATATACTTGCAGTCGTCCCAAGGACCAATTTTTCACATCTCCTAAGTTTGTCTGTAATGTTTCTTACAATTGTCTTTATTAGAAATGTTATGTTTCCGCGATTTTGGAGAGTAAGCTATATGTAATTTCCTATTGTAATTCTTCCTTCTGATCGCCCTTAAAATGAGACATTCATTTCATTGCTCTGGATTGAGCAATTATATAAATTCAAAATGCAACAATAAAATTAATATTATTTATTATTGAGTGTGCAAGATTTTTAAAGTAGATCTTCAATACAACGTTAATTTAAACATCAATAAACTTTTGAAGAAATTTGAAAATGCACCCAAAAAGAATTTTAGGCCATATTTATTGTCATATTTTCTAATTTTTTTTTTTTTTTTTTTTTTTTTTCGGTCATAAGTGCTTGCATATTTCTAACATTTTTAGGTCATAAACATCCGGGCCCTGGTTATTACAGACACATGCAGTATATTAACAGAGTTCCTATAAGAAGTTAAACGTTTGTTTAGTTAGTTATAAACATATCCCTTCCTAAACTTTTAGCGCAATTTAGAAACTCTTCTCTCATACCGAGCTAGATGTCTCCATGGTAACGATTCCCGGGTCCCGGGTTCAATTTCCGTAGCCTCTAACCGTCAGTTTTTTCGTGGTTTTCTCTGGTCGGCAGGTGAGTGCTGGAGCGGTTCCTCTTATACCACGAATTTCCTGTCCCCATCATTTCTATTCACGTTTCAGGATTGTAGGACCAAGCGACGGCGGTTGGTGTGTTGCGTTAGGACGAAGGATTTTGTGCTCTGGAAATATTTCTCCCTAGCGCTTGACGGGACTGCTAGGGTCCCCTTCCTTCCTGGAGGCTATCTCGCCTATCCCGGGGACCCCCTTGCGCGTGACTAAGTTAGGACTAGCCAGCATCGGGATCAGTGTCATGTTGCAATCGTTAGGGACCCCGACCTTGCTAGTGCACTTCACCTTTCACATCTGATTGTCCTTCATCCCTTCTTACGCGCCTCCGTATGTATGTTCCAGTCACGGGATGACTACGTCTGTCTGCTCTTTTCATATACAGGATGGAAGGCACCACTTCGGTCATACGTTAACCAGGGATTCTACATGATGAGTGCAACAAATATGTCCAATACAATTATTGTCAATAAAGAGCTGTTTCATTAAAAAAAAAACACATAATTTGCACCAAATATTTGGAGCCATCTAACTTTTAGACGAATGGGTATAAATAGTTTATTATTTCACTAACTGTCGCGTAAACATTGTGTGAACAATGCTGTAATGTGTTTTTAGCTTAATTCGAATGAATTTAGCCACAATTTAATGTTAACATGTTATTGGAAGTTTAATTTCCAAGAGAAACGTGGCAATACTTTGTCGCGTGTTTATGTTTGAACGGCTGGAGGGGAGGTTAGGGACGTATATCACCAGGCGTCACTAAAGTTAGCGTGAACTGCAGAGGGGGTGGGGTGGAAAGAGAAGGACAGGCGACACTTTCATGAGCCACCTATGAACATTAGTGGGTGGGGTGGCAGCTTTAGCTGTCATTTTTGTCAAGGAAATCATTAATTTTATTTCAGCTTGGTACTCTAAAAAAGAGCGCAATTGTTTTAAAAAATAAAAAGGGAAGAGTTGTATTTATTTGTATACTAAAAGTGATTATCTATATTGTTTTAGCTTGTAAGGAACCTTGTAACATTAGGAAAATCTATATTCCTTATGTCGGCATTGTTTTAGCCCTAAACTACGTAGTTTCGATTGTTTCATTTTTCTGTTTAACTCTGGAAAACTGAATCTTCAGTTGCGAATACATCATTTCAGTAACATTCACACCTGTCAAGCATAACATCTGATTCGTGTGCATTTGCACGAAATGGTGGTCACCTCAGCGGTACGGTAAACACACTGGTCAGTGTTTTGTTTACGTCTGAGAACAGTGTACACGCCGGTCGGATACAACACAGGTCGCTGGTATGTGCGAGGACTAATTCTATCAGCTCTGTGTTGCCATTTACATTGCCGAAAAACGGACTATTTACAAAACGATTAAACCTACCGAAACAAAAGTTACAAAACTGTATCTACGAGCCAGGTTATTCTGGCCAAAGCAATATCTTCTATCTGTATGTTGTACACACTGTCCATCCCTGTCATACTCATTGCAAATTGACTCTTGATAAAATATTGATAATGTACTTTGCGACATTTACCTAGTGTCGTTATTGCGCTCACATTTATCAGTATTATTTTCTGTTTCAGAACTGGAAGGGAGAAGTGACTACCAAAGATAATGTTAAATTTACGATACTGAACCTGAATCAGAAGATATTGCCAGGGCCGCCTTTGTCAGTACGTATTTTTGTTAAGTATGGAGAAGCAGAACCCATTCCAAGGCTGGAGTCCATTAGGCTGAATGGGCGTCAGATCTGTCCTCCAGACCAAGGTAAATATCTCTTGCTATTGATTGACCAATATCAAAGAAACCACGATCAAATTACGAGACTACGAAATTGCTTGAGGTTTAAAAGTGGTTCACTCTGTATTAAAATGTCATACTCTTTCCATGACATCGAGAAACAAGTAAAGAGTGATTGAACTAAAATACTACACAGTATTGAACAAGTGAAACAAAGATTATCCAACATAAATGCTGGAAATGTCTGATGCCATGAAAAAGTTATTAGAAATGAATTTATAGATCTACATATTTTGCACTGCGCTTTTGCCTATCTCATAACGTTTAGTTATACAAAATTCCTTCCAAATTAAGTGGACTTCATAACCTGTTCTCAGAAAATTCAAGACAATCGTTTTATTTGCCATATAAATATCTTAAATATATTTTATATTAATCAAAAGCGTTAAGAGCTATTTTTGAGAAAATATAACATTTCATAAAATGTTTCATGAAAAAGGCAGTTTAGGGGTGGAGAACTTTGTTTTACATCTTTACATCTTTAGAAGACACTGAAATTCAATACCAAAACGATTATTCTTCTATCTACTTCATATTAATCGACATAAACATTTGTACAAATTGTCTTATTATATTTTTCCTTGTAGGTGCAATGGGAATAGGGAAAGGTTTAAGTGATAATCTTTTAAGAGTTGTTCGCTAAGCGATGACTTTGAAAGTCAATTTTATTTGCATGACCAAGAGATAAAAGAATGAACCACGATTTCCTATTTGAGAAGAATATATTTGAAAACGCAAACCAACAAAGAATATTTCGGAAATGCTTTGCTCCAGCCCCCTCCCCCTAAATAAAATACAAATATATTGAATGCAAATTGCATGCTTTAACAAGATCTACATTTTTGTGCATATATCTCTTACGTTTACCAGCTATGCAAAAGTCATCCAGAAGAAAGACGATTTCAAAAGCTATTCCCAGAAAATTCAAGATGCACCTACATCTCATCTGTCACAAAAATATCTTAAACACATGGTACTTTAATCAAAATCATTGGAGCCATTTCTGTGAAAATCAAAATGTTCGAAAAATGTTGCACTACTAAAGGGTAGTTTGGGGTGGTGGATTTACTTGATCTTTATGTCGCATCATTGGAAAATGCTGAACTTACATACAAAGTTTGGTGTTTAACCAACTGTTTGTTTTTGAGAATTTATACTGTTCACAGATATATACACACGCATCTGCGAACATTCAGATATTTTTCTCATTTTTTATTCAGGGTGCCTCAAAACACGTATTTTCGACGAAATCGCGATATCGAGCTTTTGGGTGCAGAAATAGAGTACGTACGGAGGGGATTCCACACTTAGCCTATGCAGGCTATTGTGCTCTACGGGCGTGTGGGAACCCGGGCGTGCAACAACCAGCGCGAGTCCCTAAAGTGTGCTGCATATTCATCTCGACACCAGGGTTCGCCAAGCAGTCAGCAGCAACATGGGCTTCGACAGCAGTCCCACCGTCTCCGACAGGCCTTGCAAGTACGAGGCCGCCCATCCGTTGAGAACAGCAGTTACAGTGCGCAAATCCCCCACATGGCAGAGCTAACTCGTCCATCGCCAACACTTCCGACCGTGAAAGCCTGGATTGAAAGGAAGGTGAAATGAAATGGAGAGACGAAAAAACCCACGCGTCAGGAAGGTCGGCCGTGGGAATCGAACTCACGAGCTCTCGAATGCGAATCTCACACGTTACCGCGGATCCATCTTGCTCGGGTTTTGGGTGCGTGTAATACCTCCTTCACCTACAAGGTATGTGGAAAAGAAACTAAAAATACATTGATATATTCACACGACGTGCTCTACCAACTATAAACTTGCATATTACATCCATTACATCTAATAGTATGCATACAAAAAGTGATTCTCACTTTACCCTCCTCACTATGCGTATATATTTGCCTAGGTACATGCTTAGGTACAACCACATTGAACCACAATGTTACAATAATTGGTTACAACATGCGAAATGATATTCAAATGTTTATTCGTAGTCACAAGCTCTTGCGAGGAAAAGAAAAGACAGGGACCTAAAAGCTAGAATCGCAAACTTTCAAGCATACCAGTGTTTCAAAATGACAGCAAACCAAGATGTAAAAATATAGTTTATGCAATCCTAGCATTAAAACAGCTTATTTTGAGGGCATATATCATGTTAAATTGCCTTCTTTCTGGCACCAGTGCCAGAAAATGCATGATGTAATTACTATAGCATTAACATCACTGTCATAACAATGTTCTCCAATATGCCTGTAAGAAAACCTGCAAATACCAGTAATATGGTTTGATTAGTTAAACTAATGCATTTTTCTTTTCTCCATCCACAAAACTTTTCGTATTCTTTTTGTAAACATTTTGATTTTTCTGGAATTAATAAACTCTCAGCACTCTTAGCTTCATTCAAAATGCCAAATGAAATACAATCCATATCTTCAACAGCTTTATCATTAACTTCCATTTTCCTCTATATGTGTTAAAGCAAATGAAACATCTCCTTAGCAGCCATTTTACCTCATACATCTCTGATCTCTGACACATTATTATTTTACATTTAGTAAATTTATTAGTTATTTTTATATATTAAATAAGGAAAAATTGAAGCTATTAACAGTGAAGCAACAAGATTCTAAAGTAAGAACAAATTAGAAACTAAAAACTTCACTTATCTTAGTATTATTTGCTGACCCTGGGTTTCAAGCTGTGTCCAGCTCATTCTCAAAGCTTCCCATCGGAGGTTGGGAAGCACCGAGTTGCATGCTTTAGCAGAGTATTTGTAAAGATACCAACATGTACAATGGCTTTGAGAATGAGCTAGACACAGCTTGAAACCCAGGGTCAGCAAATAATACTAAGATAAGTGAAGTTTTTAGTTTCTAATTTGTTCTTACTTTAGAATCTTGTTGCTTCACTGTTAATAGCTTCAATTTTTCCTTATTTAACTTATTTGGTTTGAAGCATTTGTTCCTGGCTACAATTACCATTTTAACTATGATGGATAATAATTTAGAATTTCATAGTTATTTGTTTAATGGTTTATATGGCTTTGAGAATGAGCTGGACACAGCTTGAAACCCAGGGTCAGCAAATAATACTAAGATAAGTGAAGTTTTTAGTTTCTAATTTGTTCTTACTTTAGCATTTTTATATATTTTAATGCTAGAATTGTATAAAACGTTGTATGTAACATGTGTATAATCTTTTCATTGTGACATCAGTGACATAAATATTTCCAATAAAGGAACATAAAATATCTCATGGTTAGTGTGGGCTAGGCAGTTACCCAGGAACAAAGCCACATGCCTGGGCCATCGGAGGTTGGGAAGCACCGAGTTGCATGCTTTAGCAGAGTATTTGTAAAGATACCAGCATGTACAATGGTTGGTTAGCCAACACTAAGGGATTCTTTGTCTTACAAACCACCGTTAAGACACCTATATCTTTATAATTTATTTATGCCAACAAACTTACTTTGCCCACACATGGCTTGTGTGTTTAAAAACACCAACAGTAAGTTTGTTGGCATAAATAAATTATAATTACCATCTGAAGGTTACTTAATCCTGGGACATAAAGTACTTACAATAGTAAGTCACCATTGGGGTAATTTGTCTGATGTGAGACTACCTATGTGGTTTACCAGGAGAAATACGAACTGGTATGAGAATTTAATGCCATTCTGGCAGTTTGTCACAATAGCTCAGTGGTTAGAGCAGCCGCCCGGTAAGCGGAAGGTCTGTGGTTCAAATCCCAGTTGTGGCATTGAATTTTTAACTTCCAGTTCCACCTCTCAAACTTTGCCCACACACGGCTTGTCCCTAAGCCTATCTGAAACATGAAAGGGGAAGTAATATGATAGGAAACGAAGGAAGCAAAATTTGAGGTAGAAGAGAAACTACTCCAGCATTCATCTTGATAGCAAGGGAAAACCATAAAAAAACTATGGTCAGAATGGCCAGCTGCAGGAATTGAATCCAGGACCTTCTGAATGTGAGCCTCACACATTGCCAAAGAGTCATCTCATTTTTTTCAACTCCATTAAAGATGAAAGCTGCCAATCTATATCATAAGTACATTAGCAAAAAGCACCTGTACCTGCACCTGCTGCGCAGTAAAAGTAGAAAAATTGCATGCATATCAGAGGTTTAAATAGCAAATCTGTTCTTCAAAAACGTTTATTAGTTTAGGCAACACAACTAACCATGAACGTCGGCAGACTTTTTTCCGGGGGGGGGGGGGCAAATGTTAGAATTTTGCAATCAGATAATATTATAGTGTTTGTTGCGGATAACCATATAAATTTGCGCTAAATAGAAATTGTTCTTTACCTAAAAATTAAAATAATAGTTTAATAGTCAGCACATTAAGCTCATTAATTTCCAAGAGGGGGCCGCAGCCCTCCCTTGCCCCCCTTCGCGACGCCCCTGCAACTAACTGACCTTTACATACTGGAAATTGATGACAGTGTTGCTGAAATCAAATTAAGAGTAGAAGCTGAGTCAATTAATAATACAAAACAATCACATTTTTAAATTTCCCAGAACATGATTTAAAGGCTAGTTTCCTACATTAACAATCAGATGTTGATGTCTGATTGATAATGAAGGAAACTAGCTGAATTGCATTGGAAGTTTGTACATTTTATTTAAACTCCTTTTTCATGTGCATTATATACAACAAAAAATAGATAGTTCTTGACAACCATAAACGGAATGAGAAGTAAATACTAAGAACACTCAGCCTTGGAAACATTCCAGGAAATTTAAAAAAATAGTTATTTTCTGTTATTGAATCAATTTCTACTCTTAAATTATATGAGCTGTATATGTTTACCTATCTACCAATAGGAGTTACGAAGTCTTGAAGCTTTCCTGGTGGCAAAATGAAGATAACTCTTCTCGGGCTATCAGCAGGTGAATTCTGGAATCATTCCCTGAAGATGAGAGTGATGTTAGCTCTTGAAAGCTCGGAATCACTTCCAGTATTCACCTGGCTGATAGCCTGAGGAGAGTTATTTTCAATAGGAGTTACTATTCCAAATGCAAGCAATTTATTACTAACTATAGTTTCTTCTTAAATATAGAGAAACCATTCACAAGTGCACCACACACATCACCACCCAGGAGAACAACTCCAGATTACTATGAAGTTGATGAGGTACCGTCAAAGCCCTCTCGGCAGCCAGGAAATAGTGAAGTTGATGAAGAGTATTATCCTAATGTTGGAGCAAATCCTACAAGAGCTCCTGCTACAACAAGAAGACCACCACCACCAGGTAGCACTATGTTATAATTAGGGCTAGGAAGTTCATGCATTTGCGTGTTTTTTCATAGGGGCTAAAAATGTATGCTTTTACATTATGTGCATGAATTATGGAATTTTCAGTTATTTGGACATGATTTTATGGTGCATATAATTGCATATTTTCTTGATTTTGATAAATGCATAATATTTCAATATTTTATCCCCCATATTGCATATTTTAATGATTTTTATGGTTTTTTTATTATTTTTTCCATCTGTATAATATTTTTCATATTGGTACTATTGCACAAGATGCAACTCGCGAGGTGGCGAGAACTAATGCTGAGTCATGTTGTCATGCAGTGAATCCCCTGTTTCCATCCTTTCATTATATGTATATGCACAGAGAATAATCAGTGCGTTATCTGAGAGGTTTATATTAACAAAGATAAAGTGCAGGTCAACGTTTTGAGCAGCACAATTATAGCAACAGTTGCCTGCCCACCAGTAGCTGTGTCTTCAAATGTAACAGTGTTATGAACTGGTTCCCACCAAATTAAATTAGATGTATAAAATGTTAAAAAGCTCTTCAAATGTCAAAAATAAAACCAAGTTTGAGTGCTAGATTTATTGATTTACAGGAAGAGTTTTTGGGTGATTTAATATCTACAGATAATAGGGTACTGTTTTGTGAAGTGTGTGAGAAAAGATTTCAGATAGTTCAGTACATAAATACAGCAAAACAAGGAGAATTTAATCAGAAAACTCGCAAACAAAGAACCTGTTCAAAAACAGCTAGTAGAGTGTTCAGGAAGTAGGGTTATTGAATTTTCCTCGACTTGTGCCAAGCATTTTTAGCTGCTGATATTCTCTTGTTCAAAATTAATAATCTGAGATTTAAAAACTTTCTTGCCAAGTACACTCGACAACATGTGTCTGAAGAAAGTACACTGCGTAAGACTTATGTAGGACATTGTTACAATAACATATTGTCAAATATAGAAAATGAATTAGTGGATCAGTTTGTGTGGTTGTCTGTTTATGAAACTGCTGATTCTGAGCACCGTTCTATTGCTAACAAAAGACTACACCTTATCTTCTTAATGTGTGCAAATTGTCGACCACTGACAATGTAACTGTGACCCAGTTTGTGAAGGAATCTTTGAAATTACTATGGCCATGTGGAATCAAATATGACCAGTTACTTTTGTTATATGGTAGCTTATGACTTGTGGATACTCATTTTTAATTGAATAGTATAATGAACAGCTTAAAATCATTTAATCCACAGAAACAGGTTTACATGGTTTATAACACCCTTCTTCAGTGCACATTTATAAACTGTAGTTAAAATATCCATTAAAAAATAGTACAAAAGATTACCAGGCATTAAAATACCTACATTTCTGCACAATGCTATTTCACTAGGGCAGATGAAGTCTTGGATTACACATTTTATGCCATTTTATATTCACTTTACTTGCTATTTTCCAAAACTCAAAATCTACCTTAAATAACAACAAATTTAGAGACTAAAAGCTTCACTTATTTTAGTAATTACTGCAAGTTCTTGAATTAATATGCTGCTAACATATGTTTCACGATGTCTCCATCACATTTGCAAAGTTCTACTTAAAGCAGATACCATAGTAATATTGAAGCAATCTATCTTCTCCCATAAAATAGAAATAGAGGCCTGAAAAGGCTTAAAATGTGTGAGATAAAATATCTGGATCAGAATATTAATATAAATCTTCATTTGTTTTGTGAACAAATAATACATATAATCTCATGTATGTTTTCTTGAAGTTTTCCCCACTCTGCAAGATAATTTTGTTTTTAAACTATATCAGTCATTTGAAACTTTCCAATGGATTTTTTGTTGCACAGGTATTAAGTGACATAATTCTAAAAATCTGATGTGTTGAGCTAGCATGGTTTTCTCTGCTCTTGTGCTGGCCATTCTTGCTCCTCTATCTTGCTCGTGTTGGTTGGGATGAACATTTGCACAAATTGCCTTATTGCTTGTTTCCTTGTGGGTGCGGGGGGGACTGTTGGAATACAGTGGGCTTTGTGCAATGGTCAAGTGCTGTAGAGCTTTGAGATTCTGTTGTCTTTGCACACTTGGGATATAAAAAAATGAACAATGATGATCCATTTCACGAAGATTCTGGGTTTTCCGAAGCTCACACACATGGCGGGGAATGTCTCCGAAATGGTTTGCCCTATGGGAAAATGTGTTGAGACATGAATTGTGTATTTTGGCAAGATCTACATTATTTTTCCAACCTCTCCATTTCTCTATAAAATCTTAACCCCTAACATGCTGACCTGTCATGGCATGTAATACATCCTCTGATTGGTGATCAGAGGATATGGTCAGTGAATTTATTTTGATGAGTCTCCCGGTCAGGTCGGTGAGACCCGTAAACCTATGACAGGTGTGGTCCTCCAGACATTCTGGGGGTTGTGAGAGAGCGATGTGACCACCAAAACATAAAAGTATGGTGCTCTCTAAAAAACGGTTACTATTACTGCTATTGCTCTCTTCAATAAATATTGGAGAGCAAGAGGATTAATGACTTCATTGTCAGAAATCCAGCATTAGCTAACAACAACAACAACAACATTTTTTGTATAGTATGATTTGGTCTGTCTCTGGCGGTTTGCCAGTTATGCAAAGGTGAACACGACTACAGGGGCTATAGCCAGAAAATTCAGAATATACATTTCGTTTGCCACAAGGTATCTCAAACATACGATATTTTAATCAAAATCGTTGGAGCCATTTTCAAGAAAATCAAAATTTTCGACGGATTTTCCATGTAAGGGGTGGTTTGGGGTAGGGCTATTTTCTTCAAGGTCTTCGTGTTGCATTCTTGACAGACAAGCTTAAATACCAACTTTGGTTTTTGGCTGACTTTTCGTTTTTGAGTTGTGCTGTCCACAGACACAGATTGACAGACACACACACAGACCTTTTTCTGAAAATGCTTTTTTTTGGATTCAGGGGTCTCAAAATGTATATTTCTGGTGAAATCTCGACATCAAATTTTTGGGTGGAATACAATACTCCCCTACTTACCAGCAGAGAAAGTAAAAATTGTATTTTATAGTCTAGTACAGGGCCGGCAAGATGAGCACCCGAGGTGTTAAATGCTTTGCTCCTACAATCACCTCTTCCTGTTTCCTTCTATTTGTAAGATAAACAGACAGGTGCATAGGCCACAGTGGCAGTAATTCGGATTTTGGGTGAATCAAATGTAATGTGTAATCAAATGCATACTTTTGCACTCAAGAGTTGGCTAGGAAAGCACAAAGAAAGTTAATGACACTAGAGAAAATGAGTGAAGGATGTAGCAACAATGTAGATGGCATTGTGTAAGAAATCGCTCTCACCACATTACTGAGTCTAGCCAAAACTTAAGTTGACAAAAGCAATTCTACCTTTCCTTTGTTTTGTTATACAATAGTTGTTGTGCAGTTCCAAAATACTGGGTAAGACATTTAAATAGTTTCTATACTGTATTCTCTGACTCAGGGGTCTCCGTCTAGGGGATATGTGAATAGCGACCACAAGGTACCCAAGCTGAGCAGAACATTACTTCCACTTACTGGTGTTTTGCTCCTCACTGTAACTTTTTTATCTGACCTTACCTTGGTTATCTCTTGTTCTCTTCTGACCCTGATGCTATTAGGGTTCCTGAGGGCTAGGGAGTCTTTATTTTTCCAACCTCTCCAGTTCTCTAATTTCTCTATAAAACCTTAACCCCTAACATGCTGACCTGTCATGGCATGTAATACGTCCTCTGATTGGTAATCAGAGGATATGGTCGGTGAATTTATTTTGATAACTCTCCCGGTCAGGTCAGTGAGACCCGTAAACCAACGACAGGTGTGGTCCTCCAGACATTCTGGGGGTTGTGAGAGAGCGATGTGACCACCAAAACATAAAAGTATGGTGCTCTCTAAAAAGCGGTTACTATTACTGCTATTGCTCTCTTCAATATCATCAGTGAAAAATATTGGAGAGCAAGAGGATTAATGACTTCATTGTCAGAAATCCAGCATTAGCTAACAACATGGTAAAATCAGGACAACTCTGAAAGGTATTTTTCCTAACTTAATTCATCTAATTTGTTTGGCACACGCTCTTCATCATATTTCTGAGACAATACGTGATTCTTTCCCATTGGTAGATTTGTGTCCAGTACAAAGAGAAGTTTTGTTAAATCTCCTAAAAGAGTTAAGTTGTTTAGATCAACAGCACCTAATATCCGACTTCCTCCTGCACCAGTGCTAACTCGATGGGGAACATGGGTCGATGCAGTTTAATATTATGCCGAGAACATAGAAATAGTCGAAGAGGTTGTTAATTTATTGGACTCGAAAGATACTTCATCAATAGAAACTGTGCAAAATATTCTGTCAGGCACTGGGTTAAAAGAGGATCTTAGTTTCATATCTGCCCATTTTTCTTTCTTACCAACAGCCATAATGGCATTGGAAGATGTAGGATCTCCTTTGCATGAATAATTTACTGTCTTTGAAAAACAATATGTGATCCTGGTAGCATAGGACAAAAAGTGAAAGAGAAAGTGAATCATGTAATTTCAAAAAATTCTGGTTATAAACAGCTGTGCGATATTCGAGACATCCTCGAAAGAAAACCTCTGTCACACCAAGAGACTTAACTCTCTGTGAAGCAGTTAACATCATTTAAATATGCCTCGTTAACATCTTGTGATGTGAAGAGAAGTTTTTCACATTACAAAAGTGTTTTGCGAGACAACAGATGATGTTTTACAGTTGAAAATTTGTGCAAAGTTGGTTGTGAACTGCAATTTAGAGTTAATACTAGCAGCAGGACCACTTCTGCTTCAACCTCTAAGGAATAAGATAACTTTATTTATTATTTATACTAGCTCGTCTTATTTGCTGCAAAGGGACATTAATTGTTTTAATTAAATAGTGCATATTCCTTGGGATATTTTCAAGTTTTTAAGAGCATATTTTAGTGTTTTTTAGGGCATGAACTTCCAAGCCCTAGTTATAACCAAAGGCAACTTCTGACATCTTGGTAAAGGGGTGTAACTAATTAACAAAAATATGAAACACAGTCAATGCAGACTAGCCAATAAACATCAAAGTTCTCTATGCCAAGCTAGATAATTATAAATAAAACTGTCACAAATGTGTGTACATATTACCTTTCAATTTGAAATTCTAATTTTTATTGTTGTTATTGGCATGTATTTCATTAAACATTCAAGCAGAAACCGATTTTTATTGAATTTGATAGTTTAGCTGAATATTTAATTTTTCTTTTTTTCAAAGCATATTATGAACCTGAAGTGGAAACTTCCAGAAGGCCTCCACAACAATCAGGAAGTAATCAGAACAACTACGAACCTTATGACATTACAACTTCAAGAAATACTCCAACAAAAAAAACTACAAGAGGTATAGTTTTTGTCATAGTGAAAGGAAAAAATTGATTTATTCAGATGATAGTTATACATAAGCATACATATTTAAAGCAAGTATACGCTAGTATTACATTTTTAATGGATGTACTGTTATCAGCAAACTCACTCACACTACTTCAATTTAATTTATTAATTTTGTAGTTCTTGAGAAAGTCTAACGTGAGCCTAAATTACTTCAAACTAAATAAGACTGTTTAACAACTGAAAAATAATTTCAAACTGCTGTTTGTTCATCAGCTCATGATCTTAGGGGAATGAAGGGGAGAGGAGAGATATTCCATGTAGTGTAATCCAAGTTTTGCAAACTTCCTCGCAAATGCTGCTGCTGGTTATGTTGACAAGTTACCTTCAATGTTATTCATGCTATGTTTACTTACAACTAACTTCTCTTAACTTCAGTTGTAAAATCATACAAGCCACTAACATTATGTCGGAAGTAAAGACAAAAGGAGTGTAGCAGTAGATATACTGGCACCTAGGACTGCTGTGAAATCTGCTTTGATACTGTGATTGCAGAACAAAGGGATTCACAATGATGGTTCTATGTGTAAAATAGGTACTTAGTGCTCTTCCTAATGATCTTAAGGGAAAAGTTGATAATTTCATTGCTTTCAAAATTGCTGCTGAAGAGTACTTATGCTCAAAATCATTTTATTCTGTACAAGATTATCTGAATGACAAATTATCCTGATAAAGTTTATGCAGCTGTGCAGGTAGTATCTGGCTGTTTTAGTAATAATTATGATGATGAAGATGTAGTTTTAAAGGCACTCAACTACTTCGTCATTAGCATCTTGTTTTAGTGACAAATTATTGTTAATTACATTTGAGCCTACTCGTAAGCTACTTAATGTATAGATATTAAGCAACTACAATAGATGTTGTGTTGCTAATAAATAACAAGACATTCTGGTTGTTAAAGTCTTATGAAGTCTAAAATAAAACTCGATTTGCATTTGTACACATATATTATGTTAACCTTACAACTGCAGGGAAGATTTTATTTTATTTCTGAAGTATCCCTGGTTTGTTATTATTTTTTCATATTGCCTGTATATAAAATGTCTTTATGTTCAATATTCAAATACATATGCAACTATATTGTTTATTGTTTTGACATGTTCAATGTTCATGGACCATCATGGCTGCTAGCGAACTTGCTGAATGCAATTCAATCCAGTCTAATGCAATCTTTACAGGATGATTGAAACAAACAAACCTAAAGAGGTTTTTAAAGCAGATGCATTTTTGGTTTCATTGGGCCACACTATCATTGCTTGCCCCCACATATGTCATCTCAATATTATAGAACTAGTTTGGGCCAAGGTAAAATAAATAGTTAAAGAAATATAAAACGTGACTTATCCTTAAAGAAATTGCATGATCTAACACTAGAGGGTATATTACTTGTGACTGAAACAGTCTGGTAGGTTTGTGAAACATAGAAAAGGTAGAAAATGATTAGTGGGAGAACAATGGAGTAGTTGAAAACGATATTTACATTTTATAAGCTAAATACTGCACGAATAACATTTAAGCTCTGCTATTTTGAGTGACTTCTTTGCTTTAATCTAGCGTGAGTATGCATTCCAAGATTGGCACTATTATGGTAAATGCAACCCAAAGCATGAGTCCAAGTATTGCTGTGTATCTGGAATTGTTTACTAACTTACTGATGTAAGTTAGTGACTTACTGACTCATGGTTCTTGCCAGAGAACCATGAGCTGGTCAACAAACTGTGGATGTCTCAACAGGCAGATAATTACAGCTAGGTTAATATATCAAGATAAGGAAGATCAAAGAATAAGATTAGAACCCCCAAACGGGAGAGGAGTTAGACAAGTATTGAAACAATTGAAGAATGGCAGTGCACCAGATATAGACAATATACTCATACTACCTGGCAAAGAGACCAGGTATAATTGACCTTGGTTGTCAAACACTGCGATCACTTATTATTTTGTTTACTGGAACAGCAAAATACTAGTAAATTGGGGTACAGTCAGTAATGTTACACAAATGGACGATCTCTCATGCCCTACTGAAGATATGATTGTATCTGAACAGTGTATGTATACTGTCTTGCCATGTATGTATAATAAACTCGTGTAAGCAACTTGGAAGTTTCACATTCTTTCCTATACACCTCATGGCTTTGTCTAGTAATAGCTTTGGAAATACTAAAAGTGAAGGAAGAGGTCACTATTAATGTGCTATTGCCATTACTAGGGAAGATATGGATAGAAGAGGGAATTTCATCTGAAGTAAAGGAAGGATTGATTGTAAAACTTTCCAAAAAAAGGCAACAACACATGTGTAAAAATTGAAGAGAAATAATACCTTTGAGTATACCAAGAATAATTTTAAACAGAATGAAGGACTCAATAGAACAGAAGATTTGAAAACAATAGACAGGTTTTTGTGGATGGCATAGTTGTGTTGACCTAATAAACACATTATGAATAATTCTAGAATAAAGTAGTGAATAGCAATCCACATTGTACTTGATATTCATAGATTTTGAAAGAGAGTTTGACTCAGTAAAAAAAAATGTATGTGGAAGATCTTAGCGAAATATAGCACACCTCATAAGATATTGAATCTTATACAGGAAATGTATAAAGGGTACATATTTAAAGTAATGCACGAGGGTAGGCTTTCAATTTATGTTAATGTGACAAGTGGAGTCTGACAGCGATGTATTCTTTCACCTACAATATTTTTAGTGGTGCTCGATAATGTTATGAGAAAAATGTTGGAAAGAAGAAAAAGAGGAATGCAATGAGGAATGGGGGAGAGATTGGAAGATCTAGAGTTTGCAGATGACATTTGTCTTTTCTCTTCAAGAATTGATGATATGAAGCACAAATTGGTAGGATTGCAAAAAGAAGCATAGGTGCCAGGACTTAAAATAAATGTTGCCAAGACCAAGAAGATGAGAGTAAAGTCCAAAATTGAAAAAAGGTTATTTGTGGAAGGAGAAGAGACTGAAGAATGTGAAAGCTGGAATTAGAAAAGCAAATGGAACAGAGTATGGAAAAATAAAAATATAACTAAGAAGACAAAAATAAAAATGTTTAATACAAATGTTAAATCAGTTCTTCTATGGGGTGGGCCAAAAGGCGCGATCAGATGTTTTCTAAGTTTGTGTAGCAATAATAAACTCTCACAATTGATGTAAAAACGTTATTTATGTATTGCTGCACTAATAAGGAATGTAAATATGAAACGATAAACATAACTGGGCTAGTCAGCATCATTCTTAAACATCTAATATTTCGGTATGTTCACCATCAATTTCAGCACACAGTTGAATGCACTGCCATGTCCGTCTGCTTGTCTGCCTGAGCATTTCAGGAGTGATCGTTCTGAAGGTGCGGACAATCTCTTTCTTCAGTTGTTCAATGTAAGCCTTCCGAACCTTTCCAAGATTTTCTTTTAAGTAGGACCACAGCCAGTTGTCGTATATTGTCAGGTCCACCTCGTCCAATCTATATAAGAAAGCTGGTACTTAACCATTCTCAAACTGGAGCCCAGAAATGCCCTAAGGCTCCATCTTGTTGAAGAACAATGGTGTTAAGAAGACCAACTCTGTCAAGCTCTGGAACCAGCCATTGAGACATTTCGAGGTATGCTTCTCCAGTCACAGAGGTTTCGAAGAAATATGGCCTGACAATAATTTCACTGGTAACACCGGCTCACATCATGACATGAGGGGGATGTTATTGAACTCAACAACATCCAACATCCTTCACATTCAACGAAGTGAGGGCTATTTTTGGCCCACACGTAAACAATACAAGAGCTGAGATACACGGCGCATTCGTCAGTAATCAAGACATTATGACGAACCGCTAAGGTGGGACATTTGACATACATCACGTCGTGTTTCCATATCACTGTCACTTAATTCATTTATGATGGTGGGCCTGTATGAACGATAACCCTCATTTTTCATCCAACAGCGCAACAAAGTTCTTGGGATTTGCATTTCTGCCTATCGTTTCCTTGTTGATTTCTTTGGCAAACATTCCAGTGATTCGGACAGAAGATTATTAACATCATCACTGAAATATTTTTAGGTCTTCCGCTACGTTTTGCATCCAAAACAGAGCCCGTTGAGAAAGTCTTCATTTCCAGTTTTCGGAGATTAGCTTCACTGGGAGCTGCCTCATTGCAATGAAGAAAGAAGTTTGACTGAATGGTTCATTCCATGTATTATCAGTGTCACCACCTGCGGTGCCATATGTTGCATAAGCAGGCATTAAACACTACAAAAAAAAAGGCCTACCATATCCAGACAAGTGGTTGTTGATTAAATGTTAACTTCATGAACAGTGCATTTAAATAAATTTTTCTTGAAACAAGCTATACAGCAATATAAAAGTAAAATGAATGGATGTACCATACCTGTTTATACATGAATTCCAGCCATCTTTCTTTAGGGGTAAACTATGTAACCATTCTATCAGAAAACAATTTCTCATGGTATCTTCTCAACGAAACAAATATGTCTTTTTCTACCAATTTGTCCTTGTGTTGTCCATAAATAAGATTTCATTCATTTCAAGGCTGAAAAACTCCTTTCTGTGCTTGCAGTAGTGGAAGGAAATGTTAAAATCAGTTCACATTTGCAATGGCTTGAATGGAATTGTTAGAAAAGTTTTGAAGTGAATGTAACACTTTCACTTTGTGTTCCAAAGGCAAAATAGGAAACATGTGGGTCTCTTGGTTCACATAATACATTTGTTAGAAAACTTTTACTATTACTCCCAAAATGTTTAGTATCCAGTAAGGCCAGATATTTCAACTGTTTCTGTGATTCAGATCTTAAATTTAGTTTGAGTGTTCAAAACTTTGCAGAAAATCCTTAAGCACAAAGAATTGGTTTTATCTTCATGACAATTTCTCTTTCTAGGCCTTTCTTCGTGCTCTTCATTAGCAATGCTCATAGTTTCTGACCACACTTTTTCAAATCCTATGTTTCTAATTGTTGATTTCTTATGTATATCCAAAGCTGTGATTAAATATGCTAAAATTGCAAAATCTGTCATATTTCAAGGCATTTTCTCAGTTGCAAACAGCAAGCATGGCAGCAATAAGGTTTATTTAACTCACATGAACCAGTCAGCCACACACAGTTATCATATTGTTTATATTAAAATATCTTTTCTAAGATTCTTTTTTTTTTTTTTTTCTGCTCACACTGCAAGTGTGGAAGAGCTGCACTAAGCTTTCCCTATTTTACTATCACTAACTTATCCTTGTATTTCAACTGCAAGTATGATCGTTTTACTAATTATTTGATTACACACTGTTCATCCATTTCAATGAATTAGTTCTATCAGCTGTTTTGGTATGCTGTACACTATGAAATAAATCATACTAACAATAATATAGCTGTTGAGGACTGTAACAATTGCACAATATTAAAAATAGAATGTTCCTGCTAACTCCAAGCCAGTCAGGTTCACATGGCACATTTCGGAGATGTTCATGTGAGTATAGTGACAAGGGATTCCGAAGCCTTGGCATGCTTATTCCTGTATTCCCCCACCTCACCCCTCCTTGTCCATATCATAGCAAAGGCTGCAGCAGCAAGCATCCAAAGTCCTTATTTTCCCCTGTGTTCAGAGGTAGAGAACAGGATATATTCCATCTAACAGGCTAATTCTTCATGAGAGAAACTGGCTAGTATTGAAATTATTATTAATATTACTTATTAATTTCTAGTTTACTTTAGATATGGACTTTGGTGATAGCTTTAATAGCCCACGATATATGCCACTGGCTAATTTCAAACACACACATTAACATAACCTTAAGCTGTCCTCATATTATTCTGTTAATGATTAGATTTTTCCCTTTCATTTTCTGTCATTCTTTTTCCTTATTATTTTGTGAGAGTTTGTACATTTCCATTCTACATTTTTTAAGAATGCACCCATTCAATTGGTGCTTCCAGACTCCAGAAGCTTTCTGCAGTAATGCTAAAAACATATTTCATTAAATATACATTTCTTTAGATCTAGGTACAATAAAGACGTGAAACTTAGAAAGAAAGAAAGAAAGATTATAAATATCGCTAAATAAGAGAACTTTGGCATTTACTGCATAGAACTTAGCTCTTTAAAATTTCCCAGCTGCAAGTATTTTTAATAGCATACAACATCCATGGCACTACGATGTATGAAATGAAGTGATAATTGGGAAAAGATAAGCTAAGATAAGATATTTATTCACCAAAAGAATTACAAAAATTCATAGGCTTCATTACATAACAAAATCACACTTCTCTCACAAAACCAGTGTTCAGTGATACAAACTACCTTGATCTCTTTTAATTCAGAGTTTAAAAGAATTCTAATATTTTTGTCCTGTTTCCTAAGCTCTGTATGTTTCACAACATGAAGGTAATTTGAAGAACTTACCAACTGCTTGAAAGTTTGGAAACAGGAATTGGTAACTGGGTATCCAATAACTGATTATAGGGACCACTACAACATTGAGTGTTAACATCAACAGAGATTATGGACAAATTTCCTGTCCATTTTGCAGTTTGTTGAATAAAATTGTCAGTTTGCTTGATATCCACCAATTTTGACAGGAAAATCATGTCAAGTTCCCTATTTATCTTCATCGTTTTTGTTGTACTTATTCTGTGGCATCAAAGCACTCTGCTTATAACTATTCCAGCAGGTTTTGCTTGTGATCTAATGCTGCATACAGGATTCATTGTCTCTCTCATAACGTCCAGAAATTTGGAAAGTAAATATTTCAGAGTTAATTTGAAGATACTTCCTAGTTATGAGGATTAAGTAAAAGCTGGAAAAAATGTTAATCAGGAAGAATGGTCTTAGCAGGAGTTGAAAAATGGACTTTCTGTTCACAATTATCTGTCTTAAATCCTTGGACACCCTCGTGGGTAGCCACAAATATGCATGTTCGTATGAACTTACAGACATCCATTGTAAATGATTAAAAGCATGATTTTTCAGTATAATTCATTTATATTTAGTCATTTAACTTAAGTTCTAGTAAAATCCAATTTAAGTATTTTCTTTCAGACTGAAAAACATGTTATTTTATGAAAACATGTCCATTAGTCACCTAAATATGTAAAAACTACATAATTAATTTTTTATGCTTTTCAACAAAATATTTTAAAATTTATTTTCTTTCTTTTGGTTCAAAAGCATACTATGAATATGAGGTGACTACTCCCAGAAAGCCACAACAGCCAGCAAATAATCAAAACAATTATGAAACTGGTACTTCTAGAAATCCATACCAGGGACAAGGGAACGGTCCTTCCACAACACGAAAAACTACAACTACCGCAAGACCAGGTATTATTTTACAGCAAAATAATAATTTATTGGTGGAAACATTTGCATAGAAAGAATGTCTAAACTCATGATAATTGTAATTAGTTGATATTCTGTTTCTGAATTAATGTTACCTAGTTGATAACTTTTCTACTACCAGGAGAGCAAAAACCTCTGAACGACTGTACAGTGTTTTGACTTCTACATCCTTGGTGCTCGTTGCCATCTGCCGCTATCATAGAAAGACACGAATGAAACCATACAACATTTTTAAAGCTACTTTTAAAGGTTTTGTTTACCAACTTTATATAAGGAGATGCTGAAGCTGGTCACCACCATTGTCCATATATTTTTGGCACCTCTTCAGGAAACTATCCATCACTTGATGTGGTTCACTTTGGAAATGTTGGCAATTTCCCAGCGGATATTTTGTTTTAATTCTTCCAGGGTGCTTGGTTTTGCCTTGCACACTTTATGTTCTAATTTACCCTAGAAATAGAAATCACTGAGGATTAGGTTGGGACACAAACATCTACTAATAATTCTGTCCTGAAACACGCTTTCAACTGTTCTAATCGAAAGATTGCTATATGAGCTGTTGCAGAGTCTTGTTGAAAAAAGGTAAAATCATGCTCCTCGTTTGTTAATTCTCTAAAAAAAAAAAGGGGGGGGGGAGCAAAATTGTATTCATATATGTACGGGCATCAACTATTGACTTGAAAAAAATTGGGCCTATAACTTTTTCTCTGCTAATGGCACACTATACACCAATTTTTTCGACATGAAGAGGTATTTCACAAACAATATTAGGCTTCTCAGAGCTCCAATAACGATTACTTTGTGTACACACATATCCGTGAAAGTGGAACCAAGCCTTGCCCATGAAAAATATTAAATGTGGATCTATTTTGCCATTGTATACACTATTTAGAGTCCACTCACAAAATTTATGCCTAATTACAGGATCACTTGATGAAGAGCATGTACCACAATTATATGGTTTTAACTTCAGTAATTTAGTAACTGTTTGCATTGAGCCGTAAGAAATGCCACCTGTTGTGAAAGATGCCCCTAGGTGATTTTTGGGGGGAATTCTCCAAACGATGGCTGATGTCATCTAATGTTTCTTTGGTAAGAACCGTACTCTATCTTTTAAATTTCTTAGCCTGAACACTTCTGTGGCTTCAAATTTATTATAAAGTTCATAGATTGTTGTATGGCCTATAACTTTTACACCTGGAAATCTTTCTGCAAATTGTACTTCACTTGGCGAGCTGACTGAGTTAACACATGCGAATCATAGGTAAAAATAATTCTTCTTGGGCTGCCAGCCAGGTGAATTCTGGAATTTTCCAAGCTTTCAAGAGCTAATGTCGCTCTCATCTTCAGTGAATCATAAATAAATACATGCTGAGCAGTAGAAAACATATGCTGAGCCATAATAACTTTCTGACTAAGTACAGGACAAAATAATAAGTTACTTGTAATAACTGACCACATCACATCACATCACTGTCAACACAATACTGCAGAGCAAAACCAGGTCAGCAGCATTGCATTATCATGTTTCCACACACCCAGTGGAAAAACACTGTGCAGCCCATTCAGAAGTATTTTTGCTCTCAAATTACTTTAACTGTTTTTATTTACCAATGTTGTACATCTATAAAAGCTTATTACCAACCTGAGCCAGTTCCTACAAAACAGCCTGTTCGACAACCCATTGGTAATCAGGCTAACTATCCAAGTGGCCAGGCAACCACAGCGAGGCCTACAAACACAAGAACTACGCCTTCTCCAACCAGAAAACCAACAACAAGGCCTGGTAATCATTTTCATTTCATGCTTTACTGCGCATGATGAAAAAGAAATAATAACTGCATGGGCTGGAATGTGAAAGGATTTGGTGCTGTGCAGACAGTGGAAAATGGGAATCATAACCAATATTCTTAAATTAGCTTATAATTACCACAGTTTCACATATTAATATCAGGAATGCAGGCTTTGAAAGATGTACACAGTTTAGTGAAATAAAGTTTTCAATACTGTAGTTTCAATATATTTATCCCTTTCTGGAAAAGGACATACAGTGGACTCATGATTATCTGTATCTTGGATATGGGAAAACTTGAATAATAAGGAGATAATGCTAAATAGGTAGTAAATTACAAACAATTGCTTAAAATTGTAGAGTAATTATTTATAATTTCCTTTAATGGTTAAGACCATTACTGATCTGTTTCAGCTTCAGAATATAGCTGCTCACTCCATCTTTCAGTTGGTCATCCTCAACTTTTACGACCTTAGGTACATATTCCACTGAAGTTCAAACCATTTATTTTTACATTCTTCTATTTTGTTATGTCTATTTGTAGTTCTTTGCAGATATCTTCACTCCTTTTTTTATCTAAGAGAGTATATCCTGTCACGTGTCGAAGATATTTCATTTCTGCTGCTTTCTGCTTCTTTTCATGTTTTTATTAAGAGTCCAACATTTCGAGCCATACATCAAAACAGGTATACCTAAAACTTCATAAAACATGAGGAGCAATTCTCTACAGGTTTTCTTTCCTAGTGTTGTTTTAATTGTACCACAAATATGTTGAAACAGATTTAATTTTCTGTTAATATATTTTGTCCTAAGAAAAACCCTAAGTAGCTAAAATCCATTACTTGTTCCATTAAAAAATTATTCACTACCATTTTAGCTCTTATTGGATTCTTCCCATGGAATGCCATTACTTTAGTTATATTTTTACAGTGTACACACAAAGTCTGTATACCCCTATATTAAGTTCAAACTGACGTGAAATAAAAGTACAAATTTCCAATATTTATGTAATTAAATGTTTCTCCTTACATCTTAGGACTCCAAAACATCGGTATGTGTCCCCCCATTGTCTCTGCACAGCCGAATATGCTGCCATGTTCTCGTGTTCATCTTACTCAACATCATAGGAGTCACTGTATGGAAAGCTACTCACACTGCATTTTGCAGTTGTAGTGTACCGCTGCTTCCACACCTTCTCTTTGATGTAACCCCATAGCACATTATCTGAAGTTGTTAGATCAGGGTTCCTTGGAGACCATGTGAGATTGTCTGATCCTCTACCGATCCAACGATTTCCAAAGACTGTGTTCAGACATTGTCGAACAGCCACTGCAAAGTGAGCTGGCACCCCATCATGTTGAAACCAAACACTGTTTAAGATTCCTGCATTTTGCAGCTGTGGGAGGAGCCAGTCATCAATCATCTGGAGATAAGTGTTCTGATTAACATGACCATCAAAAAAATATGGGCCAAACAGGTGAGTTTGTGTCATTCCGGCTCAGACCATGACATGTGGTGGGTTGCGCTCGATTTCTTCGAAAAAATTTGGATTTACTTTTTCCCAGAAATAAACATTGCCGTTATGGGAACTGCAATAAATCACACATTCATCTGTGAACATGACTCTTGCCTTCTCAGATATTCTTTGGAATTGTTGCAGCTTCCAACCACAAGCAATAACACGAGTCTCCAAATCAGGATCTGATAATTCATTCACATTCAATGGATGCCAACACTTCATTTTCAGATCCACTTTAATGTGCTTCTTCATGGTTGATTCTGGTACCCCTAACTCTGTAGCATGTTTCCTTAAGGATTTAACTGGAGATTGTTGGATAGATTTTTCCACGTCAGCACAAAGTTCAAGTCTGGTGGATGGTCTTCCACTTCTCGTCGCATCGTGAACACTGTCCGTCAAAAATGTTTTCTGTTCCCATGCTAACAACGTGTTCTTTGTCAGTGCTGCTTTCACAAACCGTGCAACGAAATCGTCCATGACATTTTTCATTAATTTGCCATTAATTTGACGCTCATGAACCCACACAGCAGACACTAAGCATTCCTCAATTGTGTAATCACTTGTATCAGCCATTCTTTCTCAATATCTCGGCATCAACTAATTTGATTCATAAGATTTGTTGTCATAAGGGTGACAACAATTGAACAATCAAAGTCATCAACAATGAGTATCTGACAGGAGAATAATATGAATATATACCAACCTCAAAAAAACATATTTGCTCACATAATTTTAAATTTAGTACAGGGGTATACAGACTTTGTGCACACACTGTAGGTTATATTCAGCATAATCACTTGGAATTTACATGGAATATTTTATACCGGCTTTTTAAAGGTAAACAGACTACAATATTAAAGGAGAAGGCTAGTTTTTAAAAAGTCTTCCGCAGCTTTTTGGGTACTTGCCTTGCTTGGACACTGCAATGTAACACCACTGTTGTAGGGATGTAGATCAAGCAGGATAGACTCTTCTTATTGTTCAATATAGGTTGTAGCTGCTTTAGTTACTTTCAGGCCTTCAGAAAATTACATTTTCTAAGCATACTCATCCATATCATTCTCCTCTTCAACTTGATGACCAGATCAACAATACCATCATCAGCAACAATCCTTTTATCCAAAGCTGTTAAATTTCCCACATATCAATCCAATCAATGCTAATTGATTGTTCTAACACAGATAAACTGTGTTTAGATAAACTTTCATACAGTTAAATTTTGTTTTCAGAGAAACAATACGCCTTTTCTTTTGTTATTCATACTGTAGGTGTGTACCTCACTGATACAAAAATATGTAAGTTTATTTTTCAACATTCCCTTTGTTAACCTGGAACTTTGGTAAATCAGAACGCTGTTAACCAAGAGCCTACTGTATTTATAACACAGTTTCTAATAAAAGGAAATATTTTAAGCTTGGTACTTCATACTCACCACATTTGCCAGCATTCAGAAATATAAAGAATTTCCCTGAAATGAAACAATGCTGAATGAGCTTTCACACTCTTCTTCCCTCAAAATCTTAATGTCTGAAATATTTTTTTAATTCACTGAAAATGTGCAAATCACACAGCAATATATTTAAAGTGTGTGCTTTCCAGTGATAATTCATCAACTTTTCTTAGTGGATTGAGGCCAAAAAAACATTGGAAGGAAAATGCACACCTAATTTCAACACCAAGGGTATTCATTTTTATTTTTTAAAGTTTTCCGTGAATACCTAAACAATGTATTCTACTGAACTTGCAATGTTTGAACCGAAAAAAATATAAAAAAGTTCATTATATGAAGTGCCTAATATCAGAAGCCTCCAAATCCATTTTTTTGACCAAACTGAGTTATGAATCGCTCCTGATAGATTTTCCCTCAAGGAATTCAATATAGCCATGATATGAGAGCAAAACTCGACACATCTTATTAAAATATGTAGTAAAAAATGAGGCTGAATATCAATATCCGCCAAATCTAACACCTACATTGACATTTTTAGTTTCAAAGTCCACCAAATCCCTTTCAGCTTATCAATGCCTTCTGTGACTTCCCAGTTTGACCAATGAAAATGTTGCTGGCTACACACGCTGTGAAAATGACTTTCCTGAAAATTCAAGCATAATTTCTTCTTATCTCTGTCATCACAATAATGAACACTTAGTTTTAAGAGAAAACAGTGTTTATGTGTGTGATTGCATGATTGAAAAAAAAGAAAAAAGAAAGAATAAATACAATAAAAGTAAAAGAATCATGATTGGTTTTCAAATAGAAACTCCTGTTCAGAAATGCACAGTTTTGACGCTGTAGAGCATTGAAGTGTGAGATGGGTGTGGGTTCACATTTTGTCAATAAACGCAATATCAAGCTGTCTAAATTACAAAGACTTCAAACTGTGTATCTCTTACATCACTGCAAAGCCTATATCAGTGGTGGTGAGCCTCATGCACATGACCCAATATGTGCGGTTGTCTTAGAGGTTTTTCAATTGCTCAGTAGACTCTAGCCATAAGGTCCTTCTCTGACATTACAGGAGTACCATACACTACACTCTTCAAACAACTCCATAGAAAATAGTCGAGAGGTGTCAGATCTGGTGACTGTGCTGGCCATGGAACTGGTCCACTTCTACCAATCCATTGATTTGGATATGCGAAGTTGAGGTGATTCTGCACATTTGCATCAAAGTGTGCTGGAGCTTAAGTCAGCCATTTTAATGGCTCTGCACTGAAACGTGTCACAGTGCTGTTAAAAAAGTTATTGTACTGGAATCTACATAAGTAATGCAGTAATATACACATCAAGAACTCTATGGAGGAATTTAGCGATACACAGGAATGTTATTATGCTCAGGTCATTCATCCCAGTACACAGATGATGAAAGGGTTGCATACCTTCAGTATTAAAATACCAAAATGAATGAATATTACAAATAGAAGCACTATTAACAGTAAAGTATTCTTCATGTGTGAGGTCATTTTGAGTCACTTTTTTACACTCACCTTCACTTAAATTGTTTTAAAAAACAGGTTCTGTCCCATCATCAGCCATTGGGTGACTGATGCTATCTTCTTGTTCCCCCTCTCTGCTACTATCGTCCTGCTGACACCTGATGTTAAGGATGCAGAGCTTTACACTTCATTTAAAGCTGGGATTTTGAAGTTAATCACTTTAACATTGTTTTTGATTATGTAAATTTTTTCCCAATTGTGCAGTTCTATTGGTGAATTTAGAGATTTTAACAATTGTATATTGAGGCCAATGTTGTGGTTTTCATTCCAAAAGTGGTGTGCCACTGCAGACTTTTTCATTTGTTTTAATTTTATGTTCCTCTGATGTTCCTTTAGTCTGATATCCAGATTAAAGCTGCTTCGTCCACCATGAATACCACATGCGAGTCCCTGGGATTGTCTAGGTGGTAGGCGAATGATCTAACCACTCAGCCACTGTGCCGCCATTATACTTCCAGACTCAGGGAAGGATGAGCAATAATCCTGGCTGGAGAAACATTCCTACCCCCCTGCCAGGAATCAAACCCTGGACCCCCTGCACAGCAGGCAGGTGCTCTACCAACTGCGCTATGAGCCAGCTCAAAATGACCTCAAACACCAAAATGAATGTTAACAAACTGTCACAACTGTTTGTTCTCAAACTTTGATGCTCTCCAGCTCCCAAAACGTGCATTTCCGAACAGGGGTTCCTATTTGAAAACTCATCAGTTTGCCTACTGTATAACATACTAAGCATTGTCAGTGTTTTTTGGGACACCCAAATAAAAATATAATATATAACACCATACTCATTACTATACTGGAAAATTAGCTTGCAATTTATTCTTCTGACAAGTAGATTGTATAGGCAGAACACTTCCAATCCAATGGTTGGACATTATTTCATTCCACCAGATCGGGTGAATTGAAAAAGGTACTGTCCTTCAACTGGAACAGAGTGAAGAGGTTATCCAAAGCCATGGAACAGTATTCAAAGTGAATAATATTTCTGATCACTATTGTAAATCTGCAACTGAAAAAGTGCTTAAGAAATGTGGGCAATGGCATTCTAAGTTTTACTCAGCAAAAAAAAAAGGGAAGAAAGAAACCTAAACAATGTTGTGATTGAAGGTGAATTTTTTTTATCAAAATGCAATTTGTAGGGCCAAGCTTATCACTAAGACTAATCTAAAGATGCACATTAGGCCACAACATTTAAAGAGAGAAGTACTTCTGCCAAGGTATGTGATGTATCAAAATAGCTATCAAAATATTTTACAGAAGAATGGAGCAATAGTGAGCTGGTTCATTCTGCTTTAGAAACCCAAGAATATCTAGGACCTCAGATTGAAGAAAATGAAGTCAAAGTAGTTCAAGAGGAAGAAATACACACAAATTTAATGTAAAATGAAAGAAAAGTTTAAAAATCTCAGTCACAGTTTTAATAATGCTTCTTGTTTTGTACTGTAATCAAGTGACACCTGCTTTTATTGGGTGTTAAAACTAACTTTTCAGATAACTAAATTCATCAAAAAGTCATTTTTATATTATGTGAATAACAGAACCTTGTTTATGTTACACAAAATTCCAAATCTTTAATTCTTCTGTTTCAAAAACCACTAAATCCTAATTTTAGTATCAAACCTCACCACATCCAATTTTTCTCAAATTAATTTCAGAAACATTTAAAAAACCATATTCCAGAAGTACTTTATATTCCGTAGTTTCATGTTAAATGACGCATTTAATGTTTTAACAGTGAAGTTAAATTACTGTGGGTAATGGTTTATTCTGGGCAGTTTTTTGCAACTATCCAAAAAATTAGGTGAATGTGCTTGGTGGCATTTGATACTAGGAGCCTCATATTTTAACAAACACAGTAAGTCCACACTTCTGCTAGCAAACTGTCAATTTTCTGCTCCTTCTGTGAACTTGTATCTTTTAATTTTATGCAAAATGACAAAACAAAAATCTCCTTTCTGTAAGTTAAAAATAAGAATTTCTCTGTAGGTATGATATGTACCTCTTAAACATTTAAGTATCTTTCCTATTAAACAGTATACAATCTTGTTTTCAACTCGTATGTAATATCTTTATCATTATAAAATGATTTGGTAAATGTCAAGTTTGATAGTAATTGTGACAAACACTCTGTATAAATTTGAATCTATGAAGACATGCAAAAAACTTACATTCAAATGTTAAAATTGTAACCCATTGTTACAATGGTATTTGTTTTGCTTCAAGACATAAAAGGTCTGAGTGATTTATGTTTAAACCTGTAATTTTATCTCGACTTCTTTCAATTAACCACAAGGAAGAAAGCAACATTTTGATGGGAAAGAAAAGATGCCAAAGAATTGTTGATGACTGCATTCTGTCCTATATTAATCATATTAACAAAGATACACATTGACAGTGCGAAGTAATATTGTATTGTATTGTATTGCATTGCATTGCATTGTATTTATTTCATCCATAGAAACATGATACATATGTTATAGGACATGCCAATTTAAAATACAACGAAAAATATTTCAGAATACATAGATGATTGCAAATGGAGAGATATAAGTTCAATGCAAATTTAAAATACAAAAAAGGAAACCAAGATACGTAAAAGAGTATAAAGCTTTGAGTTATAAAAAATAATCATTTACAAAGGTACAATTTACCCTATTTCGTGATGTAGGAATTCATCTACATTATAAAAGCTATAGTCCAATAAGAAATTAAATACAATCTTTTTGAATTTATGTTGGGATTCAGTATCCCTTACCTATTGGGGTAGTTTGTTATATAAATGTACACCAGCATTTGTGAAGTTATTTTCATAGAGTTTGGTTCTGTGTAGTTTACAAATAAGTTGTTTTTTGCTGTAGTGTTATGTGAATGAACTTCAGCATTTGTTTTGAAAGTATTTAAATTTTCTTTTGTATAGTTCAATGTTCCATATATAAACATGCATGGTAAAGGCAAAATTTTATATTTTTTAAAATATGGCATGCAGCTAGTTTTATTTGAGATAGCATAATTCTTATTACCTTCTTTTGCATCCTGAAAACCTTTATGCTGTTTTTTGAATTCCCCAAATGATTATGTTGTATACTAGTAAAGTGTGTATGTATGTAACATAAACATAAGAATATGTACACTAAACATAGATTTGATTGACCTAATTAGGAAACACATCTTATTGAGTCTTTTAGTCAGGTTGCCTATATGCATTTCCTAACTTAAATGTTCATCTAATAACAAACCCAAAAATTAATTGGTTTTTCATATTTTATCTTGCCTTGCTCTAGTTTAATTTTATCAAGCTTATAGCCATTGCTTTCTCTTTGCTTAAAAGTAACACGTTTACATTAAACTATTTTTGGATATACTCCAGAACAGTGCTGTCCAACTTTCGGGCACAATTAAATCATGCCTAAGGAGGCATGGGTGTCATCACAACCACCGCTAGGGCAAGTACACTTCTTTTGAGAGGGAAAAGGGTAGCACTGGTTAGGGAAGTAATGAATACAGCTTTAGGTGTAGGAAAACACATTAATATTAGAAATATTAGAAATTGTCGGAGTAATAGTTTGCTTATGAAGGGCACCAGAAAAATACATCACAGGTGCTGCATTGGACATATAATATTGTATATATGATGATTTGTATAATTTTCATTTGCCCCGTTGTGACTTAGGTTTAAAGAGTATTAGTTATCACACCCCTATTATTTTGGAGGTATTTATCTTTCATCTGACACAGAAAATATTAGAAAAACATTTTTAATTTTTGCTACATCATTTTAATGTATTGCAATAGCTGTTTTAAAATTACTTTAGCCCAAAACAATGATCTAAACATTGTTACTACATGAAACCATTGAAATTATGTACCTATTTGTAAAATTAGAAGATTTTGACATATTCTGTGTGCTTAGCATCACCAGACAGAGACACAAGGAATGCAGAATGTGGCCGTGTAACTGTGCAGCCAAAGCCACTAGTTACATACGGACAACGTACCTCACGAGGACAGTGGCCTTGGCATGCTGCCGTTTACCAGTCTAAAGGAATAGATCTGTCCTATATATGTGGAGGCTCACTTATTGCACCAAGGACTATTCTAACAGGTAAATTACTTCAGAAGAATGTGCACCTCTAAATAATAATTATATTCATTATTTCTGTCCATCAGCACCATCATCATTGTATGTGTGTGTATATGCATGTGTGTGTGTGTAAGAGAGAGAGACACAGAAGGACAGACAGACAGTCAGTAAAATTAGATTATCTTAAGTATTGCTTGTTAATGTCCTTATCATGTCCAGCCAGGGCAGTCCAAAGGGTAATGGTAGCAGATCTCTCCACAAGTCAGTACAGGAGGCTCTCATCAGTCATAAAATCTGAAGTGGACCCTCATTACTTGTAATGTATTACTTAATGTGCACATCATCATCTTTCTAACAGGTGATGGTCCGGGTCTTCATAAGACTAGACTAGACTACCAGATGGCAGGCTGAGAACAGCCCGAGGTGTGTCATTCGTGTACCTGCCCTAATTAGGGCTTAACCACTGTATGACGGGATTAGGATGTTATAGGATGGCTGGTGAAGAATGAGGATTGTTGATTGTTGGGAGGTAGCATAAATTTATGCTCCTCATCGAGTGTTAATTTCAGCGTGCAACTACCGTTGGGCACTGCTGATGGGTGGTCCAAATATGGATATTTGGCGAAAAATTTTGGACTTCCAATCTACTCTTGGAAGGACTGTAAGGAGCTCAGCTTGCGCTGTTGATGGGGTAGGTCTTCATAAAATTATCCTTCCATACCCTCGCAGGGCTACCCAATAAGCTTTCTCCTGATGGTCTGTAATTAAACATCGGTTAGGAGATCCAATTCTGAGATATACTTGGCACGGGAACCATTCTCAATTGATATTTATGAATTTCTACACGGCAGATTCCATTCCCAATTCTTCTAGGATATCTTCATTTTGTTGATGGTCCCATTAAATAACCTGTCTGATACATAAATTACAAAAAGTCTGCAAAGGGATTCAATGTTTACAATAATGTACAACAGTGGCATTTGAGGAGGGGAAAAACATATTATGTTTTAGAAGATTAACTAGTACTAATTACCTGTGAGTAAGCTTGTGTGGATTGTAAAATAACTGGAGCAAATTGTATGATTAATTTGCCAACCAATATATGGAATGATAATTTTTCAAAAAAATAGGCTAAATTACCTGTTATTCATCGATATTTACCAATGTTTTAATGTATATAGTATTTTTATTTACTTGTTGGTTGCTAGATACATTGCAGTGTACTAAATCAGTAATTATTCAACAATATATTTTGGAAATTAGACTAAAGAAGCACAAAGAAACATAAAACTGAAACAAAGAGAAAAGTGTGCGGTATCACATCATTAAGGATAGAAAACCACAACAGTGGTCATAACATAAAATCATTAAAATCACTTACTTCACCAATAGAACTGAACATCTGGGGAAGAATATACATCATCAAAAACAGTAATAAAGCAATAAATTTTGTTAAAACCTTGTGACCCTAACTCCTGCACCAGGAGGAATAGTTGAGGACGAGATTAAATGGTATTGAAAATGTTTCAGTTCTTCCTGCATTTTAAAGTGAAGCTGAGTATAAAAAAGTGACTCAAGTGACTCAACAAATTGAACTTAAACTATATAAGAGTTACAGAAAGAAAAAATCTGATATGCACACTCACATGACTTTCTCTACTTTTGTACAAACTACTCTTACAAACCCTTATTCCTCTAATTAGTGTTAATCAAAATAAACATTTGCAGAAATTATCTTATTGCCAATTATTTACTTGTAGGTGCAAAGGGAATGTGGGAATACTTTAAGCGATAGTCAAATATTTAAAGAACTGATTACTATGTGATAGCTTTGACATTCCACTCACTTTGCATGGTCAAGAGATAAAATAAATAATGTCTTACCATTTGAGAAAAGTATAAGTATTGGAAAATTTGGACAAATACCAAGGAATATCTTGAAAATGATTCACTACACAAAAAAATAAATGTATTGACATAAATAACATATTTTAATGAGGCCTGCATTATTTGTGAGTAATATTTTGTCTGTCTCTTCTGGTTTACCAGTTATGCAAAAGTGATTCAGAATGAAGAGGACTTCTGAGGACATGCCCAGAAAATTCAAGATATAATTTCATTTGGCATGACATGATCTTAAACATATGTATTGTAATCAAAATCATTAGAGCCATTTTTGATAAAACTAAAATTTTTGAAAAATGTTTCATGCAAAGGATAGTCTGGGATGAAGGTATTTTGTTGAAAGTCTTCATGTTACATCCTCAAAAGATGCTGACCTTTAGTCCCAGTTTGGTATCTAACCAACTTTTTGTTTTTGAGTCATGTTTTCACAGACACATAGATCTTTTTCTTAAACACTTTTTTTTTTCTTTGGATTTAGGGAACTCAAAATCTGTATTTCCAGTGAAATCTCCATATAAAACTTTTGGTTGGAAAGCAATACCTTCTCTACCTAGTATGTAAAGTAAATGTTCCAAGTGTTGACCTCCAGTTTCTAAACAAAAATGAATTGTTAGGGTAAAATGTGCTTGCTGTGCATTCAAGAGCAACCTCAAAACTGTCCAAATCATAAGCAGTCTTTTGAGTAGATAACTGCCCTTTATCACTTTGTCTGAAAACTAGAACATGTTTGTTGATAATGAACAAGGAGAAATCCTTTTGTTTTCATGACACAAGCTTGACAACAATACCCTCTGAGGTGTGGGTATGCAGGCATCACATATTAGTGTTTTATGCGCTGCCTAATCCCAAAATGATATAATTTTTGATTTTGTGTAAGAGCATACCTGAAAGCCTCAAACTTTGGGCTAGTTCAAGTGTAACCTACAAGACTGCTATATTCATTTGGTGTCATTTCAAAGCTGGCTATACATAATTTCCCTGAAATAAATATAATTCAACACTTAACATACACTTTTAATGGAATAATATTGCATATATGCTTACTGAGGAAACTTTAATAATACCACAACTATGGATTTTTGTTTAATACTAAATTCATTTTCTTTTATATAGGTATGTCACAACACAGGCTGATTCTGAAATAAGAAGTACTATTTAATCAAGACAAATAAGGACAACTATTTTAGTTTCTTTTTAGCACCCACTTTTAATGATTTCACACAAAAATTTGATATTGAAATTTTACTGGCATATTTTGAGGTCAAAAATGTGTCTTTTTAGGATAAGTTCTGTGCATGTGTCTGTATTCCTGTGTCTATAAACAACATAACTCAACAAAAAAAAATTGAGTAAATATCAAACTAGTGTTTGAGTCCATCTTGTATGGATGCTACACAAAAATTTTCAAGAAAATCCTCCCCCACCCCAAATTATTCTTTGCATGAAAAATTGTTCATCATTTTTTAGTTTCTCAAATATGTGTTATAGATGTTGATCAGAATACCATATTAAAATGTTTGCATGCCAACAAAATGCATATCTTAAATTTTCCGACTATCTTACAATCTTCTTCATTTGGAATGACTTTTGTAAATTTGTTATAACAGGTAGCCAAAAGTTACTAATTATACAACAAATTTAATGTCATCAGCCATTTCCAAGGCATTCCTTGCTTTGTTTTGAATGGTTTCAATACTTCTGTTATTTTTAAAGTGGTGCCACCATTTATTGTTTTTCATGATGCCATGGAGAGACTGCAAAATTTCAAGGCAAGCATCTACTTTTTAATGAATTTCACTATCACTTCAAACTCTTGTATACCTTTTGTATAAGTAGTAGAACATATTGTAGTAGAACATGTAATGAAATTATTTCCATGTTATGATTTCCTTGAAACTGATAACGTAGATGGAAATTGAACTGTTCATTGCTGCTGTATTTTTATAGATTATAACCAAAATATTTGCTATAGGCAAAATCAAATGTAGGAAAATTTATTCTGCAGACCTCTGTATCTACCATATGATTAACTGTGGCCCTTTTGAGTACCTAACTTTGAATCACCCACCTATGAGGGTAATTCAAATATAAACAGTAATTGTTGCATATCATGGAGGAAGCAGTTCAGAGCAGGGCAGTGGAGTGGGGGGGGGGTTGAAGGTTGGTGTGTTAGGGAGGGGGAACTAGCTTTGTTAGCTGCTTCACTAGGTTCTGGCATCAGTACAGCCATGAGTGAGCAAGAGCTTCCTTTGTCTGTTACACAACGCATTATTATCAAGTTTTTAACCAATGAAGGGGTTAAACCTTTGGAGATTTTAACTCGTTTAAGGGCACAGTTTTGGGACATTACACTGTCACAGAATCGAGAGTTTACTTGGGCCAGACAATTTAAGGGTGGCCGAGAATTTGTGGAAAACGAAAGTCATGCTCAACGCCCAAGGTCAAATCTCACAGATGATAACATCCGTGCCATTCAAGAGCTTATTGAAAGTGATCACCGCTCCATTGTTGAAAAAATCGTCAAAAGTTGGTTGATTTTCTTCATGATCGATGTACAGTGACTGCAGCTTACTATTGCCAATTGTTAAGGTCAGTAAAAGCTGCCTACTCAAGCAAAGGACATTGTATGCCCATCAGAGATGTCATCCTTCTCCAAGACAATGCTATGCCTCACACCACCAATTTGACAATGGACACAATGGCGGACATGCACTGGGAAACCCTTGAACATCCTCCCTATAGTCTAGACTTGTCCCCCCCAGACTATTTTTTATTTGCACCCATGAAAGAATCGCTTGAAGGGAAACATTTCGAAAGCAATGACGACAACGAGGAGCATGTGCGCAATTGGTTGGCGATGCGCCCTCAAACTTTTTTGAAGAAGGAATGTTCAAGCTTCCGAAACATTGGCAAAAATGTGTACAGTGTGAAGAAAGCTATATAGAGAAATGTTGATGTAGTCACTTGTGTATATATTTAATCAATAAATATTTTTAACAAAATTACCGTTTATATTTGAATCACCCTCGTATATATAAACATAGGCACTGCAAAGTTATAAGGAAGGCTCTCTGAATTATCCCATCTTATACAATGGCTTTAACTTTGGGATTTATTCACTGCACGATTCAACCTGAACTGGAATTTTCCTAGTTCCACCGTAAGATATTAAGGATACCCTGTAGAATTTATTCACTTCTAAAATTTTAATTACTGACAGCAAAGATTTGTATTGCATATAACAGTGGTAATTCCAATCAAATACACATGTAATACTGGATGAATGTATATAAGTTGTTGTTAGCTAATGCTGGATTTCTGACAATGAAGTCATTAATCCTCTTGCTCTCCAATATTAAGATACTGGAGAGAACAATAGCAGTAATAGTAACCGCTTTTTAGAGAGCACCATATTTTTATGTTTTGGCGGTTACATTGCTCTCTCTCATAACCCCCAGAATGTATATAAGTTGACACAGCAAAAATTAGAAAACATACAAAATGCTAAACAAAAGACAACTGTCTCTAAGGTCTAGTACCAAGCTCACTAATTCGTAACCTAGAAGTTCAATGTTCGGTTTATGCCTTGGGAGAGAAATTTTTAGCAATGATTAGGATCATTCCTTCCCTTCCTGTTTGTATAACAGGAGCTAAATACCTTGATATCTAAAGTGCTCCAAAATTTAATTTACAGTAATTATTTGATTTTGATTTTGGCTTAATTACAGACCCTGCACCACCTAAATATTTTTTAAAGTGCAGGTTTGATATACCTACTGGAAGTTATATACGGAGGTGTCTAAACTGTCATTGTCAGTTTTATATAGTTTTCTGTTTTACCAGAAGTAACTCCAAACTTCCATTTTTATATATCTGTTTAGTATCCATAAAACAGCTCATCAAAATATGTGGTGTCTGTCAATAATCTAGTTTCTACTAATATGTTTTGAAGCACTGATTTATTTGAAAGTTGATACCTTAATACTTTAAAAACAATCTCAATGCATTTTTAAACTATGTAATCTCGATTCTCCTCAAAACGTTATGTCAAAAGCCCCTTAAGAATTGAGCTAATTCAAATACAAAATTCAAAATATTGAAATGTTGAATTTAAATCAGGAGAGACTTTTATAAAAGCTGGAAACTAAAAACATGATAATGCTGTTCCTATTATTCTCATTGTTTAGATAACCCTATATATTAGTTTTCAACTATCTAAATGCAGCTCATGCTTAACAAATTTTCATATAATCTAGGACTTACAACTATTTCTGTAATGTACAGTAATGCTTCTTGTCCTGCAGCTGCTCATTGTGTAACCAAGAGAACATCAGATCGGCCAGTAGATCCAGAAACACTTGTGATATTCTTAGGAAAGTATCACTTAAAGCTATGGAGTGAAGGAGGAGTGCAAGATAAACAGGTAAATATTTATTTTCTGTTTTGTTTACAAAAATTTATCTTGATCTGAGTAAAACAAAAAGGGTATCACAATGATCAAAGATACATATTAAAAGATTTCACAGAGAAATTATCCATCAAAACAATTTAAGAAATGGTATATCAATATTGTTTTCACAGCTGAATTGATACTTTTATGATTATAACAAGTGATTTATCAAAATGAATCAAACTGGCCAGATTGCACTTGAGGTTTGAGAAACAATTCATATTAAAGCCATATGTCACATTTGAAAATGTCATTGTCCAACAAGTGTGAAAGAGTGAGTTTGAAATACAACCTAGAATATGCTCGTCCAGTGACATGGCATTAATGTTGCCTTTGTTGCCGCCAGCAACTACTAATAAATTGAAGAAAGGTATCCAAATTTTACATTATATTTTTGTTCAAATAATAGTGAAAAGTCCAAGCAATTTCACTTTTAGATTTCAATTGTGTTAATTTATGACTGATCTGCCGAGATCAGTCATCTAGCTTCCTCCAGTTCAAAATAGTTCATTATTTTGCATTCATGTGGCATATCTTTGACCCAGCAAGGCTTTAGTTACCTGTTTATAGCACGATTGTTGCCAGTGCAGTGAAAAGGCAAACCTTGAGTTTTAGTGTTAATTCTTCATGTATAACAGTAATATAGTGAATGATTTAACCCTTTCATGCCTGAATTATTTTGCTACATATGCCGTTCTTCTTCTAATTCGAAACCGGTTTAGATTAGGCGGTCTGCGAGACCTTCAACCTGTTGGCTCGGATAGCCATGATCGTTAAGGCAACACGTAGTGCACTGGCCATGCACTCAAAGCCTGAGGTCGTGAGTTCGAGTCTCGGCAACCGCAGTTAAATGTGCCTGTGGTAAAGGACGGGGAGGGCCCACGTAAAATAATCGGTGTGATGGCACGCGTGGATGATGATGGGGTATCATTTGACTGCGGTTGCAAGGATTTTGCTTCTTTTCTTTAAAAAAAAAAACAAAAAAAAAAACACTAATTTTTTACAATTCAAACCGTTCAAATATGTATTTTTAATTGGTGACAGACAGTATAATAAATAGCTCCTTGAATTCACGTTCTTTTGGTGAAAAATGTCAAATAATTTCAACAGGAAGGCCAATTCTGGATCTTAAACCTTTAAAAACTAAATATCACATGGGGGTTTTGAAAGGCATTTCAATAGCTCTTGGTATAACAAGTTTGGCTGTGTGGTTGTGATAAATTACTGAAACTATTTTGTTGGCCATGTCTGCTTTTTTCTAATGAAAAGAATGCATGGACAACAGATGGCATCAATAACGTGGATAATTTTGGTACCCTGAGGATTTGTTGTGAAAATTCAAAAACTCATATTGCTTCCATTGCAATCTTAGTAAAGTTTGGTGAAACAAGAATTGACACTTCTTTGAGAAGAATTCAGCTGAAAAGCATAATGAAGGTGTGAAAAGAAATAGGTGTATAGTGCTGTTTGCTATTTAGCTCAGCAAGAACTCGTATTCAGAGGTAGTAACGAGTTCGAAAATTTGGATAGCACAGGTAACTACATAGAGTTCACCTAATTGCTCAAACAGATGATAAGTTAGAGGAACATCTTTGAAATGCGACTGTGTTTTCAGAAACATCAAATGACATTATTGTGATCTTTATTTATTTTTTTATGTATTCTTTTTTTACTTTGATGGGGCCTTAGAGTGGATACGAGTTTCATTTTGATCTATTATATATAACTTTTGCATTCAAAAGACCATTTATAATGCTGCACAAATGTACGTAGTTAAAAAATTCATCTTTTGGTAGTTTTATAAGTAACAGCAGCACTCCTGTAGTTACTGTGTAGCAGTGTAATAGAACTGTTGCCTGTTATGTGAGAGGAACTGAGTTCAATCCCTGGTACTGGCAGGGGGAGTTTGTTTCCTGCTGTAAAGCTGTCGTAAGATAAACTTGGCTCATGAAATCCTTGGGAACCAATTGAGAAGCTATTTCAGGAAAAGTAGCAGCTTTTGGAATCACAAACCACATCTATGCAGATGGAAGGAGCATGCTCACCAAATATCATCTGCAGTGCTACACTCTGGCTATGATGTAGAGGCACAAGGTACAATGGCAATGCAGTTGGCCTTTGTCTACTTGGACTATTGTACCAGAAGTTACTTTTAGGTAGCACTTGGACTGTGCATGTTTAATAAATTATAATATTAGGACTTTAGGACTTCATTATTGTGAATAATCCTTTTAAGTAAGTTACTCATGAACATTATGCTTATTATTTACTGTTTGAATGTGCTCAAATTCAGATACGATAATTTTTTTCACTAACACAGTTTCTTAAAAATGTTACCTAGGTTGCTGATGTAACTGTTCACCCATCCTACAATGGCACTGACTTTAGATCGGATTTGGCAGTACTGACCTTGACTAGCCCTGTTGAGTATACAACATATGTAAAACCTGTGTGTCTTTGGGATAGAGGCAGCACCCTTGAGGATGTCATAGGTAAAGAAGGAACTGTAAGTACTATTATCTTAGATTATCAATTCACAAATATACTTTTCTTTTAGAAAATTGATGTGCTTGCAAAGGTAAATGCAGTAGTAAATTGATCATTTCTGGAGTTTTT